>CM070830.1:25972050-26572050 GCA_036326025.1 Chrosomus eos
CATATCACAAATAGTGTTACCAACTGTCATAAACATAATTGTCAACCATTGTTATGTGCCGACCACCTTATTATTGCTTTTAAATGTAATTAGTGCTGAGGAAGTCCTGCGTATATATTACAAGAATATGGCAATGATGGTTAAAACTAAAACTGTTTCTTTTCTCATTCTCTCTTTTTCTCCTGTTCTTTATATAGAGTCAATCTGGCTTTGGCTTATACTGAGCTAACAGAGGAGTTGGGCAAGTTACAGGCTCTGACTTCGAAACAGACCGAGATATTGCGGAAAGCCTCACAGGAGCCAGTTAGCCCAGGTATGAGGAAAAGGCATCCATATTATACATTCATTCAGAGATGTATAGATTTGAAACACTATAATTATATTTTACACAGTCATGAACATACACTATTCGGCCAGAAGTAAGTAGACACCGTCTAATTACCGGTTTGGCTATCTCATGTACAGTAGAAAGAGGTCTGTGAACATGAAATTAAACTAACTTGATTAGGTACAAGATCCAAAAATTGGAGAAAGCCTGTTTACATGGTTGCAAAGAAGAAATCACTCATTTTAATATATTCCTGGATGTGGCACCCACAGCACTCTATTAAGTCCTTTGGGATGATTTAAAACATCAACTGCCAACCTGACCTTACCGATGCTCAAACGTTTTGCCATGTAGTGTTAAGAAGACCTGATTTACTGTAGGTAATAATCATATTTTCATACTTTAATGAACCTCTTTTGCAATAGAACCAATTTGTCAACCTTTTTAAAATTTAGCACACTGGGTATGTAAATATGTGCTTTTTTTAGCAATGCATGCTTGTTTGCTCTCGCTGTATTCCACAAGGAATATTTTTGCTTACTTGATCGCCTCTCACATTGTGCGTCTCTTCTTCGGAGTTTGAGAACATAAACAACTCCCCCCTTATCTTTTTAGCACCTCTGCACTCAACCACACAACCCATTTGATATAGGAAACCAGACCAAAAAGCAGAAGCGGATGGGGGAAAAAAAAACCCTACTGATTCATAGATAGACGGACTGATTTTTCAAAATAGCTGATTGCAATCTCACGATTGCAGGAAGCTCAGTATATGCACGTTAGACTTATTTATTGAGAGACAGATGCATCTTCTGTACAAGATCTTGTATGCCCGTTACTAGTCAGAAACTTGTGTAGAAGTAGCCTACCACAGGTGCTGGGGGTGAATGCACAGGAAAGCAATATGAAAATATCTCAAAGAGGAAATGCGAGGGGAAAGAGCAAGTCATTACAGACGTCTATCTGTCCATTAGGGACTGTTTGCTTTACACTGCCTTTCAAGATATTCTTCCGGTAATAAAAGGAACCATGCTACCTTTGATTTAACCAAATATTCAAACTATTTATAAATTAACTTTATTTTAAGACATTATTTTAACAGAAACCTCATGTCATATTTTCCCATATTTTAGTTTTTTGTTACGGAAAGTGCATAATCACAATGCGACTTCTGACTATGTTAAAGGAACATGCCATTGTTTTTTTGAAATAGGGGTTATTCACCGTCTCCCCTATATTTAGATAGGTGGGCAAATGCAATTTTGTCTCAGTGCATGCATTGTATTAGTTTGGCAGCGTCAACGCTAGCTTAGCTTAGCATAATGAATGGAATCCTTTGTTGCCAGATAGCGTGTCGTGAGTAAAAGTGATCCAAAAGAATAAAAATAAAAACCAGTTTTGTTTTTTATCACTTTTACCTCACGACATGCCATATGGCAACAAAGGATTGTAACAACAAAGGAAGTAATGAAGAAGTAAAACATAATAACATGGATCTAGAAAATAGTATGGTGACATTTAATTTCATGCTGACTTTAAGAAATAATTTTGTTAACAAGATTAACACTGGTCTAAAGCATTTATCCAAAGTGGTTATGTTTAATGTCTTACTGCTTATATTTAACCTATAGAGCTTTTTTCACTTTTGTGTTCATCTTCTAGTTCAGCGCCACTCTCCTGTCCCTCACCAGAGGCATTCGCCCGTTCCGCAGCGGCATTCCCCCATCCAACAGCGTCACTCCCCCATCCAACAACGCCACTCCCCTGTGCCCCAGCGGCGCTCCCCTATCCTCCAGCGTCTCTCTCCGGACATGCACCGTCGCTCACCTCTGCCTGAGCTCAACGACGGGCCCGCTTCCTATTCCTGCAGGCCCACTTCCCACCACCTGAGGGCAAGTTTCCAGGGAAGACGCAGTTACTCTGAAGTAGCCGATCCTTCAGCTTATCAACGGCCGCCACGGTTTACTCTGGACCCGGTGTCCACCCTGCCGAAACCTCGACCTTATGTCGACAGCTACCACAAGCAGAAGCAGCAACAGCAGCAACAACAACAGCAACATGGAGGAAGCCAGCACATGTTAGTTCAAAGACAGGGCTCTCAGTCCGGCGATGGGGGATTGGCTGAATCTCCACGGCTGTCAAGGGAGCTGTCCTTCCACCACTCGGATGTGTCCCACTTGCATTTCGAGTCTCAGCCCAGCCCAGCATCTCTGCATCCATCCCCACAGCCTCCGCAGTCCTCAGAGGATGAGGAGGAGTGGTCCTGCCCTCATCCCATCAGTCCACCTCGAACACTGGGGGTGTCGAGCCCCTCATCGAGCTCCAGAGGCCCCGCCTCTTGTTCCGCTTTCCCCATTCCTTCCCGTCCCAACACCCTAAGCTGCCACCTACCTGGATACCTGCATGCAGAGCACGCCCAGTCGTGGCCGTCCATCAACGTGAGTAGCAAATCAAAGGGCAGAATTACCAACCCAGGGTCATTGGAAAAACGTGCCTGTGGCAACATTTCTGCAAAATGATATTACATTGCTTCTTGCACATTTCGCGACGCATTGCAAGCGCAATTATGCAGGTGAGCTACCGAGTAAGTTTACTATGTCAAAAGCCAGGCACATGGAGCTGGTTATGTGAAGCAAACATTAAAATGTATCAGTTTACAAACCATGCACTATGGTAAAAGCCGTTTGGTCATAACACATTATTGTGCAAAGTGACATTAATTGATATTAATTGATAATCTGCCCATGTAATAAAAAAAGTTGTTGGTGTTTTACTGCCACTACTGTTTATTTGAGCTGGAAACTGTAGTAAATTGTATCTATAGGTACGTTTTTTGGAGTTTAGGTGGAGAGGCACATTTTTCCAATGAGCCTGTGTTGAGAATAACATAAAGGTGAAATGTGAAATTTCTGCACCATTTGCGAAACCAAACTTAATTACAATATGTTTTCAGACTGGACTCCTTAAATTTGTGCAGCATTCAGAAGTCAGAATGCTCCATTAATTAAAATGAATGGAAAATATGTGTAATTTTTAACTAGAAAGGAAAGATTTGTTAAGACAAACTTTGAATGGTGGCTTGACATAGCCATGTCTTAAAGGATTAGTTCACTCCAGAATTAAAAATTTCTGATTATTTACTCACCACCATGTCATCCAATATGATCTTGTATTTTTTTCTTCAGTCGAAAAGAAATTAAGATTTTTATCCATATAGTGGACTTCACTGGGGTCCAACGGGTTGAAGGTCCAAATTGCAGTTTTAATGCAGCTTCAAAGGGCTCTACATAATAGGAATAAGGGTCGTATCTAGCGAAACGATCTGTTAAATACTTTTATATACTTTTTAACCACAAATGCTTGTCTTCCACTAGCTCTGCGATGCACGTCCACAAATTCATGCATTACGTAGTCATATTGGAAAGGTCACACGTAGGCGGAAGTACCGACCCAGTGTTTACAAAGCAAATGTGCAAAGACTAAGTCAAACACCCTTTACAAAAAAAAGTAACAATTTTCTGTAAATCGGGAAAATCCTTTTCCTGTAATTCCGATTCAACTTCCTGTGGGGTGTGGCCAATAAAATTTAAATTAGAACTTATGATGTTGCTCTGTCTGGCTGCTCTAATAAAAATGTCTTGAAAGTGGCACAGAGAAACAGTGTTGACCCATTTCAGGGAAATCAATCTTTACTTTGTGCCAGTCAGATGGGAAAGATGATGTTTATTCAATGTAACATTGAATAAAATACACATTTCACCTTTACTGTATCCGTTTTAATGGTGGATTTTAAACATTATGGCTGTCAAACATATCACTGTGCCCTTTACAGCTGTGGATGGAGACCGAGGAGGAGGGAGACGTCAGGAGCTGCCCGTTGTGCCAGCTAATCTTCCCTGTTGGTTACCCTGATGATGCCTTGATCAAGCACATTGACTCGCACCTGGAGAACAGCAAGATCTGACACCCACAGCCACTCCATGACCTTCCATTGTTCCGCAGTTACATTCATTCTTCGCTCCTGGCATTTTTAGCTGGGTGCCTTCAGACAGAATGTAGGCGATGCACCTGTGGCCAGTCTCGCAATTTGTTAAGTGAAACGGAGATCATGATAACCTACACAGCTCCGACATGTAGTGAATGGCTCATATCTCTATATATCTCGCTTCGTTTTAACACAAATTTCTTTAAATTGGTAACTTTCAATTTTGAAAACTGTCAGCAATTACATACACCAAACCAAACATGCTCTCCAAAAAAACACATTGCATTATTAAGGCTCTGATTTCAGCTTTTAGCTACTGTTCCCATGATTATTTGCATTATTTACACTTCAATGTGGTCACAGAATGTACATTGTGTGCCATATTTAGGTGAACTGAGAAGATATTATGGAGCTATACAGGATGAGTATGAGGGAATATTAGACACATGGCCAATGGTTGCATCATTTGTTTTTCAGCACTTTATATAAGCACTTAATATCCAGTGTACCTTTACCAATATTACTAACACTAAGGCAAAAAATAAAACCTTATAGATATAATTTATTTTTTAATACTCCAGGGTTTCGCCCTTATATATATCTTAGTTTGGCAGGACTTCCCTTTAACAAAACTAGATTAATTGTAATTATCTGTAAATTCACAATCGCATCTATTTTGTTTGTCTTCCAGGGTGTCCGGCTGTACAAAAAGGGAAGATTTTTTTCTTCCCTATAAGATATTCTTAAAAAATTTCTTCTCATAATATACATAATGATTGCAGCTCTGTACACACAGTTTTAGCCAACCATTGACAAAACTGTTGTTTCTCAAGACAGAAATACTGTGATTTCTGTAGGATGGTTTTTGATCTTTTTGATGTAAATTATTTCAGAAAAATTGCTTTGACAAAATAATATATTCTTCTGATCACATCACGGAGCGTGATCAGTTTTATCAGTTTTTTTATGTATTGTAAATGTTTACCTGTATTTAAAGCCAATAATATGTATTAACCTGTAAATTCAGCTATATAATCTAGATATGCATTTTGCAAGCTCTGATAAGAGCAAATGGATTGCTAAAGATTAAAATAAAACCATTGGAACTGCTAATTAAAGTTTTGTATTGTAATCCAAACGATGAAGCCCCCCAGTTGAATTTGCTAACTATCTTACTTTTCCCTATTCCTCCAGGTGTACCTACTTTGTTTTTAAAAGACTTCTTTATTGCTACTTTCCCTGATTCTGCTGACTTTGTGAAATCGAGGGCACTGGATATGCTACTAACCCAAATACAGAGGAACTAAAATGGGAAAGTGGCACAAAGAAGTCATCGCTGGTGCACACATGCGAAATTACAAGGCTAAATATAGCGAAGAGCAAAATGAGATGCTGTCTGTCAAAAACCTTGGTGGAGGAGGTTTCATCCAATTGGCCGACTAATTTTATGTAGTAATATTCAGGAAAATACCGTCCCAGATGTTGTAAATATGAATCGTCTATGATGTCACCATTACCTATTCCATGAAAGACTAACAGACAGGTGTGGATAAACTGAAATACCATCAATACAACCAAAGACACAGCCTGCTTGTTTTTCATTTCTTTTCACATGATAACCACTTCAGCATATTACATTAAAATACGGTGCAAACCTGGAACATGTGGAAAAACATTTTTTAATGGGTAGTGTGCAGATGTGGAAAGTCACAGCTAAAGTTTAAAGACAATCCATTTCTGCATAATCACACACAAGTTTCCTTGTCTTGCAACCATGTCCACAAACATGCAGTGTAAATGCAACGTAAAACTTTAGCCACTATTCACAAAGATTCGCTCAGGAGTTATTTAAAGAGCTGTTGCTGTTTCCTTGCTCCTCAAAACAGTGTTTTTTCATGCCAAGGCAAATTAGCCTAAATGCTTTTCTGGATGCTCAAAGTAAATGGTCTCTCTTTTGCCATGTAGTTTGGTGTGTGACTTTTTTTTTTGTGATATTCTTAAATAACTCAGGGGATAAAACTTTGTGAATATGGCTCCTTGACCATACAGGACTAACCTCCACATGGACAACGTGACAACTCGTCAAACGTATTAAAGAGCTAAAAGGACAATAATGGGGTAGAGATATTTTGTCATAGCAACAAGGTTCTGTAATAAAAGAGGGAGAAAAAAGAACATTGAAAATGAATGCATATTGTGTCAAAAATTATTCTGTAAATACTATAAAAATAAACTGAAACATGCACTGATTGGGTGTCATTTTTTGTTTTGTTTTTTAAAAATAGGATTACACCAGATTTTTATATTTAATTTACAGTACATATCCTCATAACAATATTGTGAATATCATAACCCATTAGAGTAATTAGTTTTCAGAAATGAATGGAGAAAATTTACACACAATTGAGTGGAAATGTTTTGTTAAAAAAAATGTGCTTATGCTTTTTTCTTTTAATAATGTTGATTGGTTGCATATTTTGTTTATGCAATGACATTAAAACATATACATGTATGTGTATATATATATATATATATATATATATATATATTATATATATATATATATATATATATATATATATATATATATATATATACTGTATATATACCAATGAGCCAAAACATTCGAATATCGAGCGAATTTCGTCGATAATCTCCTGACAAGGCAAATATTGAGGTCTGGGTAGATCAGATGGTAAGAAAACAATCAGTTCTCATGATCAACGTGTTTGATGCAGGAGAAATGGGCAGAAATAAAGATCTGAGTGATTTTGACTAGGACCAAATTGTTATGGCAAGGCGACTGGGTCCGAGTATCTCTAAAATGGCAAGGCTTGTGGGTTGCTTCCGGACAGCAGTGCTGAGAACAGTGGTCCGAGGAGAAACAAACCACCAACCAGCGACAGGGTGTTGGGTGACTAAGGCTCATCGATGCACAAGGGCAATTATGGCTATCCCCTCTGGTCCGAGCCAACAGAATGTGCTACTTGCTCACTTGGAGCAAAAACCATCAGATCGTCCAAGTAGCAGAGAAGGCTTGTGAAATTTTCATCCTCGAAAACGGACATCATCCTTATAAAGGTTACTAGACTGTTGTAGACGATTGTACTCGTGTAGGCCGAAAGGAGAGGAAAAAGCGGTGCACTTCTTATGCTCTTCAAACAAGGGAACATTATAAAAGCCAGAAGTCAAGTACATGGTCAAAAAGAAAACGTTGCCTCCCAAAGCTAAATGCATCCGCTTGGTGTGGGAGTGGGTGAGCGTCCCTCACTGTCTTTGCATTCAGCCATCTAAATCTGTACACCAAGTGGATTTTGTGAACAAAGTAGGTGGCTTCTCCACAATCCATTTTTCCATGTGAAAAGGTTGACTCATACTTCTCAATGAGATTCAGAAGTCTATCCTTCCACTCCTCTGACACTTCACAATTTCTCACTGTTTCTCCTTTCATCACTGGCAAAAATTCACATGATTTATAGGACTTGCAGCACACTGCACGTTCAGGGACTCAGTTGTAGACAACAAAAACAGGTTTTTTAGAATTTAACAACATTATTTTAACTCTGTTACACATGGACATTTTGATTTTTAGGGTACGTTTTCACGACAATGATGCTCTAAAAATGGGGAAAAAAATTCCTTTGCTAAAAACATCTCGGTTACTAATGTAACCCTCGTTCCATGAAGGAGGTAATGGGAGACATAACATTGAAGTGACGACGTACTTGGGATCACTTCAGGGAGGCCTATCATCTTCGAGTGTCTACAAAACAAGCCAATGAACGTTGGGGTGCGTGAATCGTGTCACGCGCCCCGCCCCGCAGCGCGGGTATAAACAGGAAGCGGGTGCACGCACTCATTGTTTTTCGCTAAGGAGTCGAGATATTGACGGCCGTTATAGCGATGGTCAGCAACCATGGCGACAGAACGTTACGTCTCCCGTTCCTTCCCCAGGGAATGAGGGTTACATTAGTAACCGAGATGTTCCCTTTCAGTCGCTCACGTTCGAAATAACGTCGACGTGACGACGTAATTGGGATCCCATGGAAAACGCCACGGTTGCTGCCACATCCAGTGCCCTACGCAAGACTCTCAGGCCCCCAACTGGCTGGGGCAGAAGGCCTGCGTAGAGGGAGTTCAAACTGCTGTTCCGTTATACCCCACACAGTGGAACTCTTTAGATAACCCTGGGAAAAGCGTGCCTTTCCAGGGAGAGGGACACTGCGAAGCCACATCCTGGCCGAAGGGAGGTAACATGTGGAGAATACACATATGGATTGGCTGAAGGGGCAGTTCAACATATGGAATGTCACTGGGGTGGCTCCAGCCTGAGAAGACCAGACAGTGAACACCAGAACAGCAGACAGTGACGGCAGAGCGGACTCTGCCAAGGGAGACCTGCAAGAGCACCATGGCCTGTCCACAGGCTCTGTAAGCCTTCGACGTAAGACCGGACGAAAACTTACATGCCTTGGACGGGAGGCGTGGATTGCCCCGCCAGGAGGAAGCGGACGCTGGACACAGCTGCAGCACAACGGCACGCTCCACCGGCGGGACATCCACATACCCCTTAGCTGCTCCACCATTAAGGGTGGTGAGGAAGGAGGAGCCACTAGGACAGCTTCTGGCACTATACGGCGCCGTCCACGTCTTATTGAGCTCTTCATGCACTTCAGGAAAGAATGGTTCCGGGGCTGCGCGCTGAGAACCAGCACGGCCCGTCCCAAGAAACCAGGGTTCCACACGAGCCTGACCTTCTCGGCGGCCCGGGAAAGCATTGCCATCCCAGCCCATTCTCACCCCAAGGCGTCATCTAACCAGTGGAATCTCAGTACTTAAGTAAAAGTACAAATAACCAGAGACATATTTACTTTAGTAAAAGAAGAAGTACCACAATGACAATCCTACTTAAGTAAAAAGTACCTGATTTTAAATGTACTTTAAGTATTAAAAGTAAAAGTACTTGCATAACATTATTTTTTCTCTTAATGTATATTCTAATGATTAATAAAACAGTTAATTCTAACTCATTCAACCTAACAGCCTACTCCTATAATGATGTTCAATAATGATGGATTTATTTTTTAAGTTTTTGTCACCATTTCTGAACAAGCTTGCAATTAGGCAATACACATATCAAGCTTACTATATCCTTACTATAAATACTAGTATTTGACGGCGTTTGGCTGTAAACGCGATTAATATATGGCGTAATTCTGAACCTCTTGGCTTGCCATACTAATCCTAACCAAACGTATAATACACACGCACCCCACACCACTACTAAACCTACCCACCATATGCACGTAAAAAATTATTTTCGCGTATAAATTGCACGATGTGACCGGGTTGATATGGCAACCAAACTTCACTGACTGGTGAGACAAACGTGCGACGAACGGACGGTCAGGATGACGTTTTGGCAGGAAAAACTGTACAGAAAATGTAACGAAAATGTAACAGAATATTGTAGAAATGTAATGGAGTAGAAAGTATAATAATTTCTGCAAAATGTAACGAAGTAAAAGTAAAAAGTATGCACTATTGATTCTACTTAAATAAAGTACAGATACGTGAAAAATGTACTTAAGTAAAGTAACGAAGTATTTTTACTTCGTTACATTCCACCACTGCATCTAACTGACGCCTTGGGAATCAGTTTGACCATGCTTCAATATTCGATGCTAAAGGCACCCTTTAGCGTCAGTTAGTTGACGCGATCCCAGGGCGTCATCTAACTGACGCGTTACCCTTAGCGTCAGTTAGATGACGCCCTCCTACCCAGACCTAAACCTACCCGCGTCATCTAACTGACGCTAAAGGTAACGCGTCAGTTAGATGACGCCCTGGGATCGCGTCAACTAACTGACGCTAAAGGGTGCCTTTTGCGTCGAATATTGAAGCATGGTCAAAATTGTCAGTTAGATGACGCCTTGGGGTGAGAACGCGTTGGCCACCCATGCTGTATTGGACTCGGGCAACGCTACACTCCCAGAAGGGGGCAACGCAGCCGAATCTTCATCTCCAGAGGACTGAAGCTACCCTTCCGATGCTGCGATCGACATCTGATCATCAGGCGGAGCCCCGAAGGATACGGCTGGTCGTCCATGAGAAGGACCAGCTCGTTCCTCTGGAGGCTCCAACGGCGGCAGTGCTTGTGAGGCGTGAGGGATCCTTGGAGATTGCCTCGGCGGGGCAGCCCTCACAGTGATCCTCAGATCACCCTGGCCATGCACAGAGTAGGTTTATTCTGAGGTCCAGAATAGATGCTAGATTGGGGCATAGGCGAGGGGACTGCACCTCCCTTGAGGTAAGCGAGTCTTGATCTAAGCGCTGTCATGGTCATATTCCCGCAATGGGAACATGAACTATTCACAAAAGCTGCCTCAGCATGCTGAATGCCCAAACACGAGAGTCAACTATTGTAGCCGTCTGCTGGTGCCAGGGCACGACCGCACCCAGAAACGCACAAGCGGAATGACATCCTGGAAAGGACGCAGGGACACGATTGTGTTGCTCTTTTATTTTGAAAACAAAAAAATAGAAAAAAGAAAAAAAGAACTCTCTCAGTACTGAAGCATCCAGGGATAGCCGTGGTGTAATTGAGGTACACACTCAGGGTTTTTAAATGGCCACCGAGACCGACACACACACACACACACACACACACACACAATCTGCAGTGCTGTTAAAACAGCAGTTGTGAGGGTAGGATGATCACGGCCACCGCTGATCGCGCTGTCATACCAACACTGGAACAGAGTCTTCGTTTTTCTTCTTCCTTCAACGTTGCAGCAGTCTGCAGAACTCAGAGTCAAACAGTAGCTCGGCTTCGAAGTGAAAGACAATGAGTGTGTGTGTCCTCTTCCTGTTTATACCTGCACTGCGGGGCGGGGCGGGGTGCGTGACATGATTCTAGTGTGTAGACACTCAAAGATGATAGGGCTCCCTGAAGTGATCCCTATTACGTCGCCATGTCGAACGTGAGTGACTGAAAGGGAACAATGTATTCTGCTGCCTGGCCAGTAGTTGGCGATGTCACTTGGTAAAGAAACACTACGATAGACTGAACATGTAATACGCATCCACATGTTTTTCATGTTCATTAAAAGTTTTTCCTTTGCATTTTTTGCATACAGACCACAACATTGTCAAAACGGTCCCTGTTCACACTGATCTGTGGAAATGACTAAAAACAATGTATTCTGCTGCATGGCCAGTAGTTGGCGATGTCACTTGGTAAAGAAACACTACCATAGACTGAACATGTAATACGCATCCACATGACGCCACTATTTTCTCAAATTCACATTTTTGGTAGTTCACACAGAAACTTGCACTTTAAAGCCGTTGTCAACACCAAAAAAAATTATAAGCCTTCAAAATGCCGCTGTCGTATAAATGAATGGCTAAAACACACAAAAAGTTTTCTGTTTTTAAAAAACAGGATCCTTAGAAAGAAACGTTTTTTATCCGTTATGCTGTTTATATTCATTGAATTCATAGTGACAATAGAGATGGTTTTCTCAAAGTGCTTTTTAAAACTGTTTTCCTCTAATTCCCCCCCACCCCACTTCCGACCCTTTGTGTCATTTCTGTGCCACATGCATATACACTTTCAGTGAGAGATACACTTCTCTCAAGTTCACAGGATGGCCCGCCCATCCGCTCAAAACCACATACTCTCAGTGAAGAGCTTATTACTCTCTCTTTCTCTCTCTTCTTCCTCCTTTTCTCTTTCTCTGTTTCTCTCTCTCTCTCTCTCTCACTTTGCTTTTCTTTTTTGACACACAAACACATCACATGGCACCTCAAACATTTCAGCAGATATGGGTCAAAGTGTTTTAGGGGTATTAATGAAAACTAAAGCACAAAGGGAAATCAAAGCCAAGTTGATTTGTGGATTATAATTAATTTGAATTTATGAATTCTAATTCATTTCTAACATTACGATAAGTGCAAATTTGCTTTGGGGAAAGTTTATAAGATTCCCCTAAATAGCTTTTATAATTTTGTGACAGTATTTACCCTTGACTCTGTAGCAATATATTTATACTGTATCATATATATTTCCTGAGAATCCCCCCCCCCCCCCCCCCCCATTTATAGCTGTGGAGTTTTTCTCCATTTGTCTAAAGTTCCTGAGAAAATACAATAGAACATGATAAGAGCTTGGCGTTAGTGGTTAACACAAATATCTCTTCTGACGTGTTACTGACGTCATCTTCGCATGTTTGTTAAGGCCTTTCACAAAAGGAATAAAGGTCTCAAAAGTAAACAATTGGATTAATTCAAAAAATGTTTGTGAATCGGATCGGCATACATGCATTACTATCACCCTGGATAAAACAAATGGATAAAAATGAACATATACAATTGCATACTTTCATGTTGAACAGTTATTTACCTTTATTCGAGTGATAATGTACTGCATGTTTACAAGCTGTTCTCATAATTTTATTAAAATAAAAAATAATTAAAACTAAATTAATTAATTAAAACTAAATCAATAAAATGATCCATGGGTTCCCTATAAAAAATGCTCTCTATATATGCATGCCTGAAGGAAAAAAAACACTAAGGCTTGATATAGAACCTTTTCTTCTAAGAGATAACATGGTCAAAACTCAAAAGTACTGTATGTGGACTCCACACAACAACACACACAACCACACACACACACACACACACACACACACACACACACACACACACACACACACACACACACACACACACACACACACACACACACACACACACACACACACACACAAAACATCCATATGTGCTTGTTGAACATTTAATTTCAAAACCATGGGCATTAATGTGGAGTTGGTCCTACCTTTGCTAATGCAAATCAGTCAAGTTCTTCCACACCATACAGTTCATCATTTCTTTATGGATCTCACATTATGCAGAGGCAAATCGTCATGCTGGAACACTAAACATACACCTATTAGTAATGGGTGCTGTTGGTAAATGTTACATCTGAAGATCAACTTGAATTACTTCCTTGTATGAAACCCTAGAGGTTTTATGATCTAATTGGCTTGATGATCTAACTCTTCCATCTCAGGACCTCAAAACGCTCTTCTTCTAGAGCTTTTGAGGTCCTTTTTATATTCAAATGTCCATACTTACACAATACAGTATGCCTAAAAATGAAGGAAATTTAAAAATGCATAACAAGAGCTATAAAATACGATTCATGCTTTGTCGTTTATTATTGGGCTTTGACCTGGCAACCCTGGTCAAATAAAGCTACAGTGACCACAAGCTACCAAGCCGTATCGCTATACGTCTGTCTGTTTTCTTAATAGCCCAATACAGAGAACTTAAGATAACAATACCAATTATATTTAAAGAACTGGTCCCAGTACCTTTATTAGTATTCTAAGCATTAGTCATGCATTTTAAGTTAGCAACATGGTATCACATCTCCCTCTTAATCTCATTTGCCTTTGTATCCCTGTATATCCCACATTTTCCACTAGATGGCCAGGAAGATCAGAAGATCGAGTTCTTTCACAGCTCAACACACAACAGAACAAGTAATACATCACTCCAAAACTCCAAGGAATATTAAATGTATATCTGATAGATAGATAGATAGATAGATAGATTGATAGATAGATAGATAGATAGTAGTGATAGATGATAGATAGATAGATAGATGATGATATGATAGATAGATGATAGATGATAGATAGATAGATAGATAGATAGATAGATAGATAGATAGATAGATAGATAGATAGATAGATAGATAGATAGATAGATCATTTATACATGTTGAGAGAAATCAGGAGTGAGGCGCAGAGGCACTGTGTAAACATGATGGTTATTGTAGTTCTAGACTAAATGTGAGCAGTCATTTTCTTATCTTACTTGTACAAAAACAGATTCACTTTCCTCAAAATTAATAAAAACAGTGAAATGTAAACTATTAAGCAACCCTGCAATAATTAAAATGTCAAATAATTTATGCATTTAATCTTACTTTATTAACCAGTGTCTTTGCCACGACCTTTGATGATCCAATTCAACCATACCAATAAGCAAAAATGACTTTAGATAAACACACACGTTTGTGTTTCTTTTTTTATTGCTGAAGTAATAATTCTTCTTCAATCCAGAATGGCAATCCACAGCTGAAAGGTTTGAGCTGCACCTTCTACTGTACAGACGGGAATTTCCACTCCTTCATTCCTTCCGTCTGAGGCTTATTCATTTTACATTTAGTATGAAAAGGCATTTACATTTGCCAAAAATAGAACTTTTAGCTTTTTTTGTCATTAAAACCCCCTCCCAGGGAAAAAAACTAATACAAAAGTAACGTAAAACATTACTTTCTATAAAAAATAACTAAAGCAATTAGTTACTTTTATAGGGAGTAATGCAATGTTGCAACGCTTTACATTACATTTCCCCAACACTGAACTTGACCCAACCAGTCAACCTTCATGGCATAGTTGATTGTTGTGACAACTTTCCCATATGACAACTAGCCCCTGCCTATGATCAAGACTTCCATTATACACACTGAAAATATCTGCTAGTTTTACTGTCACCGGTAAACATATCACATGTGGCTCACTGAGAAACAACAGTGCAGTAGATAAGTTTCCTGCATGTAAAACAAAATGAGGTTGTATATACACTAAATAAAGGATCAACCATGGCAGAGATCAAACAGCGGGGAGCAGAAGTGAATCTGTTGGCGCAATGAACCAATCAGGGCAGAGTGAGGCATCGACACAGAGCATGAAGCTGTGACCTGCGTTTGAACTGCTGACCTGTGTAACTCACTCCTATTGATGACGGGACAAACACTACCACTCTTACAACATAACGCTTCAGCGAGCACAGCGTGGCCCTGGGCGAGAGGGACAGAAAGGGGCAAGAGGGGGGAAATGGGAAAGGAGAGGGCAACAGGGTAGAGTTAGTCAGGGTGTGAGTTTATTTAGTAGGGTTTTATACTGAAATGAAGACAAGGAGTAACACTTCCCTGCATCTCTGGCCCTGTGACAGGGAAATGAGACCAGTGTGCTGAGAATTGTCAGTAAAAGGTATTAAGAGAAAGGCAATAATGTGTAGCGTTAATGACATGGAGTCATCTGTTAGGCTATTGATAATTGAGTCAATTATTTTCAGGATCAGTTATTCATCCATGACTGATGTTCTCTTGACCTCAATTACACAACAAACACAGCAGTGGCAAGAGACGTTTAAAGATTTAGTTGTCTTTCCTGATTTGCTCAAAAAACAACAAATCTTCTGTATAGAGCTTGTATTTAATTTAATCAGTATGTTATGCGAATTTTAAGAAAAGTAATTGTGTCTAGTTTGTGCTAACATCAATAGTATAAAATGTACTTGAGAAGCAAAATTATATAAGAAAATATAAGAAATAAAGTTTTTTTTCCCTGAAAATATTATTAAAATGAGGTGAGATTATGCTTAAAACAAGAAGAAAATACCTACCAATGGGGTATATATATATATATATATATGTATCCCTTTGAATTAAGTTTATTTTTCTTACCCTCATATTTTTAGCTTAGACTAACTTAATTTAGTTTTTTTTTTAAATTAGTCATTTTGCTTCTCAAGTATATGTGATTTAAAACGTAGAGATATCTGTACTGGAAAACAAGACAAAAATTCTGAATAAAAAATATCTTTTTGCGGTGTGTTACATGTTTTACGGCACATCTCATGCTGAAAATATTGCACAATGCACTTATATGAAAGAAACCTCCTCATGCTCAAACCTTTGCCCAGGTGACCCCATTTTTTTGGAAACAATATGACCTCATCAAAGAGATTTGAGGGTTATTGCAGTATGTGTGTCTCTGATTCTGCGAAAATACATACATAATTTCTTGACCTTAAACCCCCATATCTATGGTTTCTAAAGCAGATGATAGGTCGAGTCCATAGATGTAATCAATATCTGTTGAAACCATTGTGTTTTCATTAGGCTTTGCGGTTTCACCTTGCAAGGTATGTGGTTTTTGCACTAACCCTCTTTCCTTGTTGGTGGCACACTTATGTGTAGACAAGAGTTAAGCATGACCATGAGTTTCCACCAACAAGAAGAGTGACTCACTATCCCCCAGTCATGACTGCTAAAAGCAGCAGTATTATCTAAAATGAGAAACATTTCGAATAAATCAGCACGTTTCATCCACATTTTCTCTCATTTTAAAAAGCCAGTTTTTTTTGTAAGTTAGCTTTATTTACTCTTGTGACTGGTATCATCTGTCAGGATGCATTTCGGCTCGATGTTTGCTGGATATGTAGCGCAACTTATCAGCGCTCATCATTAGCTGTTGCCGCATGGCAAACGGGTGGCGCAGCCCTTTTTTTCCATGCGGCAGTATCACAGCTCCGATCTGTCACCCTTTGCTCGCCTTAATGTGTGAAAGTAAGACGTGTTGCGCCTATTAGCACTTTCTGGCAAGGCTGGCATGCTGATCTGTCCTCCCAGGGGAGCCAGGCAATATGGTGGCCCGCACTCTGGGCCTGCCAGACAGGGCGCCCACTGTCACTCCACATCATCTTGACATCAACTGCCCAGTCAAGCGGCTATATACACACACAAACATACAAATCAAAACGTGATTAATTCCGAGACGTGATTCAACTCCTCCCAACCCCATTACAAAAAATGTAAACCATATACATTCACATGAGATGAAGACTCTAGTCAAATATAAGGAGCCTAATAAAAAAGGGTTTTATTCTAAAGCAGGTCGATTTGTGGGGATAAACATGTTGAGATCACATGACCAGCAAAATACTGCTCACTTTATTTTTGTTACCCTCTGTTATTGGACACTTGCGCTTGTTGAATAAATGAATCATGCCTGACTACTAAAAATATGATTTCTACACAAAAAAATAAATGTTTGCGTGACAATTCATCCACACTTCTAGATGTCACTACAATGTTGCTTTCACATTTGAACATCACAATGAACAGGATATGTTGTCACACTCTATGGTATCTGTTTTGGTAAGACATAAAACTGAAGTTTTTTCTTTGAATTCAGTTAAGAGGTCAATACAACGTGATTAAGAATTCATTCCCACTACTTACTGTATAGATTTGTAACCATTTGTTATTGCACACTTACCCCTGTTAAATAAATCAAGCATGCCTGACTACAAAAAAACTTTTGTATGACAATTCATCCACACATATGTCACTAAGTTGCTTTCTCATTAGACTTCGAACATCACAATGAACAGGATATGTTGTCACACTCTGTTTTAGTAAACAATAAATACATACATTTGAAATATACCATTTACTCAACTTTTCTGCAAACCTACACCTTTGAATTCAGCCAAAAGATTAATACAACGTGATTAAGAATTCATTCCCACTACTGTATTAATTCATGGCTGTGGTTTATTAATTTGAAATTGTGGCAATGTTGTGCTAACTCATTCTTGAGTTTTGATTTAGTTAAATGCCCATGGCCAAATTAGTATGATGTGGCCACAATTTAACTAAAACAAGCGACAAACGAGAAAATTAATAAAACTGGGCTAAAAGTAAGTTAGAACTATTTACTAATTCTCTGCATGTCATGTGCAGGCCTCCATACTTTAATGCTGAATAAAAAAAACTGAGAAAAGAACATAGTTTCGCATAAATGCTAAATAATACAAATTTAAATAAAAAATAAAAAACATATTGACATAAACTTTAAATTGTGTACTATTGATTTTCTTAATGAGTAAGTCTGTGAAAATGCAATAGCGCGTTTAAGGTCTAAGTACTACTCCAAATCAGAGTTCATCGTGTTTGAATCAGTGGTGTGAAAAGGTTAAGTACCTGCTAGTGAGGTTACCGACCCTGATCTCAGCATGCTAGGCCTCGTCGTGAACTGCAACTGAGCAGAAACACTCCACAGATCTCCTGTAACATTAGTGGGAAAGGTCAAAAGTGGAAAAAAACGTCAAATAACATCATCTTCCAACCATCTGACCTAACACATCAGGAGTCACTTTTAAAGGCCACAAATATGTTGTGTTCACTGACAGCGTCGCACATCCGATTCACAGGTTTCTTTATTAATCACATTGTAGTGCGAGTAATCTCTTTAAAAGATCGGAAAATTGAGTCGTGTGTGGTGATAACGTGACTCGCAGCTGTAAATAATCTCCACACATGTCTACAACGTGTTATCTTGTTAATCTGACGTTACAATTCCTTCCAGTGATCCCCAGTGGGCAGGTGAGGTATCATAGCCTGGTCCCAGGGATTGGTTGGTTTTTGACCTGAACTTAATTTAAGATTAAGCGAGCCAGAGGTAGCAGGGATGAAGGGATGCTGGGAGCAGAGGCGTGAGGGGGGCAGGGTTGTCTGCCGATCTGTCACAGCTCCACGCCTGGATGCTCAAGTTCATATTAGCGGTGACGAGACAAAGGGGTGACACGTCCCAGCCCTCAGGGGCCGGTACATACACATACGCACGCGAGACCTCCACACAGACACAAGCGCACACACGCAACCCACTTAAATATTCCTATAGGCCCTCCAGGGTTGGAAGGGTCAATTTCGGTTCATTTCAGCTGCAGTTGTGATTCGTGATTCATTGTGATGAACTGAATCAATTAAATTGACCCTAACTGGACACATTCAAAGTCTTAAATTCGTTCAAACAGAAAAGCTAGTAAAAAAAAAAAGAAGAAAAAAACAGGTGGGTGATGCAGCTGCGATGATGTGTTCTGGAATGAAGGAGCAGTGAGAACATCGCATACACACAGACGAGAGTACACACAGACACACACATATCATAATGGTTCACAAACAGCTCGGTTGATGGATAGAGGGTGGCAGAAAGCGATGCCTGAGCATGACAAGATTGAACTTTGGGACATCTCAGCACTCGACAGCTTCAACAAGAAGAGGGCAGCAGGCGGTCACCAGGGGCATTGCTGCGGTCACCGGGGAATGACACGGTATAGGAGAGGGATCTGGAGAAGGAGAGGAGAAACGGAGGGAGGGAAGATAGGAGGCATCACAATGTCACTGTACTGCCAGGCCATGTCAGTTGCAATTAGCATTGGATGTAATTTTCTGAGCAATTAGAGCACTTATGTTGAGAGATCTGGCTGGCAAACAGGAGGTCCTATAGCAGCCATTCAGGCAGTAACACATGCCAGACACACATATTTACTTGGATATCTATTTGAAGACATGACATGGGCATCTAATTTTTTAAGCGTATGATTTTTTTTTACAGATTTAAAAAGACATGAACTTTAACACCCTTAAACACCTAAATCTACATTTTTAATATTAACATTCCATTCAATAAAAGAATATATAAACATACAGACAGAAAGATTACATACACTGTAAAAAATATTTTAGCAATTTAGATATTTCAACTTATTTTTTTAACTAGATTGTCCAGACAACAAGAAATTTTAAGTTTCTTGTCCTCAACTTATCGAAATAAGTTAGTTAAACTAAAAAAAAACCCATGCAAAAAGATAACTCAAATATGAGTTAACTTTTTTTACAGTGTAGATAGATTTGTTTAGGTCATTTAACGTAATTTAAGTTGAAATAACTTAAACAGCCAAGTTATTGTACTTAAATATTTTAGGCAGCAACTTTTTTACAGTGATACAGAATGATAGAATGAAGATGAAGGCATTTTATGCATTTGAATTGACTTTATAATAAAATGTCTGTATAATTTCTAATCTGCTGGTTGTTTAAATGGACCTACAAAGGTCCTTTAATAGAAGTGTGGGTGTGATCTCTGGAAATACTGAGTTAAGGTGGTGATGGTTATTGTGGGAGTTACTTGTTTTGTAACCACAGAAGGTGCTTTTGCACCACCTCCACCTAAACAGGGTCTCTAGAATGATTAGCAACCCCCCCAGTACACCTTCCCCCACTTTCCATAGTTGTTTATTGACAAATTAAATTTCAGAATGACTGAGTGAACTGGCAATGTTCCATCACTGTCATTACCCACAATTGATCAGACTTTGCTTGAGAAACATATCGGTTTTGAATTCATGAATATGACAATTGCTCACAAGTTCATCTTTAAATATTTTAATTTCAGAAATTTTTATTAAACTGTAACCTCCGCTATCCAGACATCTAACTGGACAAACAACAATTTAGAAATATCAGCAGCATGTGAGAATGATGCTTCATTATTATCAACTGAAATATCTTTTTACTTTAGTCATTATGGTATTAATTTTATATGTAATTAAATGCTATTTTGACTTGAATTGTTATGATAAAAATGTATTTTGTAATGAATGTTGCAATTAATTTAAAAAAAAACACAAACAATATATACTCTATCACAATAGAGCAAGAACAGTAAGGAGTGACATATAGTGAAACAGGAAAGACGATTAAATAGAGCCCAAAAAGAGACGGGTGAAGGGAGAGGGTTCATAAGAAATTGGGCGGTTAAACTTTTCTTTCCTACCTCTGAATGCAAGCTTCTACACTAAACCCTGCCTCCTACATGCCTGTTTGAGTCAGAAGACACCAGCAAGGGAGATCTGAAGACGTCTTCTGCCATCAGCTGCAATGTCCAAAAGATCCCTCCGCCTCGATCCAGCCTCATTCATTCAGGCTGAGACCTTCATAGAGGCTTAACATCTACTGGACCAGAGGGTGTCGTCTCATGTCACCCCCCGTGTTACTGACACATGTCTTTTCAGGTCCTGGGCTCATATTCCCTGCTTCATCTGGCCCGTCTGCTCCTGTTGGAAGAACCCACATCACCAGCCATCCTATTGCCTGGGCCGAGAGCCTCTCAGCTGGGGCAAAAGGATTTGTCACATTCAGAGTTAACACTTGCCTGCGCATATTAAATGATGAGATGACACAAACACATTAAAGGCCTCAGTCACAGTCACAGATAGGGATACACAGAGAAACGTAGCTGCAACAAAAGGAATGAGCGGTCGAACGAAAAAGAAAAAAAATATTTATATATTCAATATTATTAATAACACACGCGCACACACACACAAACAGAGACAGAGAGAGAGATAGAGAGAGAGAGAGAGAGCAAAGGTGCATTTTTATTGTATTTTTAAATGCAGCCTTAGTTAGCATAAGAAACTTTTTTCAGAACATTAAAATCTATTATATATATATAATTATTAATGGTAAAAAATAGAATATACAGTAATGTTAATACATATAAATGCATACAAAGAAGGATTTTACAGCCACTATTTTCAGAAAATAAATTCTGTTTAGTCTGTTCCTCAAACAAAATGATTATGAGACTTTAGAAGACTTAGAATATTATGCACTCACATATACGTCCATGCTTTTGCTGCTTTTATGTCCTTTTTGGAGCTTGACAGCATCTAGTCCCCATCTACTTTCTTTGCGTTCCACAGAATAAAGAAAGTCATTCCACGAATAATGGGTGAATTTTCATTTGGGGGTGAAACTTTATTTGATAACTGGTTTTTAATTTGACTATTATACATCACAAAAGATGGAAGGAACTAAAACGTTTGTTTCCTCTGCCTAGCCACAGTGATATCAATAGACATGTTATTTTATTCCACAACAGCAACCTTTAGTCTATTTCTTCAGTTTGTCTATTTCTCTCTCCAATCTTTGACTCACTTCCTCTCTGACCCCAGTGTATTCGTTGTTCTCATTTTAAACATCCTCCCATCGCCCCCCCCCCCCCCCCCCCCCCCCCCCTTCTCTGTTGTCCTCCCTCTCCGTCCTCCCATCTGGACTGATAGTGGTTGTGATGGCTGGGGTGTGAGGCGCTGCCTGGGTCCAGTTCCATTCTGGTCTCACCCACACCATGTGTACCATAGGTGCGTGAAGTATAAATACCGCGCGCCCCGTGGCCATGCTCATCCCAGCAGGACCCTCTCTGGCCCTCTGCCCCCCTCCCCGTTCCCCCTCAGTTCTTCTGTCCCTAATTAGGATCTTGGGCTCGTTAGGGCCAGAGACCCTCGGGCCTGCTGACACAAAGTTGATTCTATCTGACGTAACAAGTCAATGCTAAGGGGATGGATGCTAATTTTAATTAATAGAATGTAAGGGTCAGTTTGTGCTAAAATGCTAGTGGAGAGCATAGTGAACAAATTACCAAGAGGTAAACCACAACAACAATCACCATCAAAATTAAATGCCCAGAACAGAGAGCAAAATGCATCAGTCCTGGAATTTGTGACCTCTTGCCAACATGAGACTTGGTAGAACCTGTTGATTCCCATAATTCTTTCTTACAATGAGCTTGCTGTACATAAACTGTAGGGTTTAAAGCAGGGTTTTCTAACTGGGGGTTTGTGAGGGAACTGCAAGGGGGGTTGTGAGTGGATAAAAAGCTAAATAAGCCAACGCATTCTCACCCCAAGGCGTCATCTAACTGACAATTTTGACCATGCTTCAATATTCGACGCTAAAGGTACCCTTTAGCGTCAGTTAGTTGACGCGATCCCAGGGCGTCATCTAACTGACGCTAAGGGTAACGCGTCAGTTAGATGACGTGGGTAGGTTTAGGTCTGGGTAGAAGGGCGTCATCTAACTGACGCTAAGGGTAACGCGTCAGTTAGATGACGCCCTGGGATCGCGTCAACTAACTGACGCTAAAGGGTACCTTTAACGTCGAATATTGAAGCATGGTCAAACTGATTCCCAAGGCGTCAGTTAGATGACGCCTTGGGGTGAGAATGGGCTGAAATAAGCTGAAAATCGTCAACATTTATTGCATTTTATCTGCGCGCTTTGAGACGCAAATCATGATGTGGGGGAAAAAAGATCTACTGATTGTAGCAACTTCCATTTTTATTACAGATATTTTGCCCCAATTTCCCAGGGAGTGATGATTTTGTTCTCTTGAACAGATGGCATCGAAACATTGCTTTATTCGCAAATGTTTTACCGTGTGCAATATTCCAACTTTGCTACTGAGGAGAACAAACATAGCTATTGTTCTCCTCTGCTCACATGATATTTGAACAAAATTGTGCATATAACAAGAATGTGCATCTAAACTATACTGTTTTCATGTAAATTTATCAAAATGTCTCAAACTCTTAAAGGTGAGCCACATAAGCAAAACAAAATTCTATTGTCTATTGTCTACAGTCTATTGTCAATGAAGCCCAGCTCACACAGAGGTCACATTCAAACCAAGCAACTTTCTGTTGGTCATTACGGAAAATGTGACTAACTTGAACCTGATGTGAAATCTATGTGAACAAATCTTTCACCGTCAAGCAGAAATCCAGATTTCACGGATTCCGATTGAAATGACTAGATTTCAGCGATTAGAATTTGCTGAGCAACAGTAAATGTGACCTAAGAACATGCCAATGAAAACTACTACAAAATGAAGTGAATAATGACATTATGGAGAGAGAGAGAGAGAGAAATATGACAGCATTTTCATTTTTAGATGAACTATCCATTTAAATACAGCTCATTCTGATCATTTAAAGGAACAGTTCACCAAACAGTTTTGTCATTATTTACTCTAATGTCATTCCAAACCTGTTGTTATTTCTGTAATACGCTTTAAGAACATAAACGTTTTTTGGTGAACAATTCTTTTAAGCACAGCTCATTTCCCCCTTCATCTCCCAAGCCCATGAAACCTGTGTGATGAATGTGAGAAGACTGTTAGTATGTGTCCCTATCAGAGCCAGTGTAATGGAGCACGGGGAGCCAGATGACTGTCTCTGTGTGTGGAGAAACTCAGCTGTGGCTTCCTAGTTCTCTGCCTTCAATCTGAGTGATGCCAAACAGAGCTAAACAGAGCTAACTAATACTGGTATTGTTTTGTCTTCTGTCTCATCTGTTTTCTCAGTATGAGTCGAGATGCTAAGCTACAGCAAAGCTGCAACTGATACTGCACACCCACTGCAAAGTAATTTAGAACTTATAGTGATATTAATTAGCATGTCATGAAGGGTGAAGGTTAACCCTCTTCAACCAAACTGACCTTTATAACATTACCACCTCCTGCACACCTCACACCCTGTGTCCTTTTTAAAGTGTCCCTATTATGCTATTTTAAAGGTTCCTAATGTTGTTTTGGAGGTCTCCTACAATAGGTTTACATGCATCCAAGGTCAAAAAACACTCTTTTTTTTCAGAGTATACATTGCACATCACCTCATTTCCCAAAGTGTCTGAAAACGGTTCGTTCGAAGGTTCAGTCTCTCTAAACCCCTCCTTTCCGTAAGCCTACTCTGCTCTAATTGGTCAGACGGCCCAATCTATTGTGATTGGTCGACCACTTACAGCACCTGTCGAATTCAAAACGCCTATTAGCATATCTGAATTTCATCTCTGGAGGCTTCCTCAGCGCTTGATACACAGTGATAAGAACAGTAAAAATGGCGTTGGTTTCACCATATCAGCTCTAGCATAAGTCCTCATTCCTTTCGAACTGCATGCAAAATGGATTTGCTTTCGCAACGCTAGAAACAGAGTCTTCTTGACATGTCGACAACACGGACCAAACTCTTCCAGGCCTCATCTACAACTAGGCGGGTCAAAATAGATGTTGTTAGTGGGCAGCCAATGAAGACCATAAGCTGGTATTATGTTAATGTGTTACATTGTTACAGTAGCAAGAAGTGAATTTCTGACAACTTTTTTCGGCAGTTCAGAATTGATTCTTTCTTTTAGGAGACAAAAACGTTATTTGTCGTACACTTTGATCTTTTGAAACTTTGCAGACCTTTTAGATTCACAAACAGCGACATGAAAGGTAATTTTCGAAAAAGCATAATATGACACTTTAAGGCAAACCAAATTCTTAACATTATGCTTATGCCCTCATCTTAATCACCGTGTCTTCAACAGAAACTGTAACATACCCTCCCCCTCTTTTTTCTGACCTAGATTTAGCAGTTGATCCGGACTGGAAGGTTAACCCCTAGAGGGAGCACCTTGTCAGTCCTCCACCCCATCAGTTCACACACAAAGGGCACCCTTTGTCACTTCACATTTCCAGGCTTTCCCTGCCTTACTGTCGGTTCCATTGTAATGGTCACTCTTCCATCAGGCCTTAAGTCTCACCTTTGGCCAAGCACAGGTAAGGAATTCACCTTAAAAACATCAGTCAAACCAGATTTCAAAATCTTGAAATGTAAGAAATGTGCGACAATTCAAATGTTAATGCACATTCCTGCACTGGAAACCCTGATAAGTTGGCAGAACTTAAACTTAAAATTTTGATTTTGTACCACACAAATATGTTAATTGCAAATTGTTTGAAATGTTGACTAAACCAAGTCATACAATTTGATTGCATAAACATCATGTTAACTCAAACTTTTACAATAAGCTGCTAGCTAGCAATTGCACACTTGAATGTCCCAAAATAACTAACAGAGACTTTCTCTATTTGCATGTACTTAAGGGCATTTAACTTGAGTGAAAAAAACTCTGTTCGGGTTAATAGAGTGGTCTTTACTGTGGATGACTTATTAGTGCACGTTAGTTTTTGTAATCTTTGCTCAAAATCAAATTACTTACTGATGTCTATACCAGTATTCTGTAAAATGTAATTTTGTTTATCATTAATGTTGAAAACAAATGTGCTGCTCAATATGTTTGGGAAAACTGTGATAATTTTCTTCAGGATTTTTTGATTAATAGAATGTTTAAAATAACAGCATTTGATTGAAACATGAAATCTTTTGTAACATTATAAATGTCTTTACAGTCACTTTTCATCAATTTAATGCATCCTTGCTTAAATGTAATTACTTTTAAGAAAGTGTGTGTGGGGAGGGGGGGGGGGGGGGTAAACACTTTAAAATAATGTTCCACGTGTTAACATTTTTAACATGAACTTACAATGAAAAACACTTCAAAAGAAAGTATAATGTTAGTTTCAACATTTACTAATACATTATTTAAAAAGTTTATTTTAATATTATTTAAAGTAACACTAAGTAACAATTTTCAACCTTCATAATATATTTCCAAGACCCTTGTGATGGTACATCGACTTAAAATAAGTTAAATGACACGTCTGCCATAGCCTGACGGGGTCTGTATCGCTTTTACTGGCACTATGTAACTTCGGGTTTCGGGTAGGAACCCGTGCACAAAAAGAACTACACAATTCGACTGCTTTACGTCAAGCGCTACAATAGTCATTATTTCGTTTTTCTTCGTTTCTGATGTCACAATACATCATCCTTTCATGCAATCATGTAACATACTCTACCTTGTCTGTGGACATCGTTCATTCTAAAGCCGGTGCTGGATAAACAACGAGCGTGCGTGCGACGGTAGGCTAGATTATTTACGACAGCGGCAATGGTCAATTTCGTTTCCAACCAGTAGGGCGACTGCAGAGGAAAAATCCTTAGTGTTACTTTAATGGACCCGAGATAATAAACTATAACAATGAGCAGTATTCAACCTCAAAATCAACCTCAATCAGGATAATGTTGCAATGCATAATGAAAAACAGGTGTTTAAGAAAGTATAGGGGGTTTTGTTGCTATTTGGTTGAAGACAAAAATCGAAAGTGGCTTTTACGGTACCTATAGACTATAAGGACTTTTCTGCTCAGAACAGAGCTCTCTCTCAGCTCTCCGCCTCAACTGAACTAGCGTATGGTTCATAACCAGCTAGTTTTAAAACAGCTTAAAAAGGAGCCTGCTTGCCATCTATGTAACACACAGCGTGAGTGAGTGGTGCCAGGAGGAGAGCTTAGGTTGGTTATGGCCCTCCCAGGGGTCAGCACCCATCATGCACCGGACCCTAATGCTGCTGATGAGAGAAAGACCGCCCTGCAGGCCTGTAGTCCCTCGAGGAGTGGGCATTCAGCATCAACATAACCTGAGCTGACAGAACAAACACACACACAAAAGCAAGAACATGTACACTCACATACACACAGGACAGGAACCTGACACATACAGACACACAAGCACAAAGACAAACACATATCAAAACACGTACTGCAAGACAAGTCCAATATCACATGCACATAAAACAAGCAGGTTTCTCACTTAAGAAACTCCTCATGCACAGGAGCACAATGAGATTCATGTTGCACACACAGGAAAGTACACTTTGAAATAGCATTTTATGATCACACACATGTTTGGTTTCCATGCATACAAGACCTTCCAAAGACATAATGATTTTTATAAATACAACCCTCCCAGAAAACATTTCAAAAAACATATTTTTAGTATGAATTATAAGCTGTTTTCCTCTTGGGGACCAAAAAATGACAAGGTTTAAAATGATTGGTATTACTATCTTTGTGGGGACATTTGGTCCCCATAATGTAGGGTTTACCAGGACCACACACACACAGTCACCAAGGCACAAGCTTAAAGCTCATGCTCATCATAAAGCAAGACATCAGAATTGACTTCTGCTCTTGTCAGCAGTGTCTGTGAACATGCACATGGAGCTTGCAGTCTGGTCTCATGCAAACTAACAGCCCTCAAATTAGCACAGTCTTTCCTCACCTTCCCTCAGCACAGCTGCCGTGTGTTAAGCAGAAGGATGCAAACTCCCGCCAGCACCTTCTTCAGGTGTGCTGTACATCAGAGGTGCTGCAAAACACACCTCCGTCAGGATTCCCATGAGGGTCTGTAAATATGTCACATCAAAACAGCAACAGAACACCTAATTAGACTGATAAGCTCATCAAGTATGATTAGGCATTGTACAGATAACTGACAACGATACTTTTGTTTTTGTTTGTTTTACATCTTGATAACCTCCAGTGGATATTTTAACTGTTAACGGACTGCTCTTTCCAGATACTTCAGAATGGATTATGGGTGGTTAACTAATGCCCAAATAACTTCTATATTTGTTTACTATACTGGAATATGTTTCATTAAACTTCAAATATATTGTATTTTAGAATTAGAATCAATTACATAATTCATTTGTTTTATGTTAACGTCATTTAAAATACCTCATGAGGTAAAACAACAAATTTAAGTATATTTTTGATTCTCAAATAGAATTAGTGGATTTGTGGAATTAGTGGATTCCGGAAGGATTTTTCCATTAATTTCTCTCATATAGGGATAAAATAAAATAAAAGGTCTTCATTAAAGCGTAATAAGCCATGAACAGAGCCAACTAGCTATGAGGTGAATCATAACGTTAAAAACTTTGATAGGAAGCAAAAAAGCATTTAAAAATCGGACGAAAATAAAAAGGAACAAGACTGTGTAGCCTACTTAACGGCTTTAGTGAGGTAAAAATCCCATGAAGCATTGCGAATAGCATGATCAAATTAAAAATTTGCAGTGCTTCATGGGAGGGGGCGGAGCTAAAGAGCTTGTATGCCGCATTTAGCTTGTTTCGATTCTCAGATTGGTTGAATTTTCTGTACAGCATCATGGGTAATGCAGTTTTTCACCACTAATTCCACTGTTAAACACGATTATTTACACGATTATAAATTAGTTGAAATAGTATTGGGTTTAACGGAAGCAAATATTACCAATTAACAACCTCGTAGCTCACAGTTAGGCTGTCTTTAAAGGTTTATAAGTTATTGTTAAAAATCAATTTCCAGAACATTTACAGAGTTTTTACTTCTAGAACCTGACTGTTGCACTCTGTACTGTTTTACTTCAAATCAAAGTTTGCAATGTGATTCGTCTCTGGTTTTATCGGTCAAAACTCTCATCTGAAGAGTTATTTGAAAAATGTCTGAAAATTTATGGCAAAGTAATTACAGATATTTGAGGGTTTCCTTCATGTTTCCTGCCTATTATCATTCTGTGAATATGCATGTAGTAGTAATTGCTATAATTATAATTACTAATTACTATAATTATAATTATAATAATATTGATATAATGTGTGTGCTTGGTGAATTTTTAAGAGTCAGCAGCAGTTGCTGGCTGAGAGTTGACAGTTTTTTTTTGACCAAACATGCAATCAAAGGTCATTCGGTCTGATGGTACATCACAGACAGTATTTCCTTCATCAGCAATACACGCTAGTTTCATGATTACATAATCTTTTATTTATGAAGGACGGTTGAGTTCTTAGGAGAGGCTGCTCTATTGCGTAATTCAAAAGTAAAATCAGACCAGTTGACCTAACGAGTCAAGCTTCAGCACTGAATATTGACCCAGCATGCCTGCACTTATCACTACCCTGTAAGATCCCTTAACAGGGTCTTGACCCTCTTAATTTACACCCGCTGCCAAACAGTCTGCCAGTAGCAAGCATTTTAACCTCTTGAACCCTGCATTGCAAGAAATACATGACAAGAGTTTTCTCTTAGTCACAATCATATACAACATACAAAATTATTGAAATAAATAAATACTGAATCTGCCAAATATGACAGAATAAAAATACACCCCAGCTGAAATAACTTGACTGATTATAATAAATAATAATTTTTATGATTTTTACTGAATGCATTTTACTGAGGACACTATAAAAATAGGATACATAAAACCATCAAAAAATGTGTATACCGGTACGTGGTGGTTATTGATCATAACATGCAGTGAGACATCCATGGAAAATTGGCTGCAGCAACGAACCTAATTAGGCTTATGGGACAAGAAAGGCAAGTGTGTGTATGTGTGTGTGTGAGGTTGTGTTGTAAAGTCGAGTAGCTGAAGGGGTTCGCCGGCCGGGGAGCTGAAAGGAAACACCGTTGTGTTGATCTTTAGGAATGCAACATGCCAGAGCCCTGGCTTGGCTGGCACCAAACCCAAATACCTTGCCCACCCCTCTTCCTGTGCCTGTTCCCTTTCTTTCTCGTCTCTCCAGAGAGCCACTGCTACACTCCTTCTTCCAAACTCTGCACCCCACCCCCTGAAATGGGAGAGCCCTGTCTCCACTTCCTCTGAAGATCAGCAAGCATCCCCCCCCCCCCCCCCCCCCGCCCCCGCAGCATTCCTGCCCTGGCGTTGCTTTTGCTGGCCGGCTGTCACAACTGGCCGGCCAGAATAGCTCTGTGACGTCTGCTGAGTTACTAGAAAATTGAACTCTCCCAAGAACCCCGGGAACAAGGATACGTAAACGGACAAAATGTATCCGACCACTTGTGGCCATGCAGTCTCTGACACAGACACAGCTGCCCAGGTGCACCAGGGTCAAAATACACGCGGAGAGACGCACATGCACAGGGTTATGTGATGATCCAGTGCCGGTTCTGGACGATTGGGGGGAGCAAATTGTGCTTTTAGTGGGGCACCTTTAACTACAAAATGCATGCAATGTCATTTTTTAATAGGAGGATAATAGAAATACCAAAATATAAAACAAAAATATAAAGTTTGTGTTTACCACAAAATATATCATGGTTTTATCAGCCACATTTTGCTGTGCAAAACAAAATTAATGAAAGTGAAAGTTTAGTAATAATAAAAATACATGAACATACAAACATACATGTTTGTCTTATATGTACATAATAAAATAAGTATTCTTTTTTTATTTAATTTTTTTATGTTATTATATTATATAGGCATATATATATTCATTTGCACATAAACTCTTTCAAAAATAAAATGGTATCAGAGCATTTGATTGATTGATTGATTGATTGATTGATTGATTGATTGATTGATTGATTGATTGATTGATTGATTGATTGATTGATTGATTGATTGATTGATTGATGATTGATTGATTGATTGATTGATTGATTGATTGATTGATTGATTGCAAAATACAATTGTACAATTGCGATTATTGCTGTAGCAAAAATACAATTAATGCTACATTTGAAAATAACATACTTCTACACTAAACCCTAAACCTCCTGATAGTGTTGTAAATGTGACATAAAAATGCAACCGTAACCATGCCATTTTAGCTTGTTTTTGAACTCTTGTCATGACTTGTCTTTCACGGGATTCAAATCCGAGCTCTCCGCATCACAAGCACAATTCTGTACCAGCTGAGCTATCGAGCAAGCTTGATATGACAATAAAACCGAACATATGGAGCTGCTTAAGTGATGCAAACTCCAAAATATATTCTCTACCGCACACTATTGACTTTACTCTATTTTATTCAGAGTGAATGTTTTATTCAGAGCGAATGTTAAAATAGAGTAAAGTCAATAGTGTGCGGTAGAGTGTTCTTATTATTATTGTCATTTAAGTTTGTTCCTGCTATCTACCTGCACCTTGGGTTGAATTCCAAAATATATTAGTTTACACATCATGCACTGTGGTAAAAAGTGAGGTTAGCCGCGTGAAATCAACTCATTGAAATCATAATTGTGTGTCAAAATGATTAAAAGTGCTTGCTGTTTTACATTTCTGTTGGAAACTGCGTATTGGTATGTATTTTGCATTTTGCTATGTTACCACAGGTATGTTTTTCCAAAGAGCCTGTGTTGTTTTAGCTGTACAAACCTTGTTATGCTGCTTGATATTGGTATTTCTTTACATATTATTTTAATGTGATGTTGAAATCATAAGCACACTGGTTGTACCATTTACTGCACATTGCTATTCCTCTAGTTAGTTACCTATCGGCCATGCTGCTAATGAATCGGATGTCTTGCTCATTGACAGAAAATAGATTACGTAACCTAACCCTAAAAACTTTCCGCATTTTTACAATAAAAAAAGTTTATTTTCATTATTTTTAATGGTTTTTTCAAATGAGGACATCCCAAAATGAAGTCTGTCAGATTTAGCTCACTTCAGGGTACAAATTTAGTCCCCAAAATTTGGTTAAGTAGGTACAAAGACTATACACACACACACCAAACCACCCATTATCTTTTCATGTACATTTTAGAACATTGTTCCCTACAATCTTTATAAGTTACATGACCTAGAATATGCGACTAGAGTTTTATGCAACGTAATGTCGCTCGCTCTACAAAACACCTCGACAGACTGTCTTATAAACACTTAACTTTCACAGGTTCTTTGATAGTACATTCTGACACAAGGAAGACTCTCTGACCTCAACGCGCTTCACATAAACATCCTCACAACAAACGAAATGCTCTCTCAGAGCATCTGAAAGAGCGTGACACCGCAACTCAGCTCGGTGTCAGAAGGAATGATGCATGTTGACTGTAGCCCTGCATTTGTCAGACGAGGTGTCTGTCATAAAATTGGCAAAGCCAGCAGATTGACACTCATTAGCAGGCCGCTGAGAGCCATTGCCCGGGGAAGCAGTGCAGAGAGACCATATCCCACTAAAAATAAATGATTCAAATGATTGGTACTGATAAAACCAGAAGAATTAGAAATAGAAGAGAGCTCAGGCAAGACCTCTGGTTGGCAAGCTGTTGTCACATGGAAGGCCGCTTAAAGCCTCCATGACACCCACCACCCCCAACCTCTTAGCGCTGGTGTCGGCCACCCTCAAGCTGAGCCCCCTCTTCCTGCTGCCACTCACAGGCACACAAATACTGTAAATTATGCACGCCTACACACACACACATACACATCAATGTCTGCTTCATGCCACAGTTTAAAAGCAGGAATGACCAAGGCCAAATCCTAGAGGGTGAATTGAGTAACACACCCCCTTCACACGCTTTTGCCTCCGCACTCCGAGCATACGCCATCATGAAGGCCCTGCCCTGGTCTTTATGCCTAAGTCCTTTGCACTTTATATGGCTTCACAGACAGAAAGGGCACCTGTCCATCACTCGTTTTGCTCGCCATCCCTAAACTGAGTCATTCATCATTATGCATGTCTCGGACTGTCAATCATTCAATCAATTAGAAAATTATTACAGTAATTTAAGAATCAGGCCCTCCAGCACAGAAAGTAAAAAGAGATTAAAGAAATGTCGAAACTTTTTGTGAATGGTATGATTTTTAATATGGTATTCTTTGAGAAGTTATTTCAGTTCCATATATTTTTTTTTACTATTATTATAATAAAATATTTTTACTTTTACTTGTGTAGAGCATTCAAAAGCAATAACTGGGTTTCATTTTAGTTAGGGTGATGCCTTAGATTAGAAAGAAGCTGGCCAGCAGTAAAAGAGACTTGAAAATGAACCAAAAATGAAAATTCTGTCATCATTTACTCAGTCATTCCAGACCTGACTTACTTTCTTCTGTAGAACTCAAATAAAGATCATTTGAGTAATTTTGGTAAGAAAACACTTTCGGTTTCCATTGACTTCCATTGCATTTTTTGTGCAGTGTCAAAAGTTGTTGAAGTCAATGCGAATAGAAACTGTTTGGTATACCAACATTCTTCAAAATATCGTCTTTTGTAAATTTTTCATTTTTGGGTGGACTATTAAAATTAAAATGTTAATATAATGTTATATATATGTATATATTTATTGTGTTGAACAAATCACAAAATGTAACACAAAAGACAAAAGAACCTAACACATGTATCATTGCAGGATATGCTCTTTTTTTCTGAACCCCTAAATGCATCACTGTGCTCTCTGAAGGTCTGTTTTCCCACAGTGATCCTTCCTGGATGTGGACTAAATATCCTGCACTCGCTCTGCCAAAGGGTGTCTGATCCTGTCCAAATGTGGTAGGATTCAAGCCTGTGCCAAGTGTGTCACCATGCAGGACTGAAGGGTCAGTATCAGAGGCTACACCGAAACCAAAGTCCAGGGTCACCACAGGAAAAAAATACCACACCCTCCGTTGCTCATAAATCTTAAAAAAATTGTAATGGTTTTGAGGGAAAACAGTTTTATAGTAATTTTTTAGTCCAACCCAATGAAATTAAACACATTAAAACTTGAATATTGAAGTGAAATTAAGTCACAACCTGCACTGTTAAATGTGTTGTGCTTTTGAGTTAAATGAGTGGCGAAAATTAAACCATTTTACAGAATATGTTTACATCAAATCTTGTAGCATTAATCTTTATTAGCCTTTAAATAGACAAATAAATACATAAATGTTATGCAAAGTATGTTCCAGTTTGCAGTAAACAGTTTTGATTGGCCAAATCATTCCTGTGAATTTAATTACGACTTCCCTTGCCTGTCAAAACAGAGAGAGTGAGATGTGTTTCACTTCAGCTCACCATCTGTCTTGTCTGCTCAGTAATAGCCAAGTTAATCTTTCTTTAATGATATTGTATATGCCTAAAATAATTAGAAAATAATATTAGATCGATTAGAAATATTACACAGTGCATACAGTTCATTCAGAAAGTATTCACAGTGCTTCACTTTTTCCATATTTTGTTATGTTACAGCCTTATTCCAAAAATGGATTAAATTCATTATTTTCCTCAAAATTCAACAAACCTAATACCAATACCCACAACGTGAAAGAAGTTTGTTTGAAATCTTTGCAAATTTATAAAAAAAAATAATAATAATAATAAAATGTACATAAGTATTCACAGCCTTTGCTCAAACGTTTTTGAAGCACCTTTGGCACCCAATTGACGTGTCTTTAGCTCTATCCTAACCGACATTTGCCTGCACATTGCCCAGCAACAATCCATTTCTGCTCTATAAGCGCTGATGTCTTTTTTTTACACTATCTATCTCTCCTGTTTTCCTCCTGTCACTCCCTCCCCACATGTATTAAGATACAAAACTCCTGCTCATATTGCCTTGTTATAGACCATATACAAAAGTGGATTTAATGGGCTTTTGCAGTGATTTATGGCTGTCACGGCTCACCAACGCAACTGAGACTTGACACTGGCCCACATACTTTTTCCAGGCTACGAGCCAACACAGACAGAGACACACACTATTGCTCATTCATGATTTCAGTCATAGCAGACACGGTGAGGCACGTCAGATCTCTCATGCAGGTTTTTAACATCTTTAAGAGTCAGCTTTCTCCTGGTCGGTTCCCAAGAGGCTGCTGATTTCGCTTTACATGCGATGACCCCTGTCTGACAGTAGTCATGACAGTGGTGATGATTTCTTAATGTTCGCCAAGTGGGCGACAGTGGGGGGCCTGTTTCTCACATTGGGAAGCGATGGAAGGGAAAGCGGATTGTACAGTCCTTCTGCCAATAAGAAGAAGCCATACTTTGGGGGGCGATCATTTGGGGCCTGCGGAGCAAGCTAAAGGAATGTGGGAGAGCACAGCTGTCCTCTTCTGTCAAACGCAGGCCCTAAACTGTAGATAAGCTTGGCATTTCGTTTGCAGGACTTCTCCTCACCTTCTCAGCTCAGACTGGTGGACACAGTTCTATATGTTCAGGGTGTGCTTCTCATTCCCCATCATTCACTGGAGCAGCATTCCTGATGAAATGTTGAAATGACATGAAAATGTGCAGTTTTTATTTGCCTTTGATTATAACATAATTAAGTGATTGGAGCCAGATTTTTGAACAGCTATTTGACCATTGCTTCACATCATGCCTTAAGTGTTGTCAGAGGGAGAGACAAATAATTTCAGAGCAAGTTATTGTATTTCAATTAAAAATTATGTAGACAAGTAACAATAATTTATTCACAATAAAACAAAGCAAATGCATTAATTAACACAAGGCTCTCCATTGTGCTTGATCCATTGCGGTCGTTTTAGCCTCGTCGCATGAGAGACCGACAGCTTACAGATCAACGTTGAGTTGACGTTTAATACTTGCTGTCATTTTCCAAGTCTAGCATTAGGTCGCAGTCGGGATGATGATGGCGTTCTAGATGTGAAGCTTAATTTTTAGGCTGATGCCATTGGTGCGCCAGACGGGGCGGAGCTGCTGATAAACTGCGAAACCCTTTCCGATTTGAGAGAGCACATCGCGCTCTGCATCCCGCTGGCCACAATACTTCCCAGATAGATGAAGCTGTCGACTTCTTCAATTTGTAGTTGCCCAATACGGACTGGTATGTTTGAACATGCATACCCAATGAGTATAATCTTGGTCTTCGAGGTGTTCATTTATAATGAACCTACTCTCGAGGCCTCTTCTTGCAGTCTTCTGGTCACTAAAGAATCTTCTATATCACTAAAAAATCTTCTACATTCAGCCGATGAGAGCGATATCGTCGGCGAAGTCGAGGTCTGCAAGGCGACACATGTCCGTCCACTATAGTCCAAAGTCTGCCTGGTCCACAGCTTTCCACATAATGAAATCGATCACAAGCAGAAACAGGAATGGAGATATAATACATCCCTGTCGGACTCCGGTTTCGATATTGAATGATTATGTAGCTACATCGTCTGTTCGGATGCAACAGCTGGAATTCTGATACAGGATGCTGAAGAGCTTGAAATAGTGGTCGGGAATGCCATACGAGCGGGCAATCCGTCAAAGGGTTTCACGGTGGACGCTATCAAATGCCTTCACAAAGTCAATGAAATTGACTGAAAGATGTTGGCTTTTTTCAATGATTGTTCAGAGAACAAAGATTTGCTCCGTGCAAGATCGACCACTCCGGAAACCTGCTTGCTCTTCACGCAATTGCTCGTCCACTGCTTGCCTCAACCTTCAGAGGAGGATGGAGCAAAGGACCTTCCCAGGCACTGAGAGTAGAGTGATGCCACGCCAGTTGTTAAAGTTGGACAAGATGCCTTTCTTAGGCAGGCAGACAATCACCCCTTTATGCCAGTCTTCAGGGACTTTTGCATCCACCCAACAGGCGTTGACCAGATCGGTAAGTGCTTGCATTAGCTCTCACCCTCCATTTTTAATCGCCGTTGTTTCAAATGTCGCGCCATGGCTGTGGCAAATGCAGAGCCCTTCTGTATGACGAGGACAGACACAGCGAGTGTGTCACCTGCCTGGGCAAGGCCCACGCGGACGCCGCTCTGACTGAGACGAGCTGCTCTCTCTGCGAGATTATGCCGCTCTCATCTCTCCACTCTTGGATCGCGTTCTTCTCAGAGCGGAGTCAGCCAAAAACAGCAGAGTCAGGGGGTTGAGTATACCGCCGGCTCAGACCCCGCGTGCCTCACAGTCTCCACATGGAGAGTGCTCACCTGTGCTGTTCTCCCGTTCGGACCAGCGGCCCTCGTGTGATGTGAGCAGCCTCGTCTCGTTCGGCGGATCCGAGGAGGATCCTCACGATGACTCTCTGTCATTGGCAGCTTCGGACACTAAGAATTGGTCGGGCTCTGTGGAAGACCCCACCCCCTTGCCATTTAAACAAAACAGTGACTCCAAAGCTGGAATGGACGCTGAACTTATCCGGAGCTCGGTCTCGACTGGGCCTCGCCTGAGGAGCCCACACGCAGCCCCCTGGACAAATGGTTCTTGCCGGGGCACCAACAGGCCCCTCGCCATAGATCTGCACCATTCTTCCCTGAGATTCAAAGAGTTTCTTCCCTGAGAACAGACAAAGTCATGGCATGCCCCCTACTCAGCCCACCTGTGAATCTCTACCTCAGCCGCTCTCTCGACCATCAACGGCGCTGAGAAAAAGGAAGCTGCCCCCACTAGAAGAAGCAGTGGCTCTTGGGTGGAAATCTAAGGTGGCTCACCCATCCAAGCCCTGCAGGACAACTTTATCCCTTACTGGCAGGGCATGCACATCCTCTGGCCAGTCAGGCTCCGCCCTACATTCGATGTCGGTCCTTCCAAGCCAAACTCCTCCGATCCATGGACGAGTCTGGACCAAACCCAGAAGCTTTTCGTGACCTCCGTAGCGCTACAGACCTGGCCCTGCACACCACGAAAGCCCAGGGGATTGGTTCTTCTCAGTGGATCTGATAGATGCTTACTTTCTGAGAGCTACGAATGTGCCGGGCAAACTGAACCAGGGAGCAGATATGCTGTCCCAGGGCAAGGTTTCCCCAGGGAAATGGGGAACCCTCCATCCCCAAATGGTTCAATGATCTGGGATATTTTCGGGAGGGCAGTGGTCGACCTCTTCGCCTCCGAAAACAACTCTCACTGCGCAAAGGGCAGAGATGCGCTGGCCCACGAATGGCCCAGCCTTTACCTGTATGCTTTTCCAAACAGACAAACAGTCCTACTTGTGCCCTCCCTCTAGCGGAACCAACCTTGGTTCCCCAAGTTGATTCAGCTTCTCACAGCAGCCCCGTAGCCAAAAACCCTGAGGGAAGACCTTCTTTCCCAGGTGAACAGGACAATTTGGCACCCCTGTCCCAAACTATGGGCCCTCCACGTGTGGCTTCTCGACAGGAGCTTGCGGACCTCCCAGCAGATGTCCTGAGCACTATTAGCGAGGCTAGAGCTCCGTCTACGAGACGCCTCTATGCTCTTAAGTGGGCTGTGTTTTCTGGCTGTGCTCAACCTGGAACCAGAACCCTACTTTATGTGAAGTATCTCTGACGCTTTCATTCCTCCAAGAGCTGCTGGACGCGGGCCATACCCCATCCACGCTCAAAATCTACGTGGCAGCCATCCCAGCCTTCCATGCCCCGGTGGCCGGCCAGTCGATAAAGAAAAGCGACATGATTGTCCGCTTCCTAAGGGGAGCAAGGAGGCTTAACCCTCCACACCCCCCTACAGTGCCCTCCTGGGACCTATCAACGGTGCTGAGGCCCCTCAAAGGGCCTCCAATCGAGCCGCTATAATCGTCCGAATTAAAAATAATCTACAAAACTTATTCCATTCTTTCTTTCTTTTTAAGTTAAAGGTGCATTGCGCAACATTTCATGTTAAAAATACCCGTTTTTCTAACCCATACGTGCTTAAACAATTGCCTGATGGGCTGAATGAGCCCTTCTCTGATCACTGTGATTGCCTCTATAATCCTGTACAGTAAAATAAATAAGAGGGATTCGGGACGGAATTTGAGACTGGGCGTGATGTCATGCGCGTTCACACTCACCTGGCTATGTCTGGCAGGTATGTGTATTCGCCGCCATTCTCTGTATCAGGGAAGACAACTCGAGTGACAAAACTTTAGTCAACTTTCGACAAAAGTAGAAGATGGATTCAAAGAGACCGACTTGTATCGTAAAACTTCAAATAATAGCCGAGTCCCAAATAGACGCCTGTCTCTGCCTGGTGTGGCGACAGGTTTGGGTAAATAAAGGCCGGTCTCAAATAGAGGCCGGGTCTGTTTTTTTCGGGTTGTATTTATCCTCTAAAACCCGCCGGATCGTCCGCTTTTTGGTGGCCGCCAAAGCATATTTGTGTCCCACCAAAATTTTGTTTTGATCGGTGAGTGATGTAGAATGACTGCTGCGTTTGAGAGGTGCACGAGCAAGAGAGAGAGAGAGAGAGAGAGAGAGAGAGAGAGAGCGCACTCTCTCTCACGTCTTCAAACAACACGCGCTGTCTTGCTCTCTCTCCCTCCTCGCGCATATTAATCAAAATCAATGGACAATGGACACGATAGTAAAAGGTCGGAAGACCGCAGTTTCACGTGGAGCATTTGGAGATTTTTAGAGATTAGAGACTCTAGGCCTACATTCAATGAACAACATCTCAACACTAAATTATAAAGGCCTGTCTCATATAGACGCCTGTCTCAAATACAAGCCGGTGCAGTTCGACGATTTGGGAAAATAAAAGCCTGGGCTATTTTTTGAAGTTTTACGGTAGTTCATTCCAAACCCCAACGGAAACTCCACGTAAGACAAAGAAAATAAAACTTTTGTCTAGTGCGACCAAAAGGGCCAAATTGGAGTCAGACAGGCGTCGGAATAAGACGAGAGTGAACATCGGGAAGGCTTTCAACAAATGGAGATATCTCCGGTCTGCTCTAGGGCTCAAACGGGATCCTCAGTTGGCTTTTATCTTGATAAAAGGGTAAGATATAGCCCAGTCTCTAATGTCTGATACGGCAAATCTATGACAACAAATGACGATGCGTAAAATGTGTAATGCTTTAGCGTAAGCTAGATAAATGTACAATCAGAATTGGTTTTACTACCATTGTCAGTGAACAGGTTCATAAACTAGGAATTGTCTTCGGAAGAATAGTACAACATGAAACATAAAACGTGTCCCATAAAAGATGCTAACTATGTTTTTGTGTATGGCCTACCGGTAGCCACAGTTCAACATGGAGATAGATGGAAATTACACATAAGTGTGTAATTTACTCAGGTGCCTTTCCTTTCATATATTTAAAATGACTTGCAGATTTATAACTTGATTACCTCTGAAGACATTATGACTAGCCTGGATGCCAGCCTGAACCCCGCCCACAACATTTTTTGGTCGGGAACTTCGGTCCGGACTCGATCCATTGAGGAGTAATTATGCTCGGTTCAGAAATCGCCGGGCCAATCAAATTGCCAGGGTGGGATTTATACGATGATGGACAGATGATCTGCAGTTACGCAATCATCGTGTCATCAAACGTATTTCTTTCAAAAATGCTTTTCGTGTTTGCAAGTACTCTGCGAATCCTTAAATTATTTTTACAACACAGGCAAAGATCGTTAACACTCATTATTTTTTTACTACTTTTTCCAGAGCGCGTGTATTTGAGTTCTGTTGACAACTATGCCGCTCAACATAGCCTACGTAACTTACTGTGTTGCTCTGATTGGTTGTAAGTATCCAATTGAGTGCAGATGTTTTTTTTTTCCTGGTTCGGTTAAGACACGCCTCATAATCAAAACCCTATAGAGCAGTATCAGATTCACATTCTGACTAGAATGACGAAGTCAGGCTACATTATGACTGTAAACAAAAGATTTGTGCGGCTGATGCTCCTTTGGTTATGAACAGCTCGTGCTCGTGCAAGCGTGCGTGTGCGTGTGGTCCATGAGTGTGCACACTGTGCAGTTTCGCTTGTCGCCAGAGGGGGCATTGTTCTGCAAAAACTCAGAGAGTTGCGCAATGCACCTTTAAATGATAATGATTTTACCATATATATATGTTCTATATGTATATGTTTTTTCTTAGAAAAGGTGAAATCATTATCATTTAACTTAAAAAGAAAGAAAGAAAGAATGGAATTAGTTTTGCTGAAAATAACTGAAAACAGAATTCAGTTCTTGAGTATCATAGTTGATGCACACACAAAAAGTATTTTTACTAAGATTTCTCCTTTTTGTGTGTGTGTGTGTCTCTAAGAACACTTGCAGTAGAAAGGTCACGTCTGAAGCCCTGGATACGTCAGCATGTGGGTCTCTCCTTGGTGCTTAACAATGTACAACGTAGCGCCTCAAGCTTACACTCAGTCACTGCGTTTATGGAGGTGACACAGGGTTCAGAGGCTGCTTGAAGAACACAAACCCCACAACAACAGCAGATGCACATTCAAAAATGAATGTACATGTGGAAAATCCCTTTTGATGGACGTGGCCGCCTCTATTGTAATGTTTAAAAAGTAGGTGTTAACACTCATGTTTAACAGAATGATTCGCCACACGTGTTAAGACTTAGGGACATAAATCGCAAAAATTGCTGATTGAAAGACCTCATGGACATTGACAAGTCTTCTCCCCTTTCCAAGAGACTCAGCATTGATTACCAGCTAATTATAAACGAAGGAAGTGGCAGCTTGTGTGTTTCTAGGGTTGCAGTGGAATACATTTGCACTTCTCCAGGAGATCATGTGATATCGGGTGAGAATTCCGCAGAGCACTAAGTGCTACCTTCTCTACTCTCTTCTTCTCCTTCTCTCTAGTTGTCTGTCTCTCACTCCTCTCACGCTCTCTCTCTACACCTTTTAATTCTGCCGCCTTTCTCACCGTTCCAACAACCCCCCTACCTGCGTTCACAGCGGTGGTGCCTCCCAAAAGCCTTCTTTCACACCCAAAGTGGGGATTCAAATTAGCATATGTTGCATTAATTTGGTACCCGTGCCTGACAGGAAGGGCTGACTTGAAGAAACATATGCTGCTAAGTCTCTCTAATCAGAGCTATTCACACACTGATCATTAGACATGTTGTACTCGTGTCCTCCACATAGCCTATTCACACACAAAGAACACCAGTCAGACAATGTGTTCTCTTTGGAGTTCATGATAAAATCACAAATTAATCTGAGTATCACCATCTGAAAGTGCAATAGAGTATCATACAACATTGCTAATGAGTTTACATGGATATCAACTTTTTTTTAAGCTAAAATGTAAGCATTTTAGATGCTGTAACCGAGTCTGGTTACTGTTTAAATCAACGTTTTGATTTTACAAGTTTGTTTAAATAGTCCTGCAGTGTGACTGCAAATATTTAATGAAGCTCGTCAATTAATATGAACTAATAAAATTGCTGGCACAATAATTATAATATTATACTTTTTGCTGTTTATAGTAGTTTTAAATTTGCACAGTAAACCGCAGGACTATTCTGACACATTGTTTCATATGCTAGCATACACAGAAGAAAAGATGATTTTATTTTATGCTTATTATTAGGAAAATTCTCTTTTATGTGGATGTGTCACTGCAGGACGGAAAGTATTTAAACATACATATTGCAAAATTAATTAGTAGACCTAGTAGGATGTAAAGCTCAAGCTCGAATGTATTTCACTTGCTTCCTAAAAGTGTAACCACAACTTTTTATAAATATCTCTATAAAATTGCCAATTTGGGAATGTATGTTGAAACTAGATTCAAAAACTTGTAACAACAATGTTGTCTTTTTTATATGTTTATAAGACAATATGTGATGACTAGTTTTGGAAAACAGGCCCAAAATAGATAATACAAATATATTAAATCCTCATTTGACATTATGACGAGAGTCACACTGGTAATTTATATAACATTTTACTTAAAATTTCTTAAATACCACTTTAATTGATATTTTAATGCTTATATTTAATGTTCTTTGCTATCCAATGAAATGCTAAAAAAAAAACATTAATTATTTATTTATTTATTTGTGTACAATTGATAGTTTATATTTCTAAATAAACTAAATGTGTTCTTTATCAAAAATTAAAAAATAGAAGATAAAATGTATTTATTTATTTTTATTTGATTGAAAATGATACATTTACTGAATAAAACAGGCATGTTCGGGGTACATCAAGTATATGTTTTTATAACTTAGAGTAAGTCAAAAATGAAGTAAATAGGAAAAGGAAGTGAGATTTGACATTTAACAAGTGCTGTTTTGATAACACCGACCGTATAACATGACTGATGGAGTGCAGGCATGGTTTGGGTCCATAAAAACATTAGGCACGCTCAAGTTTCCGTGGGGCGTCCGACTAGGCCCTATGTCCTCTTCCCTCCGTAACACTGAGACGAGAGCTATATGTGCTGCTGTGGAAATAAAAAGCACAGACAGAAACTGATCACATGTGCATTTAGCTAAAGGTATATTGCTTAACATATCCTCTTTACTGATGGAAAATCTCAGATGTTTAGAAAAAGCATTAGCACAGGATGAGTCAGAATTACACTTCACTACATTACCCCACCACATGAAAACTCTCAAGCCCCGAAACTGCAGGATGAAGAAGTGTGATACAGAAATCTAGCAATCTTTCACGTCACTCTCTGATTGAGCATCAACTGAAAAGACATGATTTTAGGAGACTTTCATAAGCAAACATACCTTGCCAAATCTGACATAAAATTCAGATTCTGGTCATATCATTTCCATCATGGCACAGTCTGCCACTCTCTGACCACAGATAATGCTGAGGGAACACATACACAATATTCAGCAAATAAGTAAACATTTGATTGTCTTATACTCATGTTATTGCTTCAATAAAAGTATACATACAGACATTGCTCCAAAGAAGAGCTGTGCTAGTATAAAATCCCTCCTCCCACTCTTTGTGAACAGAGAAGAGAGAACTGCCATTAGACAACTGCGCCAACTAGATTTGAGAATGCGTGGCATTCAAAGCCTCTCCGTAAATGCTTAAAAGACTGCAGGGCAGTGTGTTGTGTGTGTAGTGTGATTCGTTTAATTGCTGATACAGTAGATGAGGGCTGCTTCTGCGCACCATTTGTGTTCTGTACCTTCGTTGGTGAATGTTGCCTGCGGGAGATCAGCTTAACTAAGGCCTAAAAGGTGGTGGTCACTTCCACAGGGCAGGTGGAGAGTATATCAGCCCAGCCTGCTGAACACGTCACTGGGGAGGACAATACGCTATCATCTGAGGTGTCAACACCAATGAGTTCAACTGGCGACCTTGTGAATTCACCTTGCTAGGAGAGACACGAGAGGTGGAATTAGAGAAATGACAGTGCGGAGAGGCAATTGTGTCATACCTATACTCGGGGGGGACCTGCACTCGGGTGTGTGTGTGTGTGTGTGTGTGTGTGTGTGTGTGTGTGTGTGTGTGTGTGTGTGTGTGTGTGTGTGTGTGTGTGTGTGTGTGTGTGTGTGTGTGTGTGTGTGTGTGTGTGTGTGTGTGTGTGTGTGTGTGTAGCGTGTAAAGTTTGTTTGTACGTTGCTGGTTTGGGGTATTGATTCATAATATATATGATGTATATACAAATAACTTAAATGGACATTTTTTTCTGTAAAATGTTGCCAAAAGCCAGAAAGAAAATAAATTACTAAAAAGTAGTAGGCTATATATACAAATAATAAAAGAAAGTAATAAAAAGAAAACAAGACTGAATCGCTGTCAACACAAGACTAGTTTTCACATTACAACAAAGTTAAGCTGAAACATTTTCTATGCTGTTAAAAAGTATTATTTTATATTATATTTTTTATGTTTTATATATATATATATATATATATATATATTATAATATATATATATATATATATATATATATATATATATATATATATATATATATATATATACAGCATGTAGGCTTTAATAAGAAAATATTAAATCTATTAAATCTAAAATACTATCTCAGAAAGAAAAGAAAATACTATTTAGGCAATATTCATACCTTAAAATTATGTTTTGCTTATAAGTAAAAGTTTAAAAATGTACAAATGAATCTTATTGTTGTAAGATCAAAGTATACACATGTTTATGTTACATTTTCTGTTATTTATTTATGCTTACTGCATTGTTTTTATGTAACTTTACCCATGGTGATGTTTTATGTTTGTCTATCTAATATTACTTATTGTAAAAGAACTTTAAGACATCATTTAGTAATATACAATTACTAAAATGCCATCAAGTGCCATCATACAGCTGGTAACATAATCATAACATTTTGTACAGCAAATCAGAACACTTATTTACCTTTATCTAATTTCTGTAACATTTCAATAAATATGCTCTTGTAGTGAAGACAAAAATATGTGTGCTTGAGTGGAAATGAATGTCATAAATGTAAGATTCAAAAAGTAAAATTATCAGTTAAAAACGGATGGAAAACGACTCACTCTCTGTGACTGTTTCTCTAGCTAGATCTTCCACATATTATTCATCAACACAAAAATATCTAATGAGATATAATGTATGATTACACCATTTTATCAAGCTATATGAAGGTTTATGTTTATTTAAAATATTATTTAAAAAATTATATTAAGTAGGCATATTTATGACTGTGCATAGCCTACTGTATAGGCTATATTTACGCATTTACCCCTGTCTAATTAAGTTCACGTATGCACTCAATTAATTAACATCGTAACGATTGTTCAGTTCTATTAAATCTAATGAGATATAATGTATGAGTACACCGTTTTATCAAGCTATAGGAAGGTTTATGTTTATTAAAAATATTATTTAAATATTATATTGAGTAGGCATATCACTGTAAATAGCCTACTGTATATTTACGCATTTCTACCCTAACTAATTAAGTTCACGTATGCACTCAATGAATTAACATTGTAACGATTGTTCAGTTATATAAAGTGAGTATCAAACTGAAGCCCCTGATAAAAGGGGAAGGCCCGTCCTCGCGCATCAAGCCTATCACGCCCAGTCTGAGTGTAAAGCCCACCCCCGGACTAATTACCATTCGAGATATGGATATATCATAGAGTCTTATCATGTGTTTGAAGTCCGATTCCTATTCCAAATACTACATAGTGGTAATGTCTTCAACATATTAAGATAAATCAAAGGGAAGATTACCCAAGTAGTTTAAAACTAGATTACACTGCGCGTTTTGCAGACAAGCTCCAGAACTTGCAGTTTACATAAAGTTTGTATTAGAGTCTTATTTTAAATGTTAAAGCATACGGACGGTAAACCTATGACACCTCTAGTGAGCTCGGACCGGTGCTGCAGATGGGCGGCATAGGCAGGAATTTGTATCTCAATATGTTGAATGGAACAGACGCACAAAGTTTCGCCAAAGACGCAGAAATTACCAGCCACCTGCACCGAAACCGCGACTTACCGGACTTCAAAATGGGCATCCAAGACACGAGGTTTTACTACCAGGACTCGATTCCAAACGGACAGGACAGTTTGACGTTGCCGTTCCACGCTGAGCACCACCAAAGTGCGGGAGCGCAGACGGGGAGGTTTTACACACCGGCTCCGCTCGGCAGCTGTCACTTCACCAGCCGGGGCGGGACGGGACATACTTACGTTCCAGCCGGAGCCGATGCGTATTCTTCAGCCAACGGTAAAGACGTGTACCCGAGCAGCGCAGACAGCTACACGGCGTCTTTTCAGCACGGGTACCCGCGAGCACCGATGTACACTTTACCTGGTCTACAGGTGTCCGGGAAGACACAAGTGCTCCTCAACAACTACCCGCTGTGGGCAAAGTTCCACAAGTATCAGACAGAGATGATCATAACGAAACAGGGACGGTAAGAATCCTTTTGGTTAGCCACTCTTTAATAGCCTATGTCATTAGCATAGAAGTTTGTTTTGATGGCAGATTTTTTTTTTGCGCAATTAGAGTAAGAAACTGGTCATTCAGAATCAGATTTCCAAATGCCCCTTTTGAATGTTAATTCAAATGAAGTCCTTGGCATAGCTATGTGTCTTAAATTTGGAAGCCTAATTACAGAGAGATCTTTTGATGTAATCCCTTCTTTTTTTCTACTAGACCGCGACCTGGTTTCAGTTTTTGTCAAAAGTAAACAAATACTGTTAGCAATTTGTCAAATTCTTTCACTGTACCTATATGCACTTTGACACAAATTTTTGAAACTGAAATTACCTTATTATTTGAAAAAAATCTGACAGGAGCTTATGAGAACTGCTGATGTTTTTATTTTTTATTTTATTTTATTTTATTTTATTTTTGTTTTAAGAACGTGATGACCACACTTAGTTATCACGAGTAATTAAAAAGAATAAATATATAAATAAAAACTCATTAATTAAGACTTATAAACTACTGTGGTCCCTAGAGAGGGAGAGAAGTTATTGTGGGGACGGTTGACAGGTCAGCGAGCATTAATATCTAAATATGTCCCTGATGATTATAATCTACAGATGTGCAACACTTTCATTTCAGAGCTGCTTTCAAGGCATACATTACATAGTCATTGGATGATTTGGATTTAAAAAATCATCTGATAAAACTTTATAATTATTTCTAAGTAGGCCATTATATGTCAGTTTGGTAACAATATTTATCACAGAATCTTTCATATGTAAATTATAATAATAATGCTGAAAACTGTTGCACTAACCAATAATATCTAAGCTCATCTCATCTGCCACCATAAAAAGTATTTATGTTAAAATATATGAGAATTGACAGCATCAGAAACAATTACAGTAATAGGAGGCTAAGCAGGAAGGGGAAACGCTCACACTTTAAGTTCAAAGAGTTATTAAAAATATTTATTTCCGAGATAAAAAGTAACATTTAGAGACTGTAATTTATTCAGTATTTTTCAGTATGCAGAAGATACTATACAATGTCCATTTAAATATGGTTTTGAAAGCAAATCGCCTAACCTTGAAATGAAGAGGTAACAAAATGTTTTTATCCTTAATGTTTTAACATGACTGAATTTCACATTTTACAACAAATCATAGCATTATCATTTTAAAAACACTCCTGCCACGGTCATCACTCATAACTGTCTTTATTTTATTTTGTACTATACTTTTACGCACTATAAAAAACGATACCTACATAGGCAAAATTTTCAAAACAGAGATATGTAGGCTATTTATCTTTATTTATTTTCTATTATTTTTATTGTTAGTTTGGTAGCTTATACACAGATATGCATGCATGTGTGTAAGTGTGTGAACGCACGCTTTTATAACCTGTAACCTACATGCAAGGGTCTTGAAGCCTTTTGCAAACCGCATTCAGAATGAATACATTCCCGACAGAAAGAAAACCTAATGAAATAACGCATACATCATGTAGTTTATTAATGGTATAAATTACAAAGGAATGTTAAAATACTTCAAATCACCCTTGTAGATCCGAGTAACTAAACAGGCTGTTGTGGGAATCGAGTGGCTTATAGATTATTTCATATTTCACGTAAACTAGAAAACCTTGATTCATCATTTGAAATGCTATCATGACATTGATGATTAATTTTTTTAGCCTCTGAATCATTATTTCCTGTTCGTATCTGATCTAGTGAAGTTATCTTTTCACATTCTAGAAATTGCACCATTTATTTAAGTACACGTGATTTGCTGCAAATTATTATTATGTTCTGTTATATACGGTATAACTGTGCATTAAACATAAGGGTTATTTTATTGGTCTTCATGGCCAGTGAGTGTCATAGCTCAGGTAATTCTGCCCAAGACAGGAAGTGGAAAAGTAAGGAGGAGGGGGTGGTGTGTTTGGGGGTAAAGTTGGTTGAGCACCAGTGAGACTCTGATGGCCATACACATCAGTGGAGGTAGCTTTGAAGTGCAGGAAATGAAGGAAGGCACTTTCTTCCTCTCTCTCGCTCTCTTTCTCGCTTTTTTTCTTTGCTCTCTCTCCACTGGTCTGGTACCCTGTGAGCGCAGTGATGCACGTTTCCTCAGAAGTCGAGGTGCAGTCCGAGTCAGGGCTTTGAAATGCACCGACCCACAGTCTAAGACGAGAGCAGAGGTCTTCGGCCCTTTTCAAGTCGAACTCTAAAACTGGCCTCTAACCTCACCCCTGCCACCAGGTTTCACAAACTTAAACAGGCACGGGCCATCAGCTCTAAACATAGATTGGTGTAGGTGAGCGTTGTCTTGCTTTTATGCTAGTCTGAGAGGCAAATAAGGCAACAAGAGGGTGCCAAATGATACTAATAACGACTGAAATTCATGAAAATCTTAGCTCGCAGAACATTAGTGGGAGGGATATGAAACTACAAATGTTGTCAAGGATCCATTCCATTGCATGTTCAGTGGTTGATAAATACTAAAGTAAAAGAAAATATTAAAAATGTCTTATTTCAAACGCATCTGCAACATACTCGAAACTAGTTTTTTTCACTGTTGTTGAAAAACAGTCATTATAAAAGTCAATATATAAGAGTAATAAAAGACATTCTGACCTCAGGTGCTTGTATAGGAAATGTGAATGAGTAGGTTCTTTGTAGGTTTGGTGAAAAGTTTTCTCTGCTTTATATGTAAATAAAGCTGTCTCTCTGCTTCAGTGGATTCACATGTCTCATAATTAACACCGCAAAAAGCTTGAAATTTTCCAAGCATTTGTTTATTGGCTAAAATTGCGTATAGTGAAACTTTTAGGAAATGTTTTAGGCTTTCTATACTCACACACAGCATTATCACCTATGGTATGATGAAATATACTGCACAATGAGTAAAAACCATTCAGCACAGCAGAAAGTTGCACATTAATAATTTATCCGGCCTTCATTTGGCCTCCCTTAAATTGCAGCATTAGGTAAGATAATAAAGATGGCAATTATAAACGGTGGCTGCAAAAAAGTATGGATCACCCAAAAATTTTAATTCTGTCATTATGTACTCACCCCATGTCGTTCCAAACCTGATATGACTTTGTTTCTGTGAAACATAAAAAAGATGAAATGACAATGAAAGTATAGTGATAGTGACCAAAGTATAGTGACCAAAGCTGATTACCAACATTCTTGGAAATAAAGTAAATGATGACAGAATTTTCATTTTTAGGTGAACTATCCTTTTAATAATGTATGAACTGCATTCTTTGCATTGCAAAAAGTTTTATATTTAAAGTTGTAATTACATTTTTAATTCAATGTGCAACTTGCCATTTCTTTGAAATTATTTGTGAAATTCACTAGCATTTTCCTGAGTGAAAACGACATTTTTTTGTTCAGTGTAAACCAATTATCTGCAAATCAGATGATGCTAGAGCTTTTCTCAGAACTAACTTCACTTTTCTGAGCCATTTTTTAACAGATTTCAACGTGCTTTTAGTGGATGTAAAAAGTTCCCAAAAGCATCCTATAGCAGAGTAACCACAGATGTAGTTCATCACATGACCTATGGACTAGGTAAACAACCAAAACGTGTTCAATTAATTCATTATTAATAGTAATTAAAATCTGAATTTTGCTTCAAACATGATATAACTTTATATATAGTCACTTTCAATATCAATGCATGGGTTTTATCAAAAGGTCGTCCAGGCTCTGCATAAAATGCACCGTTCAATGTCTCTCTGTCTGTAGCCTTTGAGCTTTTTTCTTTCTTTTTTTTTTCAACTAACAATCACATCCTGTTCAGCTGTATATGGTGGCATGGAGTATGCTGTCTTGCTGCAAAAAGCCAGACCTCAGAAGCAGCAAACTTGTTGAATAGTCACGCTCACTACTAGCATGATGGCTGTGTGCATGATTCCAGTGGAATCCCATCAAGCAGCTCTGACAGAAACAGATGAGTTGTGACAGTAGCAAACCAGCAGAACCCTGTCGAGATCAAAGGGATCGTGTGTACATGTATCTGTGGTTGCTGCCTGCTCCATTTCCAGCCACTGTTTTTCAGCAGCCATGCTACAAACTCATCACTACAGCTATGACAATTCTCCAACATCAGCAAATATATTGCGGTTTCTGAATGTAACCACATTCACATAATTGCTTACAATAACCACGTAAACATGCTGCGCTTACTGTACATGTCAATCTGCTGTTGTCATGTTTGAAATTTTACCTTTATGTATAAAAAACTGGCAGACTGGCATGTTTGCAGAAGAATCAAGACTACGAGGATGACACAAACTAGACCTGAACTCCTGTCCTGGCAAATCAATGACAGGCTCGGGGAGAAAGCCCCCTCACCAGTCTATATCCAGACAGGTTTTTTGTTTGTTTTTTTATCATCCCTTCCTGTCTTTTTTACTCTGCAATTGTGCGTCGATCACACCAAGTACTTCTTGTGCTAAGGGGAAACACATATATGTATGGAAAACTGTATCTTCCTAGAGTCCTAGACAGCAGAGGAGGCATTTTTGTTTGGCAACCACCTACTACCATGTTCATGGCTCAATCACTGAGTCAAGGAGTGGCAGATAAGTTTCCAAAGGTTAACCTCTAACTTTTTGCCGTAGACCTTAAACTCCTACTCATGCAAAACATTCCTCTCAGTGGTGAACCCACTGGTTTCCCCCTCTCCAGGTACTGATTTCTTATAAATGTCTCATTTTTAAAAAGACAATTTCTGAGGCTCAGTCAGATGAGGAAAGTGACTGCCACAGACGGTATAGTTATAACTCAGAACGAGGAGGCAGCGCATGAGCGCTTAATGATACAGAGACCATTCTGGTTTCTGTTTTCACTTATATTGACAACTGATGTGGAAGAAGAAACCCTTCACCTGTTGGGTCTCTTCACCACCACAAGGCCCGACAATGCCAGGGCTCCATCTGAGAATGATGATTGATTACAGCTGCCCGTGGGTGGGCAGTCCGTGCGCTTGTGTCATGCCAACCTGTCGCAAACAAGTGTCATCACGCTCTAATCCTCGACATCAGGCGTCCTGCTTTGCCCTTCTTGAAAAGAGAAACTTATTTCAGTTCGAAATATCTTTTAATTCTCTCTTTCGAAACAAACCGGTGATTCTTTATTGATTTCCACTCATTGAAGCTAGAGTAACTTCTTGGAAACACAAACTGAAATATTTAGTAGCTTTTGCATAAAAAAGTAGACAGTGACTGTAAAGTGTTGAACTCTGAGTACAGATTACGTTGTACTGTTGTTATATGTTTTTAGAGGAACTTTCCCTCTTCTGTAATTCAGAGAAACTTTTCACACATTTGCACATACACGTCTGATCACACTGTACTATAATGGTGGTTGAGGAGAGACCCTTGATTGTAAAGCTCTTTGGGTGTACAGTAAGTAAGTGCTATATGAATGCTTCATTATTATTATTATTACTACTATTTAATTAAATGGGAAACATCAATGCTAAACATCACTTTTTGTTTTAATCATACATATATACATACAAATTTGTTTTACAATTGTAAATAGACTTACAGTGCAATAATGTTAAAAAATGTTGGGTCAGTAAGATTTTTTTTTTTAATTTTTGAAAAAAGCCAAGGGGAGATTTATTTTATACAATAAAAATACTAAATAAATAAATAAAAAATACTATAAAACAGTATTATTGGGAAATATTATTATAATTAAAATACCTGATTTCTATTTTAATATGTTTAAAAATGTAATTCCTGTGCAACATATTTTAGCAGACAGTCTTCAGTGTCACATGATACTTCAGAAATCATTCTAATATGCAGATTTGGTGCTAAAAACACATTTATAATTGTTATCAATGTTTAAACCAGTTGTGCTGCTAAATATTGTTGTTGAAACCAGGGATATTTGATGAATGGAAAGAAAAGAACAGTTAATGTATCAATGTAAAAGTCTTTACTGTCACTTTTAATACATCCTTGCTGAATACAAGTATTAATTTATTAATAAATTAATAAAAAAATCTTATTGAGTCCAAACTTTTGAATGGTAGTGTACATGTCATGTTACTAATGTTAAAAAGTATTACAAAATCGTTTCTTAAGAATTAGCCTACAATTCCCACAAATGTATCCAAAACAAACAATTCGATATCCATGTACAAAGTAAAAATTTCTATATAAAGCGGAACGAATTCCAATAATGTGACCCCCTGCTCTTCCCAATGGGAAAAAAGGTTTATAGTTTCACTCCGAAAGCTCAAAGGCACAGAAGACAGGACAGAGAGTGAGAGATTTTTATAACCTAAATCCATTCTGAGCCATATACAAATTATTTGGTCTGTATCCAGTTCATGGAATTGATATGATACAGACACAGATACGAGCAGACAACTGCACTTGAGTGTCACCTGACAGGAGCATCCGGCGGAGGAGAAACATACAAGCTTGAGCAGTAGCCTGTAACCGTTGAATCTATTGAATGAGAGACAGCCGTGTAGCATAGACGTCATCTCTGGAGTGTATTAGTGAGACTGAAAGCGTCATAGTATTGGGTGAGGTTGAATTGAAGCCAGCATGGCTGATGTCAAATGTTTGTTGCATCACAAGGTGAAAAGGCACAGAAACACGGCTGTAGAACATTAAAAATGGGTCTTTTGCAGGAAGTGTGTGCCTAGTCGCGTCTTTGGAAGCTTAACCCAATGGGACACACTGACCTCCCAGTTACCTCCTCTCCATCACTGCACCGTGATCAAAATCTGTCTAGCAAGGAAAACTACAGCAATCAAGCAGATGCATCTCCTAACATGTTTTTTAATATTCATATTAAAGATTCACATACAGCCTGCTCCCAGTTGCCTCTCTATCTCAATGAATGTCCCCACATAACTATTGCTTACCACCGAATACTCACCCTCATATATATGGGGATCATATCCGATTTAATTAAATTAGAACATGTCAGGAAATTTTCCCATCATCTAGCATGATCTTAGCATAAAGGACAGTGTAATTTTAACGTTTAAATTTTTTTTTAAAAAAACACTATTTCTTAAAGAGGAACGCCACCTTTATTAAAGGTACACAATGTAACTTTTGGCCCTTAAAGGGATAGTTCACCCAAAAATGAAAATTCTATCATCGTTTACTCACCCTCAAGTTGTTCGAAGCCTCTATGTGTTTATTTGTTCTGCTGAACACAAAGGAAGATATTTGGAAGAAAACAGATCTCAATCCCCATTGACTACCATAGTATGTATTTTTTCCTACTATGGAAGTCAACGGGGATTGAGATCATATTTCTTCCAAATATCTTCCTTTGTGTTCAGCAGAACAAATAAACACATAGAGGTTTGGAACAAATTGAGGGTGAGTAAATGATGAAAGAATTTTCATTTTTGGGTGAACTATCCCTTTAAGTGGTTAAAAAAATCAAAACTGCATGCATTTTGCGGAAGAACGTTGTTTTGGTTGTGCTTCGACTGCGGATGAATATAGTTCTCCTGCTCATACAACAATCAAGCTTTAGAGATATAACCAGTTTAGATGGAAAGGATCTCAAGCTGACTAACTGAAGACATTAATGTAGCTTTACCCATTAATATACACTGTACTCCCTTGATAATACAATTCCAGCACAGCATTACATCAACAATAATGACCCTTCATATAGATAATGCTTTACAATGAACTCTGTTAAAGAGCTACATATGGCAATTTATCTGTTCAATAAATACCAGTCACATGTTCAGTAAGAAAAGCCATCATCTCTTTTACATTTCAAATCCCTCAGTTCTCGACATCTCCAAAAAGCCAAGCCAATGTTGATTCTTGTTTATTATAAACTTAGTTGCATTATCATTTTGCCAGCAGACTCTCTGTTCTGCGTTTGTTTAAACCGGTGATTCCCCGGAGGTTCGAGATTTAGCTGCTCCGTGTTAACATTTCTCTCTCATTGTGACAACTAACCTGTGACAATCTTACACCATACACGGCACGCATCAAAGTAGCCATAGAAACTTTTCTCTATTTACTGACATGACGAGACATGGGCGAGGGACATATGTACGCAGTTTCCTGTGAAAACCATCCCCCTAGGTCTAAAATATAAACACTTATCCACCTTTTCCTGCCCCATGACGCTTTGCATGAATTATCGGATAAACTTGAAACAACCATCCAATAGTTTGCTCTGAGCGCAATAAGCATTTTTAAAAACTGGGTGCATGTGAGATTCTACTCACTTTTCAACCATCGTACATAAAAAGGACATTTACAAGAGTAAAATTATAAACAAATTACTACCACAGACTATGAATAATATTATAAATTCATAATGATAATTATGAATAATTATTTCCGCAGCAGGATATGTTAAATGTGTCTGTAAACACGTTGCCTTAATCAAAAATATCCATTAACTGGAACATTGAGTGATTCAGTCAAACAAAGAATTTTTAGAACCTTATGATTTGAAATTATTTGTTTCAGTTTTTTGAGTGGAACTTTCCCAAACCAGAAGTACCTCCCATAATCTAAAACCAAGTAGGCTTTATGAAAAAGGTGGATACTAGACCTATCTGGGTAAGACAAAAAACATGTTTTGGAAGATAGAATGATGATGCATTGACTCATATTTTAAATGTTGTTCATTTTAAACAAAATAAATATAGTATACGTTTAAAAAAGTTTTTTAAAAGGGAAAAAAAAATCCCAACATTAATCTGACATTAATTTAATTTTGAATTAAACTATTTATTAAAGTTATTTTTTTATAGTTATATTTTATTCTATATTTATGTAAATACATATTTAGTTTAGACAAAATCTAAAATCGAAAAAAAATATATAGATTGAAACTTTATTTGAAAAAATATTTCTTCGAGAATTTTAACATCACTGCATCTCTAATAACTAGTTAAGTCCGTGATCTCAAATCATTATCCATAACAACAGCATTAAAGGGCACCTATTATGGCATTTAAAATGTTCCTAATATTGTTCTGTGAGTCCCCAACAACAGTTTTACATGCATGCAATGACAAAAAACGTTGTCTTATAATATGCATTTATTTTTACTTGATTTGCTCACCGACTCCCTAATGATTCGTTTACCGACTCATTTTTCCAAACCCCTCCTTTACGTGATGCTAATCTGCGGTGATTGGTCAGATGACCCAGTCAGTTATTGTTTGCGTTAGCCCAATGCATAAACATATCGATAAAGCACCGCAGTACTACAATGTATTGCTCTATTCTTTATGACAACTCCAATAACAACGACAAACATTTCACATATTAAAGATAGAAGCTGAGACCTAGAGAGACCTAGAAAGACCTAGAAGCTGCGCTGAGCGTAAATTAAACAACACACACACATACTTATTGAGCATGCTACAAAACCCATAAAAGCAACAATTATTAATAATGCTTACAGGTTGTGATTCGGAGGAGGAAGCCGATCCAAATAAAACTCGTACTGAACCTTCCTTCAGTATCAACCGGCTCGCGAATCCATCCATCCTTGAAAGCCTTTATGTTTGTAAAGCAATCGTCATTAAAATGACGCGAACAGCACAAGGTTCGGCTATACTTGTGTGGTTAAGTTGTACATATAAACTCTAGCCACTGATTCTTCACATGCTCGTCCCTGGGCAGTGAAAAAAAAGTTCGCTTTTGATTCGCACTTCAGATCACAGCGTCTCGTCGCCATGATTCCCTGGCGTCTACGAACCCAATGAGTGGGCGTATCTTGTTCAAATAACTTGTCAAGTTGACGTCATCTAGACAGAGAAAAAGCATCGTTCGTCTATCGATTCATATCAGCGACTCAGAGTCAACTCTTATTTTTGAGAGACAATAACTTTGTATATGGTGAACTTTCATATTTAAAACTTTGCAGGATGTTTTCGTTTACTTAGATCTATGTTACACACTACATGAAAGGTAATTTTCAAAAATCCATGATAGGTACCCTTTAATGCATTCCTCTATCTATCATCTCACTGTGTTTTCTGATCTTTCGGTCAACAGGAGGATGTTCCCTTTCCTCAGCTTTAACATCAGCTCACTGGATCCCTCGGCTCATTATAACATATATGTGGACGTGGTTCTTGCTGACCAGCATCACTGGAGATACCAAGGAGGCAAATGGGTCCAGTGTGGAAAGGCAGAAGGCAACATGCCAGGTATCCGAAATACACTGCCTTTTCCTGGCCACTATCTACATTTAAACCCTACAAACAAGATAAATGTCTTTATCTGAATTGTGGTTTTCACCGTGTGAGTGCTTTCTGAGCAATGCAAGAAAACTTCACACACACTGAGCTCTGTCTTTTTGTGGCTAGAAATGCATGAGTGTTTCTGATACCGCCGTATGCCACAATCAGAGGAACCAAGCATGTGGCCCACCACAACATCTTTGCACTGCAACTGCTTTTCAAGGGAGACTGCATTGTAGTGCAGGTGTAAAACAATTGTCATTGCACTCTTAATTGGCTTATTTTAATCAACTCACAAAGTAAATTACACAATGTAAAAAATAATGTTTATGTATAAATAATGTTTAACATTTTGAGAACTGAAGCTAAAAACTGTTTTATTAGTTTCCACCAAAAATATTAAGTAGCACAACTGTTTTCAGCATTGATAATAATAAGAAATGTTTATTGTGCAGCAAATCTGCATATTAAAATTATTTCTGAAGGATCATGTGACACTGAAACAGACTGCTGAAAATTCTGCTTTGCCATCACAGATATAAATTACATTTTAGAATACAAAATAGTGATTTTAAATTGTGATCTTTCTCACAATATCTAAATTTTGATAACAAAAATACTTTTTTTCAAAAATCTGTGTCATTGACAGTAAAATATGGTTTAAATACATACATTTTTAAACTGCATTGAGTGTATCAATATTTATTAAACTACTACTTTTTTTTTTTTTTTTCAGGAAACAGAATGTATATGCACCCAGACTCTCCCAACACTGGGAATCACTGGATGAGACAGGAAGTTTCCTTTGGCAAACTAAAACTTACCAATAACAAAGGCAGCTCTAACAACGTAGGACAGGTAATATAATAATAATAACCCCTGTTAAGCAGTCTTACTACACCATGCCCACACCTGAGTCATCTATGTCAACATTGGTTGTAGTCAAACAGAGAGTAGTTTTACCATTTGTGTTGAATATATCATCCTTCTGTGACACCATATCATATCTGCACTATTTCACTGACTACTGCATTGCTTGGTATACAGATGATAGTGCTACAGTCACTCCATAAATACCAACCACGTCTTCACATCGTGGAGGTAAAGGAGGATGGAACGGAGGATCCCTTCCTGACCTCTAAAACTCAGACGTTTGTCTTCCCTGAGACTCAGTTCATTGCCGTCACTGCCTACCAGAATGCAGATGTAAGTCACATTGTCTGAACACATCATGCTGTGGGTTATTTTTTTATTAATCAGATTGCAACTGCCACATAACCACTGCTTCCAGCAAACAAAGAGACATGACGTCACAGTGTGGGACGACACAGATGAGATAGTTGTGTTATGTCTGCACATTGAGTCTGTGATATTTGTAAAGGGTTGTGTGTGCTAGAGATGTTAACTGTGGCTGTAGGAAAGTGGATGAGTGTAATTCATGAATTATTTCGTTTCGACAGTGATCTATCAGTCTCCCTGACTGTGCTTCATGTGCCCATGTGGCTTTACTCTTACCCTCTCTCTCTCTCTCTCTCTCTCTGCCCTTTCTCCAACCCCTTCCCCTGCCATTTCACAGATCACTCAGCTGAAAATAGATCATAACCCTTTTGCTAAAGGTTTCCGGGACAATTATGACACGTAAGTAAAAGTAAATTAAATACAGAAAAATGGGTCTCTGTGGAACTATCTGTCTGTCTGTCTAATTTTACAGGTCCCTTAATTACAGTTAGGCCTATAAGAATTACAAATCTTTTTAATTCCACTTCCTTACATTTAAATTCGAATTGCAATTCTACATCGTGTTCGCTACCTCAGTTCTAAATTTAAAAGGCGTTCTCACTTCAATTAATGGTAAAACAGTTTTAAAGTCCCCCTGTAGCCAATCGTTTTATCCCTTATAACATCTTTAATAATCAAAATTACATATTTAAAAGTTTTTTCCAGTGAATTTTTTTTTATTCATGCCCTAAAACTGATTGAATGAAGAAGAAATGTAAGAGTGAAGTACAGGCTCGTAAACAAGTCGATGTGTCTGAATGGTAATGTGTTTTATGTCTCTTTCTACAACGTCGGACACATAACGGTAATTCATATGATTAGTATTTGGCTTGCCTACGTTATCAAACTGCTAATAATGTGTTGCTAATTTTACACAAACCATGTTCCTGTTCACCATCTCAGAGTCAGACAGCTGCCTTCTAAAAAAATCTGCATCCGTACAAACGCTTGAACAAATTAGAACGTCATTGGAGAAGGGCTTATAGTTCATCATAACATTGTAATATACATCATATACATAATTCACCTGCCATATGGCTAAATGTACACGATTTTTCATATCAACCGAAAAATATACCGGGATAACCTGGCTTCTCTCGAGACTGCAGTTAATGAAATGTAAAAGCCCGCCCGCACATTGACGGGATTGGTTACAAGGTAGTTTGTGACGTCAGAAACACCGGCGATTTCAAACCGCGTTTTCAAAAGCACCACATAGACATATAAACAAAACTTGATTTTCACCAATGGGGGATTAACGGATTAACATTGTTTTATCTGTTGAAGTTGACCTTTGACCCTCTCTTTACTCATGTAGGCTGTACGCACCTCCTGACTCGGACCGCCTCACGCCCTCCCCAACCGAAAGCCAGCAGCTCCTTCCAGGCGGTTGTTACCCTCACCAACCGTACCTGTCTGACCAGTACATGAGTCCCCTGTCTCAGAGTCGTTTCTACAGCCGCGAGCCTGTCAGCATGACCCAGCAGTGCCCCAAAGACCCCGCCTCCAGCCCTCACAGCCGCTGGTACCTGTCCAGCCAGCAGGGGGTGCCTCCGAACCGCCTCGACTTCAACGCGTACGAGAGCGAATACCCTCCCAACAGCCTCTACAAACCCTTTCCGCTTCAGACGTCCCCCCACCACCACCCGCTGAGCTACTACCCTGAAAGCCACTTTGCCTCCGGGTCGGTGTCCTCCGCCAACCCGGGGCCGTGGAGCTCAGGACGTCCCTCAACGCAGTACCTAAACCACCCACACCACAGTAAACCCGGGTCTAGCATCGGCTGGTTCCGAACCGTCTCATCCCCAGCCGCGACGTCATCTCCCTCAGCATCGAACTCACGCTTCCACCACTCCCCGTCGCTCCTCGAGCCCCAGCGCCAGCCACTTCTCCAAGAGAAGTCCAAGGAGTCCGGGGAGGACACTTGGATGGAAGCCCCCTCGGTTAAATCGGTGGACTCTGCCGACTCAGGTCTGTTCGAGGGAGGAGAGAACAAGAAGAGGCGCGTGTCGCCGTATACGTCCAGCACGGAAAATTCCCCTCCCAACCGTAGCGCGGAGGCTTGCGAAAAGGACAATTGCAGTGATGCGGGCTACTACGGCTTCTACACCCACTGAAAAGCAGTCAGACTGCGCTCCTACTGTCTTCCACCCACCGTCTGTCTGCATGACCCCAGACACAGGGGTCAAGCTCTCTGTGATAGTAGCTACAGTGCCAGGTGTTAGCTGGCCCCTCTGTGCTTTGTGTTCCCTGTGTTAGATGTTTGAGGGTCATGTGGAGGTGTTCTTAAGGTCACGGTCACACAAAAGATCAAGACGATGTGACTGCGCTGAGACAGTGGCCTGGAGACACACAGACAGACGGACCTGTGTGACTGAAGATTTCACTGCACACCTGCTGACACTCCCCCAAAGGAACTGTCTCTGTCCCCCTCATCAGCCACAGACACGAAAAAACACCTCACAAAAACCCACGCGCCACAAGCACACTCCAACAAACAATCAAATCGTTCTTGTCACATTCTTTAAAGACGTGGACTTAAAGAGATGGTTCACACAAAAATGAAAAGTGTGTCATTATTTACTCGCTCTCATGTCGTTCCAAACGCGTAAGACTTTCTTTTTTTCCTGTGTAACACAAAGACGACATTTTTAAGAAATTACAACAAAGTACTTTTGAACTTCAAAGTCCAGAAAACTCATGTACTACATGTCAAGATTTGGATGAGAAACAGGCATCAAATTTAAATCTGTTATCTGCTGTTTGCAATTCGGACATGGCTTGTTCTTTCATGAACGCACCAAAGGAGTCAGAGCGGATGAATAATGACTTAAATTTCAGTCTGTTTCTCATCCAAAGCTATCGTATGGCTGCAGAAAACCTGGAATTTTGTGCACAAGCCTATTAATTGGTCTCTGACATGAATTTGAGTCACTCAAGATGTGATGATTTGGACCTTTAAGCATGTGCTGAGGATCTTCAAATTGGCTTCAGCAATGGTTGCTGTAACATAGCTCTTACAGATTGTTAAAAAAAAACTGTTACTGTACAATAATACAATGTTGTCTCATTGTAAACAACTTTAGACATTTTCATATTAAACAGATTTATATTTAAACAGGCTAATATTGCATGCACTTGTGTGCTGCATAACGATTTATCACAATTGTGCATTCGAATGCGAGCCTTCATTACAGTACAACATTTGTGTGTCCAGTCAATCCCCAAATGAAACCCTACAGGGAGCACAATCAATAAGCACATTAAAGCCTAGGCCACTCAGACAACATATGCTGGAAATAAAAGTGCCATGATATTTTACAGACCATGGCACTATGTGCACCAGCTGGGATTCCATCTTTTAATAGACAGACATAACATGGTTGATAGAATGCATGAGTTTGATCAGTCCTAAAAAAATATTAACAGCACAACTGTTTTCAACATTGTTAATATATATAACAAAACCTGCACTGCTTCAGATAGAAAAACACAAAAACAGGCAAAGAAAGAGTTAAAGGCTAATAAGTCACAGGGGAAAAATATGTAGAGATAGTGTTAGAAGATTAAATCTTCAAAAGATTCTTCTAAAATCTCTCTAAAGTGTCATACACGTACTGTAGAAGTAAAACTGGCAACTTGTGTGAAGGCGATTGTTTTAGACAGGGCCTAGTAATCCTCAGGTTTCATTTAAAGTCAACAAGTTAGGATAAACGCACTAGTGTCAATCTGATGACCTGTAACAGGACACACTTAAACCAACAGCATCATGTCTCGAGGCGTCGCACATGACTGCATGCAGATAGACAGGGTGGAAAAATGGACACCTGGCAGGGGCTTCAGACGGACTATACATCATTTTTATTCAAACAACATACTAACATGCAGACAGCCCACACACAGACGTCAGTGACACAGAGGAAGAGAGAGCCTTCAGTCGAAGCCTATCAGGCACCGCTGGCATTCAAAGGTGAGAATGACCTCAGACAGATAAGTGGGTGACAAGATGCCACTGTAGAAGACAGTGCAGGGACTTCTGGGACACAACGGAAGCCTGTGAGCTCCAGGAAACAGAACTGTCAATTTATAGAAGCGGTCTGCGTCTTTCAGATCACACATGCAAATATGAACACAGACATATAACGTATGGTCTGTGCCCTAATATGAAGCCACCTATATCTATAACTTGTAAAAATAGAACAATTAAAAATTATGATTCTTCGTTAAAATTCATTTTCTTCGAGGTGTTCAAGTTTCCGAGAAATTGTAATATGCTGCAAAAACCAACATAGTATCAATATTGTGTTTTTGTTGTTGTTGAAAAGTCAGCAATCTGACTCTAACTGCCTCTGTATATTTTTTCATATGTATTTTGATGCAAAAACCAGTTGAAATCAGAGTAATATGGTTTAGACTGCATTATTTTAAAATGTCATTACTGAATTAAAAAGCCATTGTCAGATATAATGCTTGGTTGTTTAACGTACCTTGCAATTTAAATGCTGGGAAATTTGTAATAATATTCGACAAATGTAATAATTTTGAAGGAATTAATTTCCTTATGGGTTTATTTATTAAGAAGTTTAAAAATGATAAACAAAATTGCTACAAGAGATGATATTATTTAACTGACAATAACTGTTACAGAACAAATTTTTACTTTAAAAGTGCAATTAAAGTGTTTCTATGTTAATTTAAAAGATGTATAATTAATGCTCATGTTTGGTTTCTTTTTATACACTGAAATGCACTGAAACGTTTGTTACTGTTGATGTGAACTGAAAATACTGAACAAACCTGTTACTGTCATATTAACAATCACTCCATGTTTTTGGCTGACCCCTGGTGGACATTATGCTCCACATATCTTTGAGAGTGTCAATGGCAGGTCTTTTAAGGAACCTTTTAGGTTATGTTCCCTCTGGCACCATCCTTGTCTGTTAAGTTAAAGCAACAATTTATAATAATAATAATAATAATAATAATATTACTAAAAATAAAAGTGGTGCTATGTAGTAAGTCTCCTCAGCCAAGCACACTGAGCCTCCGACACAGCTGTTAAAATACTGTACAATAAATGATGTTTTTGATTCATTAAATGTAATAAAAGACTCAACTATACTTAAATTCATTTTCTTCTATTCTTTAATATTGTACATTTTATTGCGGTTTTAAATAGCTATGAAAGTCATTACTTGAAAGTGTATTAATTGCATATTTGTACACTGATTTTCATCATCCAGGCCTAAATGGTTGTTTCTGATGTGATGTCACATTTCAAACTGTGAGTTTAATTCATACTTAAATGCCAATCAATTTAATATCATCGACTAAAATTAGAATCTTACATTTGGTTACAAAAAAGGAGGAAAAAATATATATATATGTGCAATCTAAGAGTGCCGAGGACAGATTTCATGAATCGCCTTCAGTACAAGTCAATGAGGGCCTAAATTAGAGTTAATCCATTTACTGCCAAATCCTGCTCAGGTTTAGCCATGGCTTTGCAAGAGATATAGCGTTCCTTTTATGAACTGGTGACCCCTGAATATTACATATGATCAAATAATCCATTTTCTTTATCCAGACACTTGCTGTATCCACTTGAACTGAAAGGTAATTTTACATTGTCCATAGAAATGCGTGCAATTGTTAAAACTAAACTTAACTCCAGAACACGCATTCATTCTCAATTACTTTTTGGCTTACATTTTATCCAAACAGTCCACCAAGTTTCAGTGTCCTCAACCATCAAATAAATAGAAGTGTTCAAAAAGTATCCCTCCTGTTGCCGTTTGCTAAAAGCATCATCCTTGCTCAATGGATTTGGTTTAGTACGAAAACCCTCAGCAATTCATCTTTGCTCCAAAAATGTTCTATAGTCTCTTAAAAACTGTGCAAACTGGACTCATCACAGGGATTTATTGTCTTTGGTGTTGCTGCACTCTGCGTTCTTCACCATAAATCCAGGTTTTTTACATTGGAAAATCCAGGATTCTCCCTGATCTGCCAATATGTTCCATTGTACAGCCAAACTTCCCTTCCCGCAGCATCCAAAGATTTCCTGTAAGACGGGGGGACATTGAAACATTCCAGGTCTAATTCTTATAAATAAATCAGTTTGGGAGTTGATGCTAACTAACCTGAAGAAGCGAGGGATGTGCTCCTCTCCTCTCTTGGCCAGAATTTTCCTCCTTTCTCTTTGCTTTTCCTCCACCTCATCCTTCTTTTTATCAGTCTCCTGTACTTTCCCCTCCTCAAGAAGCCTAACAACACAGAGCACACTTAAAACAGATGACCTAAAAAAACTATTTTACAGACTTACTATATTTTGTACATCGAAACAGATGATCCAATTATTTGGGATTCGTAAATCCTTTCTTATCATCAGGCTCCAAAGACTATGGCTACATCCAAAATAGCATACTCTCTTGAGTAGGTACTTATTTTGAATAAGAAATTACTTCACAACAGTAATTAATGAATGTAATCTGGATGTACTACATTCGACATGTTGTCATTATCATGTGACCTACAACAAATCCTGTCCCGTGGCCTCATGGGATAGAAAAGTGTCCATCGTATGCACACTTCAGAATTTCACCGAAAGTAGTAGGTCATCCAGGTAATTTTTGCCTACTCTTTTATGAGTACTGTAAATTCAGACACGCTTCTATCACATGCTGTTTTTCGCCTATTATATAGTAGGGATAGGGAAGCATGCGTTTTCAGTTGCAGCTTGCGTCTATTTATCATTGTCAATTATATAGGTCTCACCTTTGGTCAGGGCGCAAGCGTGTATCTGTAGGGGGCAGCAGGGGCTTAAGGTCAGTGGTCAGCTCATTCATCTCCATTGCAAAGCTGGAGAAGCCATAGTAAACCAGGTAGTTCTTGGGCTGTGGATCTGTAAGGAAGCAGAGACATCACTGACAACATCTACCAACACAAAGTGCATCTCGGATTTACTTGCTCTGTCAGACAGAACAGCCAATAAATCAGAAGTGACCCCTTTTACGTAGTGAACGATGTCAACTTGAGTCAATGCAGAATGTTGACCAATATCCAAATAGGTAGCATTTCTTACAGCAAAAGCATTCGCCTGGATGATTTCCATTGGATAAAATAAAATGTGTTTCATTTAGAAATGCATCATTACAAAAGCAAATTGGTTTGCAAGCAACAGCTCCTGTATTAAAAAAAAATAAATACAGCAATACTCACTTGGCTTCCAGATGCACTGTGGATTGGGCAGGGTGTCACAGAAAATCCCCTCATGCCAAAATCCACCAAACCGATGGACGACATTACCAGCCTCGTCAAGAACTTGACCCTGCACTTCGTTTTTGGAACCATCTGAACCCCAGTAACGTGACTGGGAGGGAAAAAAAAACATTTTCTGCATTTGTACAAAGACTTCACCTATATGTACTCAAAATGAATCAAATTCAAACAAGCAAAACTGAACATACCTTGACAAATGTGATCTTACAGGTGCAGACCGAACTGTTCAGGTTTCGAATGATAACTTCACCATAGTGCTCAAGGTATCGCTGCTGACTGAGGACATTGTGGATGCACGTAACCACTTTGTTCCATTCATAGTGGTCCCCATATCTAAAGTATAGTATATCAAAGACCAATCAGAATTCCTCTAAAACATTATAATTAAAAAGCCATCGTCACCACTTAAGTCATGAATGATACTTGCTTTTTTAGAGTCACATTCACCATCCCTGTTGGCATGATCTCCAAAGATTTGCCCAAAACTTGTTCTTCCATCTCTGGTCTGCTCTCAGCATGCAAGATTAAAAAAAGAAGAAGAATGAGATTCAAATTTAAACATACAATACATCATGACATCACACAGGGCATAAAACATACCCTGCCAGAAGTTGAAGTTTTCTGATTCTGCATGGCATGCAGATATGGGTGGATGATGGGAAACCTAAATGCAAACACAAAACCACAGAGTAAACAACTGCTTGATAGCAAACATATCTGATGTATGATCAGTAGTGACAATCACTTACCTGCTCACTAATGTAGCGGAAGCCTCTGTCCTCTCTGATACACTCAAATGTCTCTCCCAGGACTGGATTAAATGGTTTGTAACGGTTGCGAAACTGAGCCGTGGCATAACCAGATATGGCAAAAGCAGCAATATAAACCTTTACAGAGACAAAACAGAAATGTCTACTATTTATAAAGAAATACACCACAATTTTTTTGTAAGACATTAATACTTTTATTAAGAAAATATAGGATTAAATTGGCCAAAAGTGACAATAAAACAAAACATTTTTATTTTAAATAAATGCTTTTTTTTTTAATTCTGAAAAAAATAAAATATCACAGTTTCCACAAAAATATTAAGTGGCAGTTTTCAACCGTGATAATCAAACAAATTTTTCTTGAGCACCAAATCTGCATTGTATAACGATTTCTGAAGGATCGTGTGACAATGAAGACTGGAGTAATGATGCTGAAAATTCAACTTTGCCATCACAGGAATAAATTACATTAAGTTACAATAGAAAGCAGTTATTTTAAATTGCAATATTTCAGAATATTACCGTTTTTACAGTATTTTTTTTTAATGCAGCCTTTGTGAATATAAAAGACTTCTTTCAAAAACACAAAAAGTAATAAGTAAAAGTAATTGGTCATTATATAATTTAGTAAATCATTCCCTTTGTGATTGTTTGAATTACAGTATGTAGTTTTGCTAAAGCTTGTGTAATTATTACCATCCTCTGGTAGGGGTCATCGGTATGATTGGCAGAGTCCAGTAGGTCAGAGTATTCCAGCTCCTCACAGAGTCTCTGCAGCAGACACACGGGTTCATTCAGAGCTGCTGGCATGGAGACACGGGACAGATCCTTCCCTATGTTGTTGTAGAGGATAGTCATCAAACCGACGTGGCTGTTGTCAGGGCAGACTGCAGGCAGACTAGTACGGCGTCCGGTGTTCTTGATGATGTTCGATTTGGGTTGCGCCTTTGAAAGGCTGGCGCGGTACTTGCAAGTAGCCATTGCTGTTGAGATAATAAGAAAAGGAAAAAAGTTGTAACACAAACAGTGTGATAGATTATACCAAACGTACACAGTACCATTTAAAATGTTTGGGGTTGGTACTGTTTTTGAAGGTAGTCTATTATGCTCACCAAGGCAAATTCTTTTTGATAAATTAAATTAATTTAAAATTATTATTACAGTTTATAACAGCAGGGTGTCTACAGATATAAACAAGTTAAATACTTTTTAATGCCACTATGAATGAAATTTAAGACCAAATCTGTGATGGAAATACACATATTACTTATATATGTAATATTAATGTTTAACCTAAGTAATTGAAGTAATTTAATATTAACTACTTGTTTATTAAACTAAAATCAATGTAACATTTGCAATTGTGAGAATATTCAGCAAAATAGCTCCTGTAATGTTATGTTACTTAATTATATCATATGTTATAAATAAAAAACTCAATATTTTTTTACCTAGAATGTTTCTTCTGTGAGTTTTTTTTTGTGTGCTGTTATGCTCATTAGTTTTGATTTCTCACTTTGAAATCTCTCACAGAGACAGGCAGCGTGAGTCTCAACAGCGCTACCAGAAATACATTATCATTATCAACCGCTGTTTATGTAATAAAATCAGAATCATTCTAGCGATTCGATGCTTCACTGGTTATTTGACGGACATAATTTTAGCGGTAATGTGACCAGAAATATTGAAGACCCATCGATTCTGAATTTAAGACATTTTAATACTTTTTAAGGCCTTTTATTAGGAAAACTTTATTTAAGACATTTTAAGACCTTTTTAATGACCCACGGCCACCCTGAACAGTATTTAACTTTTTCTATTTTAATCTTTTTTTAAATATAATTTATTCCTGTGATGGCAAAAATAAGATTATCATCAACGTTGAAAACAGTTGTGCTGCTTAATGTTTTTGTGGAAACTGCGTTAATATCTAAATTAAAAATCTAAATATTATATGATCTTTAATATATTATCTTTAATAAAAAATATCTTACCAAACCTTTGAATGGTAGTGTATGTGGACACCTAAACACCACACTCATACGTGCTTACTGAACATTTAAATGTGTTTTCACTAACCATGAGCCTCATCAGGCTCTGAATTACTGGATCCGTCACTCAGGCCGGACTCATCTGATATCTCAGAAGAGCTCGCACACATAAGCTCATCACATGCGTCAAAATACTCCGCCACTGAGTCAGTCACCGAGGGCGCACCGATAGACAAACTACGGCCTGAGCCAGACTGAGTGAAAGAGACAGACATGTAGGTAGTTAGAAACTGTGAACTTGATTGCATCATACTGCTAATAAAAATATGAGAGGACAAAAGAGTGTTTGACATATGAAGTAGGTGAAACCCATCAACCTGTAAACAGAAAAAAGAAGCAGAGTGTGGAGGAGGGAGAGAAAGAGACAAAAATAGGGAACAGGACGAGTAGGTTTTGGGTAGAATGTGACACACCTTTCTTTGTAGCACAGTACGGAAGGACTCATCTGAGGAGTTGGAGGACACTGAGAGTTTGTGGATTTTGGTATGACGGGAGTTAACATCTAACTAAAGACACACACACACACACACACACAGACACATCTATGCAGTAAAACATAACACATAATGTACTGGGGAAAAAAAACGATTAAACCAGTGGTTCTCAACCGTTTTGACTCCTAATCCCACCACTGTACAATATTCATGATTTCTCCGGTTCTTAATTTATAAAAGGTAATAATTTTATTTTTTCAAGTCTACAAATCACTAAAATTAGGCTACCTCATAAATCATTTTTTTTTCTAAACTGAGGGAACCCTGGGTGTATTGAAACATCTTGATTTTTTGTAATTTTAAAGCTTGTTTTGTCTTATTTTAAATCATTAGGGTCATCTTGAGGTCCCCTTAGAAGTTTGCTGCGGCCACCAGTTGAGAATCACTGCATTTAAGCATTTACTAGCATTAAATGCTAGGGGTGTTAGCAGGGGGTGCCCAAACCTGTTCCTGGAGGGGCACTCTCCTGCAGAGTTTAGCTCCAACTTGACAACTGCCTGCAATTCTAGTATGCCTAGTAAGACCTTGATTAGCTGGTTCTGATGTGTTTAATTGAGTTGGAACTGAACTCTTTATGACTGTGGCCCTCCAGGAGCAGCATTAGACACACCTGATATAGTGTATAGCACATTTAATAACAAGATGAAAGTTGAAGTGTATCTATCTTTGCATGCTTTCAAGAGAAAGCACTGCACCATGGGCCTTTCACAAAGTAACTTAAGTCCTTGTTACCTCAGCCAGGCTGCAGAGGTTGTTGATCTGAGCAGAGGTAGTCTGGTGAAGCTCCCTGCTAGACCAGGCGTCCTGCAGCCGTTGGCGCTCCAGAGCGAGAGCCTCATGTGCAGTACGCAGAGAGGCATGGACTGAGAGGAAAGAAAAGACATTCAGAAATTTAGTCTAATGCAGCAAATTGGCATAAACTAGGTTTAAATTTTTTAAAATGAACGCGTTTAATGAATACGTTACTCTCATACCTCTCTGGGACGTGGAGCAGATGTCTTGGTGGAGTTTCTTGCCTTCTGATGAGGTGGGGGCTGGTGGGGTCGCCTGGGTGTTGACATAATCGGGGATGGAGGGGACAGAGGTTCCCAGTTGGGAAGAACTGGTCAGGTGGCTTGATGATAACTGCATTAAAAAGGTAGGCAGAAAAGAAGTAGATGTTGGCATTTAAGGTTATACATCTAAGGCTGTAATCCACCAAATATGTTCAGCATGAAACATTCAGAAGCTATAGACCTTATGCACCAGAGAAACGAGGGCGCTGCCATCTTTAGAATATTGTCTTTAAACTTCCGTTTTTGCGGTCGCTCTGTATATTTCTATGGCATCGCTGTCCAGGAGTAATTAGCTGGTGATGTTGATTTACTTGTTGTTTATCATAAGCATTGTAAAGCATGTCTTAACAAATGGACCTTGGAAGTTTTTTAAACGAGCCGTTCATTCATAACTACGCAAGATCGCTGTGAAAATACAGACTGGAAGTCAAAAGACAACAAGCTCAGCGCTGAAAAGGGGCGTGGCTACATAAGGTCTATCAGACATTTGCAAAGACTAAACCACAATATACACTTCCATTCAAAAGTTTAGGGTCAGTTTTAATAAATTAATACTTTTATGCAGCAAGAATGCATTCAATTGATCAAAAGTGACATTTAAAATATAATGTTACAAAAGATTTCCACTTCAAATAAATGCTGTTCTACTCATTAAAGAATCCTGAAAAATATGTAACATAACCAGAAGAAATGTTTCTTGATCAGCAAGTCAGCATATTAGAATGATTTCTGAAGGATCACGTGACACTGAAGGCTGGAATGATGATGCTGAAATATAGCTTTGCCATTACAGGAATAAATGACATTCTCAAATAGAAAAACAGTCATTTTAAATCGTAATAATATTTCAAAATATGACTTTTTATCAAATAAATACAGCCTTGGTGAGAATTAGACATTTCCAACCCCAAATATTTTGAACAGCAGTGTACAATATGTAAAATGCAATCGGACCACATGGTGTAAAGCTTTTCTTCCTGGTATAATGTGACGAAAGGAATTTACAAGAAATGTCTTGTGCCGACTTACCGATTTAGTAATCCCACGAAATGGCTTCATGTAAAAAAGGAGTTGACTAAATTACTGGGGGTTTTAAAGCTCTAATGCTTACTACACATCACAAAACAAATGCCTGGCTATTGTATTCAAAAATAAAATACACAGATCTTTGGGATCACACTGCACATGAATATGGAATAAATTCCATAATAGTTTCCAAACCTTTGTGGAAAACATGGAATAAATCCAATGGCAGGGCAATCCCTGTGGGAAAAGATTATAATTGCTCCCAAGACTTTTGGAATCATCCTAATATAAAAGAAAATGTAAACTGAGCAGCCTCACCATTCCAAGCGCCTCAACTCGAGACAGTGTGCGAGAATGACCCCAAATCTTGCCAGACTTCTTCTTAGGCTTGTCAAGAAGAAGATTCTGTGGGTCAAACACATGTGGGAACGTTTACTCACAAGTCGTTCTGGTAGAGGCCCGTCTTCAGCCGGTTCATTTTACTAACCTGCATGCTGATAATCCTCTGGAGGTCTCCGTTATTGACAACTTGGCCCGACTCTAAAGATTGCAACTTTTGGACCAGCCGTTGCAGCTCATTCAGCTCCATTTGACAACGTGTAAGCTCTGGAAAAAAACAGCACATATGCTACTAGTCTGTGCTTATGAATTCCTTTATTACCATTTCACTAGTATTTAAAAATACAGCAGTACCTTGTGCACAGAGGTCAGGTTCTTGGGACTGTAGCCAAGCTGACACTTTCCCATTAATGGCAGGATTGACATATGGCAGATTTTCACCCACATTAGACACAGGCGTGCCCTGGCATTGTAAAATTAATTTGTTACTTTCATCAGACATATAATCAATTAACTCACTGAAGCATCTATTAGTGTGCATTTACGGGTAAAACCACCATCTGGGACATGATGTCTAATCGCTAATTCTACTTGTTCTTAAATTGTGAGGACACATTCTCCTAATCCCCAGTGATTTAGAGGGCAACGTGAAGTCAGTGTAGGAAACATTTTACTCACCATGTCCTGCATGGCACTGTTTTTCTGAGATAAATGACTGCCATGGGACAAGGCCTGGAGGAAGCCATTGTGAATGTGCGCAGCTTCGTTCTTCTTATACATCCTGTGGGCACTCAGCTTGGTGACCCATATGTAATATAAATCTTGAGTCTTGACCTAGTTAAAAAAAAGTAAATTGTCTTCAGTTGACATTTTTGGCAGTAAATTTATTTGGTTTATTTATTTGATGAAATGCTTAGCATAATCTGTTTGTTGAATAACTAATTATGGAATTCAAGCTCAGAGATGTCCATAATTTATTGCCAGCTGAACCTCTTTGACCTAAAATTGTTACATGTACCCCCTGACATTTTTTGTGGATATTTCGATAATTTAACAACACATTTGCATGTTCATGGTTCTCTGATGTCAGTTAATGGTCACATAACATGCAAATAAAGTTTTTAATTGTATATTTTTATTGTTTAATTAATTATTAGCTTTTCATCAACTGATTAACCCCCTGCAGTTCCCTCCCAAACCCCAAGGTGTTCATGAACCCCAAAAACTATTTGAGTAGATGACGGGTGGATGAACTAAAGATAATATTAGCTTTAATTTCAAGCAATTAATGCCAGCAATACAGTGACTTACCTTTATGTGATAAAGATTGTCTCCAGCATCCAGATCTATGCGTCTTGCTTTTTTGTTTACTGACATAACTGCGAGACTGACATCCAGTGAACCGTGCATTTTCCCTTTGGAGAACTGTTGAAAAAGAAATCCCTGAATGTTTAAAGAGTCTGGATCCAAGATCTGTGGTTGTTGGTAAGGGGAAAATAATTAGCATACTTACATCATGTGGGTTTTTTGTATATCGCAGGATCCCTTTATCCAAGACAAAGTATCTCTGTAAGAAGATATAACTTTAAAGTCATCCCAACATTCTTACCAACAACTACCCAAGTGAAAAAAATATGTGTAACACTTTTCTCATACCTTATGCCAGCCTTTAAGAGGCCACTTTCTTCTCTTCATTAAGTAGCCTTCACAGATTCCTGGAGTGTTTGCATCCTGCATGTTTTCTCCAGGGAAGTTTACATCTACTGGAAAGTCATCCATTACTTCCCAGTCTTTAATGTTCTATTAGAAACAGAGTGGAAAAGGCCATCACAGTTATGTACAACAGGGCGTTTACCCATTTAAAACGTGCTACATAGAATCCCTATGAGCAAAATGTTGAGCTTGTAAGACAAACTTGTCGGTTTGGTTTTCACACTATCTAATTGGACACTTGTTAGATGTTGAGCAACTGGTTTCAGACAACCAATGCTAGCTTTTCACCTATGTACTTGTAAAGAAAATATTAAGGTGTTCAAAAATCAGTTGAGGCAACCTCAGTTTGAGTGTTTTTATGTCAAGCAGATGGTACGAACCAGCCGTGAGTGTCGTGAGGATGCTGTGCTGCTGCTCCTGGAATGAGTGGGCTTATGCCAGGCACTAGACAACTTCTCCACACCACTTGCCTGTGAATGGCCGTGGTCCACTGAAGACACATGGGAGTCCATTTTAAAAATGTCGTCTTGTGCACTTATTAGTCGGGCTTGGTGTGAATATACGCTCCGCTAGAGGCTCCTTCTCATTGTACACTAGAGCACAATATGCCTGCAAAACAAAGATTATTCATTATTAGCATGTCTTTTTCATTTATTGCTTAGTCAGACAAGCATGTGGTAACACTTAAAAAACGTTTGCTGATAATTTACTCACCCCCATGTCATCCAAGATGTCCATGTCTTTCTTTCTTCAGTCGAAAAGAAATTGAGGTTTTTGTTGAAAACATTCCATATAATGGACTTCAACAGGACCCACACGGTTCAAGGTCCAAATGACAGTTTCAGTGCAGCTTCAAAGGGCTTTAAATGATACCAGACGATGAATAAGGGTCTTATCTAGCGAAACGAAAGGGCAGGGCTAAAAACTCCATCTCATCTTCTCCTCCAAGTTCAAAATCGTCCGTCATCGTTGTTTTACCTTTTAACTTCCTTTTTTTGTAAACGGCGTTTGACTTTGTTTGCCCGTTCAACTTGTAAACACTGACTCGGTACTTCTGCCTACTTGACCTTTTCAACGTAATTGCGTATTACGTGACGTCACGAACGCGCATCACAGAAAAGAGCAAGGCAAGCATTTGTGCTTATAAAACTAAAACTTTTTTATTTATTTTTTAAATGACCGATCGTTTCGCTAGATAAGACCCTTATTCATCGTCTGGTATCGTTTAAAGCCTTTTGAAGCTGCACTGAAACTGTCATTTGGACCTTGAACCGTTTGGGTCCCATTGAAATCCATTATATGGAGAAAAATCCAGGAATGTTTTCTTAAAAAACCTTAACTTATTTTCGACTGAAGAAAGAAAGACATGGACATCTTGGATGACATGGGGGTGAGTAAATTATCAGCAAACATTTTTTTTTAAAGTGAACTACTCCTTTAAGGGAAAGTTAATTGTATACCGTATTTTGCAAAAGAGTTGGGCATTAACCTGGGTATTCATTTTATACAATTCAAATTATTTTTATTTTAGTACAGTGGCAAACTGGCAAATAACATGTTGTCTTTGTGATATTGCGCTTAACATTTATTTCCACACAGTATATGAAAATACATAATTGCCGTTATATTTTAGGTCTGGTTTTGTGAAGTGAATGCCGATAAATTGTCAGGGTAGAAACACAGTCAAGGCAAAAGTAACCAGCACTGTGATAGTAAAAAAAACAGAAGCAATATAGTGTCCAGAGAAAACTCATCTAATTATGTTATCTAACAGTAGGGATCTGCCTCAGACAACACTTCCTGGGATCTTTCTGCCCTTTCCTAGATCACACTAGTTAATTTTACTTATAAATACTTTTCAACCGGCTTAGCGCATGAAACATAAGAGAATGTACAGTAATGCAAAGCAAGGAAACAAAAACTCATTAGTACGGTGTAAGGAAACACCATTGCGGTGTATGCTTAATTACATATTGATATATTATGTCAAAAATCCTTTTCTGGATATAAGCTGACGGGAATGTCATCAGAGGGGTGTAACAGAAACCAAACCTGTTTACTAAAATCTTATATTGTCTTGACAACTCTGACAAGCTCATACCTGCCCATTGGGTCCACTAGAATGAGGGCAAATATGAGGTGTTTTGTAAACAGCTAAATTAGCAGTTGAGTAAAACTATTTGATTACATAATTGGCAATATTCATACATAAAGGTAAACGTAATATGAACTAAATATTCAATAATGAACTAACAATATCGTTGTTGATAAGCAGTGGTGTAAAGTAACGAATTACAAATACTCTCGTTACTGTAATTGAGTAGTTTTTTTTAGGAATTGTACTTTTTTAAGTAGTTTTAAAACAGTGTACTTTTACTTTTACTTGAGTACATTTTAAGTGCTGTATCGGTACTTTTACTGCGCTACTTTCCCTGAACCTGCCGTCGCTACATTTATATTAATATTTTTTTTTTTTTATAATAAGTCATGTTAAACATGCCGTTAAATATCCGAGCGAAACAAAGCCATATTTTGATCTACATCTGGGGAGCGATATTTTTCGGATGGTAGGGAAAGCATAGCAACCAGACTAGAGTAAAGGCACGCACGCTTTATAATTGTTGCTGGTTACTGAATGATGACTGAAATCATGAACTTGCCTAAACAATTACTAAAAATAAACTGCAGAATGTTACATTTTCTAATACTCGCACAAATTGTATGTATTCTGTTAGCACTTCACGAGCTTGCAATGCCATCTGCTCGAAAAACTTAATTTAGTTTGTTTACCGGGCTTCAAAGTGCATTAACCTATCATCATCACTGCTAGATTTTTGTCCCTTACATCAATTTCGTTTAGCATATAAACGCATTAACCTCCTTTCTGTTGACTTATTGAAGTGGATATTATTTTAATGTATCATGTTCTTAAATGGCGATTTACTCATAAAACTGTTGGAGAAATATTGAAATAGGCCTACTGTTTCTCTTTTTTTTTATGAATCTGTGATAGAGTAAGCTACATTTTCAATTTACAGGGTATAAGGTGGACTAACATTCATAGCATAATACTCAATACTCACTACTCTTGAGTACTTTTAAAAGGGCTACTTTTTACTCCTACTTTGAGTAGTATTTAGGACAGGTACTTTTACTCTACTCTCACTACATTATTTGACAAGTAACAGTACTTTTACTTGAGTATGCTTTTTCAGTACTCTTTCCACCACTGTTGATAAGTCTAAAAGATTGTTTTAGATTCCCTCTTTTATGGAAGGCATATGTGCAGTAACACATGCTCATGGTCATGGATAGTAACCTCACACATGTAGCAGTCCCTATGGGACAGGCTTAGCGTCATTAAGATAATTGGCTTTGAATATCCCTTTTTAGCAGCCTTTAGCTTGAATAGCTTTTCACCGTGAGCACGATGACAGGTCACAGTAAATATGATGTATAGCAGCAGGAAAACAGCATGACGTAGACCTTGAATAATCATAACATCATAGAGATTTTATTGTAATTTATATGAACCGAGCATGCTTTTAAAAACTAATATCTGTTAAACAGATGCAGACTTACCGGTAGTCAAAGTAGGCATTCTAAGTTGTTGTCTATACCAGGATACATAAAGCACCATTCAAGTGCGTTCCGAAACTAAATAGTGACCAATATAGTGTAAACATTTTAAGTGTAAATATGATTAACTCCACAAAATGTAGGCTAACTTTACGATTTCTGGGCTAAGAAGAAAACTGTAGAGTATAATCTTAGGCTGTTTACCAATCAACACATGAAATAGCCTACATAAAATGCTTCTGATTTATACATAAAAAAATGTTTTAGAGACTCTTATGACCAAATAGCCTACATAGTACAGGTTGTGAATGTCAATCTAAGCTATTAAGTTCTAGGATGTGATTTAAAACTTAAGTTTGAACAACAGAAAATCCTTTCTTAAAATCCTTCCCTTTTTTTTACTACTATGGAAGTCAATATGGCAAATCAACTGTTTGATTACCCATATTCTTCAGAATATCTTCTTTTGTGTTCAGAAGAAGTAAAATTCACACAGGTTTGGAATACTTGATGGTAAATTATGATGACTATCACTTTAATTCTCAAGTTAAGTTTACCATTGCACTGATAAAGGCTGTCATTTTCCTTACATAATTTCCACACAATGAATACAAAAACTCACTTCAATATCAGAAATACTTGTCTACTGTGCTACCAATCGCCAGCATTTAAATCCACAACGTTTCTTTATGTACTGTAACTCGTGTTTCTTACCTGAGGTTCCTGCTCTTGGCCAGCGTGTGATATATTTCTGGGTAATTCTCTCTAAGCGTCTGAGTTTCGTGCTTCCCCATTTGCTCAAAAGTGCGTTACACTATGTGACAGGACAACCGGTTTAACCACTTTCTACTAGAAGTTCTAGAACACAAGAATTCAGATATTCCGTGTGCATACCAAAGCGATGTATCATGGTCAGCTCCCAAACTACCCTCCACTGGTGACTGAACATCCACCAAATCCACCCAAGGCTCCTGGCCAAATCATTATCCGTATTAGTCTTAAAAGCTGTCGGCATTACAGGCATGTCGGAGGAACTTTACTGACAGCTGAAACTCTGCCATTACCTCTTTACTGAGATGGGATAATCAACAATTTACTACATTTCAAGTGGTTAACTTAACCCCTTGTTGGTTCATTTATGATCAGCATTTACATTTTATTTATAGTGCGGTTTTACAACTTCACACGATTTTTACTGAAAGAGGATCAATTGTAAACCTGACCTAAAAAACTGACAACCGTGACGAAACCGTAGTTGTATCAATAAAGGAATGAATACCTACATTAACATGAAGTAATCCAGAGATTAGCACTAATCAGGATCCATGACCATAATAAGCTTGTTTATTTTGGCACCGGTAGTACAAATGCATTGTTTTTTCCTGGCTTTTTGACTTCAAGAAATCAGTTCAATGCACTTAAATGCGTTGTATGTAACTGTGATTGCCTTTTCCACTCGGTTTCTAATAGAACAAGACTGGGAAGTAATGGATGACTTTCTAGTAACGTTAGACATGAACTTCACTGGAGAAAACATGCAGGATGCAAACACTCAAGGAATATGTGAAGGCTACGGTAGGCTACTTGATAAAGAGGAGAAAGTGGCCTTTTAAAGGTATGAGAAACATGTTACACGTATGTTTACAAAGGCACTTAAATACGGGCGCTGCTTATTGAAATGAATTAAATCATTAATTGATTCGTTTAAATAACATTATTGGGGAGGCCGGGGCTAGTTGACACTTTTTGTTCCACTCCAGTGAATATTTCTCAGGTTTCTTTTTAAAAGTCAATTTCAGTACAGTTACATACCTTAAAGACTTGTCAACAAAAAGATGTTGCATTTCCACCGTTGATGCTGAAGATTAAGCTCATTGATTAATGTCGGCATGAAACGGAAGTTGCGATAGTCTTTTCTTACCTATTGTGACGTACATCCGAGTGAAACGGCTTATTGGGTCCACTGGGAATTGATTGGATGTTGTCGTTTGAATAACAGGTTTTCCAGTTTTGATGAAAGATTATGAGGGCAAATTGATGTGATTTTTTTTTAAATTGATGTGCACAGATACAACATTTAAATAAATACTAAAATATTCCATAAAAAAAGAATTGTCAATTTTGATTTCATGATGATGTTTAACACATTTTTGTGGACATTTTGTGACATAATGCCAAGCTATATGGGGTAAAAATTGTCACAATGGAACAACCTGCCATTAAATAGCCTATTATTATCTTCTCAGTAAAACAACTATTAATAGTATGAATATTGATATTTATAAATTCTATAAAGTACAAAAAATTAGGTAATATTTTTTTTTTTTTTTAATTTTACTAGGTGTTTGAAACCAGCATACCAAAAAAAGAACTGCTAGAGAAAACAAACATTTGTTTACCTACATCTATGGAATACAAATGACCAAAATGCAACTTTAAATAATATAATTTTATTATGCACTTTGTCAATCATACACAGCTGTTCATTCGTGTCTATTTGTAAAATTCAAGCAGCTGCTTCCTGTATTGTAGAAGCATCTTTATTTGTAACAGCATTTGTGGCGTCCCCAGAGCCCTGCTGTTTGACATACTGCTGAAGGAGGGCAGAAAGATGAGCTGGGTGGTGGCGTAGCATCGAGACAGTCTGTGAGGTCATCATGGTTAGTCCACCAACTAGCTCACCCTGGATAGTGGTCATAGACGGGAGTTTGGAGTATTTGAGAATACCTTGTACGAGAGCAATGTGTTCTCTATACAAGCACCTGAAAGATAAAGTTTCAGAAAGCCTTAGTTTGAGACAATACCAACTTTTTTGAAGGCTTTTATGAATGCATGAAGTTCATATGGTACATTGACTCACCTAACAGGACCATCTGAGGACTGTGCCTCAACGCTTGCAGCATCTCCTTAACTTTTGGCTCTTTACTAACAAATATGACAGTCTGGCCAACAAATAGAGGCAACATGTTACTGTAAATGCTGTTGTCGAGGAAAGACCTCATCACCTGCAAAGAAACACAAATAAAATGTTACACAGCAGTAGCTCACATCTCAACAGTGGTAACGACGATCACTAAAGCTTGGCATTACCTGGTTTGGAAAGAACTTGATACTGATATTGTGTCTTTTCAGTTTGTGTTTCAGCTGCAATAGGTCCTCTGCATTGATTGCATTGTTTTGGACCACAGCAATCATATTACACTCCTTAAACAAGGTTTCTAGGTCTTTCCGCAACAGAACAGCCAGAGTACTTTCCTAAAAGAGAAGTGAGTTGGTATATACATTAATGGAACACTTATACAATTTACTATATATTTTAGAAAATATTGTATAATACATATTATTATATGTTGTTATTATAGTAAAGCCATCTGATAAATACGTTAATGGCACTATGGAAGCTTGTTTCCGCCACAGAACTGCAGAACTCACGCAACTGCACATTTATATTTCACAATTCTGATTTTAATATCTCATTTTCTTTCTAAATTCCAAATTTATATCTCACAATTTTGAGAAAAAAATATACAAATATATATAAAACGTACAATTGTGAGATAAAAAGCCACAATTACCCTTTATTATTATTCTGAGCCGAAAACAATCTTCCAGAATGGGACACTTAATATGACACTCTTAAAATAATTATAATATAATGATAATATAATATTAAAGAGTTAGTTCACTACTTTCATTCATCTTCAAAAACACAAATGAAGATTTTTTAATGAAATCTGAGAAATTTCTGTCCCTCCATTGACAGCCTAAATTCAATCCGTTCATCATATAAAGCGATCGAGTCTCTTCAGAAAATGTGGACTAAACGGCTCAATTCACGTGGATTAGTTTTACAATCTCTTTATGAACTTTTTGAAGCGTCAAAGTGGACCGGACCGGACCGTCAAAGGAGGGACAGAAATCATTCAGATTTTAATAAAAATATCTTCATCTGTGTTTCGAAAATGAACAGAAGTCTTACGGGTTTGGAATGACATTAGGCTGAGTAAATGATTACATAATTTTTGGGTGAACTAATCCTTTAAGTATATAATAATTATTATATATTATATAAGTGATTAATACAAGTATTCGTCTTATTTTGAACGAATGATAATTCCCTTGTAATCCTTCAACTAAATTATTCCAAGATAGATATTGTTCAGTAACTACTGCAATGATTAACCTCTTCGATCGTTCTGACTCGTGGAGCCAGAGCAGCAGGAGGAGCTGCAGGTGTGGGGGGAATGTACTCAGTGACAGCCAACAGCTTCTGCTTGAGAAAGTGTACTGGCTTTCTGTGACGGGTGACAGCTTTGGAGCCATGACGAACACTTTGGGTTAATGGCAGCCATCCTGTATGTTGACATAATATGAATATTGGTAAGAATAACATTAAGGCTACTATATAAAATATTCATATTCAATGTAAAGGATGCAACAAATCATTCATGAGTGTCATGATTAAAATATCACGTGATGTTCTCATGAAAACAAATACAGGGGCTTTGACGAAAATCCAAAGTGGCAGTATGCATTCATATCCATATGCTAAATGTGGAGTGATATACTTAATAAAATTATGTAGGACAGAGTTAAACAAACACACAAAAGCACATCAAATCAAAAATGAATTGCATAGTCCCTGAAAGATGATGATGATGATGCTACTGCTGTACAGTAACACAATAATAGCTTCATGGTGTATTTCAGCTGTAACTTTACAATGGAGTTCATAGTTTAAATGTAAATTGCCGATAACTGCTTGTTATGTATGGTATTTATTTTTAGGTCAAAATCAACACTGCAATATCAAAACAGAATCTTACCCGCTTTGGGGAGAAGCCTGCCACACAAGGTCGCTGCCATCTTTCTTGATCCGGATTTGACGTAGGACACTTTTGTTGTATCGTACCTACAAAATAAAAGTTGTTGGCTTTTTTTATCATAAACATAATGAATAAGTACTTTATATGTCTATGGTTGTTCTGGTCATGTTTGAAAAAACATAAACGTAATAATACCCCAAATATATATTTTATATGTTTTTTGTTTTGTTTTGTTTACACAAATATACAGTAAAAGTTACTTTTTTAAATCGAGCCGTTATATTAAATTTGAAAACGTCAAATAATCGTCGAATATATAATTAAAGATTAAATATCACGTATCTATATATTTATTTTATTCATTTCTAAATGTATTTATTTTTACATAACTGATTGAGTGAGTTTTCATAACGTTTACGTAAGAGCATGAACGTGATGACGCAGGTTTGGAGCTGCAGGCATGAGACGTCTTTGGAGCTTCTGCGCGTCTAGGAACATCAGCAACATTGTGAAGCTTATTGAACCCAGTGTTACCTTGGCAGTCCGCAATCCTCCGTTATATACCTCGTTTTTCTGCAGGGAATTTACGGACAGCGGCACCAACATGGATCTGAGTAACATGAGAAAGAGCTATAAGAGCGATCAGGAGGTGGGAGGCATATTTTTTGGTCATGTGTGTCCATGACCTCAGAACCTATTCAAAATAACTATTGCAGAGAGAAACAGTGAAATTTATTTATTTTTTTTTTACACCAAAAGGCTTGACAAGATTTTCTGTATTATTTGTATAAAACCTTATTAATATGATTCTAAAATATTGAGCATTTTATTCATGATCTGCAACTGACTTGCAAACGTCTTTGAAAAATGATAATTGATTAATGCATTGACCTTTTCCATTATCAGTTGACATTGAAAGGTGGACTTCCATCAATATTTTACAAATTAAGATCATATGGAGAGAATTATGAGATAGTAATTAAGTAAATCATTAATTAAAAAAATATATAAGATAATAATGTACACATCCTATTTCTTAATTTCATCCTACAGTGTTTTGAGGAGGATCAGCTTGCTTCTTTAGATCCTATTAAGCAATTCGGCAGCTGGTTTGATCAAGCCACTAAATGCCCTGAGGTGGGGGAAGCCAATGCAATGTGTCTTGCAACAGCCACCAAGTAAGAATATCATTGCAGTTCATCAGTATATGCAAATATACAGTGTAGCTTGTATTTAATAATACAATAATTCACTAATTGAGTTTCGCCCAAATGCATGTCTCTTGTCTCTTCTAAAGGGACGGTCGGCCCTCTGCACGCATGGTCCTTCTGAAAGGCTACAGCGAGGAGGGATTTCGCTTCTTTACCAACTATGAGAGTCGGAAAGGTTCAGAGCTGGTGAGTCCTTAAACAATATTTTATTCCGTAAATGTCCAAATGGATTTACCTTTGTGTCTTTAAAATTACCTCTTTATTTCAATCATTTAGGACAGTAATCCCCATGCCTGTCTTGTCTTTTACTGGGAACCATTAAACAGGCAGGTGAGTGTTTTTTCTTAGAACTAAGAATCTTCTCCAGCAAATTCTTCAGACATCAGGTCATTAGAATATTATCTTTTCTTTTAATAATTGTTCCCCTAAAAAACACACTCATTGTAAATGTAGTCTTGGATTTTAGGACCCCATTGTTTTTTTTTTAATGTGAAGTTTTGTGCACAAACAGATCCGCATTGAAGGCGCTGTAGAGAGAATCCCGTACGAGAGTTCACATGAATACTTCCACTCAAGACCCAAGAGCAGTCAGATCGGAGCTGTTGTTAGCAGGCAGAGCACCGTAATACCAAGCCGACAAGTGAGTATCACTTCCAACTATCCTATAGTATAGACCTATGTAGCTCCGCCCCTTTTCAGTGATGCGCCCATTGTGTTCTGTCTTCCGGTTTGTATTTCCACAGTATGAAGGTAATGTCTTACAGATTTATGAATGAGCCGATCTACTGACATTTGTCATTTACTTTAAACATTACAATGCCCATAATGATAACTTTCATTAAAGGGATAGTTCACCCAAAAATGAAAATTCTGTCAGTAATTACTCACCCTCATGTCGTTCCAACCACGTAAGACCTTCGTTCATCTTCGGAACACAAATTAAGATATTTTTGATTAAATCTGAGAGCTGGATCACTCCTCCATAGGCTTCTAAGGGATTGAAACCTGACAGCCCCGAAAAGTTATTAAAGAAATTGTTAAAATAGTCCAACGATTTCTTTAATAACTTTTCGGGGCTGTCATGTTTCAATCCCTTAGAAGCCTATGGAGGAGTGATCCAGCTCTCAGATTTAATCAAAAATATCTTAATTTGTGTTCCGAAGATGAACGAAGGTCTTACGTGGTTGGAACGACATGAGGGTGAGTAATTACTGAAAGTATTTTAATTTTTGGGTGAACTAACCCTTTAACTCTACAATAAATAAATGCACTTCACTGGCTAATTACTCTTAGACAGCAATGCCGTAGAAATATACAGAGCTACCGCAAAAACAGTTCAAAGTTCAAATATTCTAAAGAAGACTCTTCACTTGTTTCTCTGGTGCATACTATGATTTTTGTTAACTAAAACTATTAAAAACATTAATGTTAATTGAAATATAGCTGAAATAAAATATAAATATTAGAACTAACTGAATTAAAATGAGAGATATTCTATTGGCAAATAACTGAAAAATGTTGAAGTGGAACTGGAAATATATAAAAACTAATACCATAACCTAACTTAAATTAAACCTAAATAGTAATACTTATAAATTAAAATTAAAATAAATTAAAAATAGCTATAATTAAAAATAATTCTTAAAATATAAAAAATAAAAGCTAATTCAACATTTATAAAAAAAAACTATATAATGGTATCTAAATAATACAAAAATAACATTTTATTGACCAGTTTTTTTGTGTGCCCCTTAAAGTACCTGAGAGAAAAGAATGCAGAGCTTGAAGAAAAATATAAGGATACCGATGTACCGATGCCAGATTACTGGTGTGTAATCTTTGTTTATTCATTTAAAAATTAAAATTCCTTATCTTATTTAAAAAAAAAAAAATCTTTATTTTATGATTATCATCATCATCATGGATATATTTTTTTCTGCAGGGGTGGATATATTGTGAAACCCTCCCTGATTGAGTTCTGGCAGGGTCAGACCAACAGATTACATGACCGAATAGTATTTGTGCGGCCAAAAGATGGAGAAACTGAGCTGGGGGATTTGCAGCATCAAGCAGAGGGGGGCTGGATATACCAACGCTTGTCCCCTTGATACTGCACATGCTGTGAAATTAACATCACTGTCTGTGACATCAATACATCATCATTACTTGAAAGCAACTGTCATATAAAATGCCACCAGGGCATTAACTGCCTTGTGAAGACTTACTACTCCATATTTCCCTACGTTCGTATTGTCTTAACCCAAACCAGAAAGGAGATTTTCACTGTAAACATGATTTTGTGAATATACATCATGTGTTGCATTATAAATTGTGGTTTGTTGCAGTGTTTGTCATGGTCCCACTTAATAATAAGTGTCTTTACTATGTACTAACATTTAAATTGAACTGCACTTGTTTTTACATTGTACTTGTATTTAAAAATCCCTGGATGTAACTACAGCTGTAGTTAATTTCTGCGATTACATCTATTATTACACTGATGGCCTTCCCTTAGCCCTTTAAACCTAGCCATACCATGAAACCTGTCCCTAACCTTACCCATATATAGCAGCAAAATTAAGTGCAATACATGCAATAAACACACATTGTACCTAACAGATGTGTATGTAAGCACATTGTAGTTAAAGACACCTACTGTTAAAGTGTGACCAAACTGACCTCAACACATTCTTAATCTATTACTTGCAAGTGCAAGGTCTGATCCAATGTTTATTAATCATTTAAAAGCACAGCTGTACTTGCAGCCTTAACTGTAGTTTTAGTGAACATAAACTTTGGACTTCTGTCATAACAACAAAAACATCCCAACATATTCCTCTGTTTGTGCATCATTCATGATGTACAACAAATATTCTGCTAGACAAATGTGTCAAACTTAACGTTGCCCTAAAGTAATTGTCCATTTGGATGTAATTCTGTATCAATGACTGGTGACCTTTTCTGTAAATGTAAAAAAAGAAGAAAACAAAAGTAGTAAACCTGTTTAATTTTTGCAGCAATGTTCATTGAGGGTTTTTTTTGCCACAAGATGGCAGTGGAATCAAAACAACTTGTGCTTTTTATTTTTCTCTACACTTTTTAACACATCTCAGCAATGTCAAAAAAAATCTTTATTTAGCATATTTACCAATAACCTTTCACAGATCGCAGTAAAAATAGACAAGTACAGATTAAACAAGGCAAATTAAAGCTGTATTTGGAGAACTTATCTCTCACGTGCTGTGACTTTGGCTGTCCATGTACCAGTTGAAACCCTTTTTATGGTAAACTGATAAAATCAGAGATAAAGTCCAATGCACAACTGATGTTCAACCACAAAAAATAACATAAAAACACGTCATCAGTGCTAATCAAAGGGCACAGCAGTCCATAAAATGCAAGCTAAACAACAGTCTGTTTCCCATGTTTGTTGCTAATTTTACATAATAATGTATATTTGTATGACCAATTTAAAAATGAAAGGATTGTATGAATTATAAACAAAAGTTAGTAGAGTTGCGTTATGTGCCTTGTCAGGTATTTTAATTATCCCACAGTGAAAATAAAGTGTTTTATGAGCATTGCAATATTGTTTATGATTTAATAAACTATTTAATATTCATCTCGATGGCTGCTTAAAATTAAAGCATGGGCTTTAAAAATAATTTTCTGTTCCAGTATCTTCGCTGTGTCAGTAGCACAAATAAAAATGAGTAAAAATGAATGTATGTAGGTATAAACAGTCCCGAAATGGAATGCTTTGTCTGGGTGTTATTTTTCCACATGGCTCTTGTCTGTCCTAGCAGTTTCAGGGAAAAGGTTTGGGTTTTCCGTCAGACTCGAGCGAATCTTCTTCTTCTCCTTGAACCGCCCAGAATGGGAGACTTTGACGTGACGGCCCTTGGTCCCAGATTTATCCACTATTTTTTCCAGTCTGGCATCCAAATTGTTGTCTGCGGCATCATTCCCCAGGTCTTTATTTGCATTGTTGGTGCTGAAGTCGGGCGGTATTTCATATAGGACCTTAGCCTCTGACTTCTTTTTTCTCAGGAAGGTGAGTTTCCACCATGCAGGGTCGGCCATGACAGGTAGAAGGTAAAAGATGGTAAAAGTGGTAGACCTATAAAATGAATGCAGATTTGTTAGGTAGCTAGAGGATATTGAGTAATGTTTCAAAATATTGTTTATGACTTTTAATTTAACAGTTTTTATTGGCCATTGTCACCTTTATATTTCTCACTGTGGGTTCTAAGGCAATATTCTCTGCAAGTTTCTTTGGAACTATTTACTATGCTTTGTAAAAAAAAAAAAAAAAGGTTTATACAGCTGACATACATTTTTTTCCAGTGGGTAGGAAAAAAACATTTAAAATGTGTTTTTTTGTTTTTACAAAGTAAGCATTCTTGCTATTTTTGTCTCTCACACATTATAAATGAAGTCTTTGTATTAGAAATGTTGCTACATTTTAGAAAGAGGGTTCCTTGGGAGGGAATGAGCATATGAGGTAGCTAGAGGTAAGAGATGTTGAGTAATGTGATGGAATATGAACTCATAATTTAACAGTGAGTCTGGAAGCGGCTTATAGCACAACACTCATTTATCACCCGAACTCACACAGTTTTTGCCCTAGGTAGGATGTGTTTTTATGGATACAAAAACAGCATTAGAACTTTAGCATAAAGGCTTATTTGCATACTTGAGCACATTGTAAGCAGCAACGTTTTCTTTGTGAGCTCAAATGTGTGTCTTCTCATCCGGTGATTAGATCAGAATAACACGAGGACACCTGACTCCGCCGCTCAGCTGTTTAATTAATGAAGAGCACCACTGGATCCCCTGTCACTCCCATGAGATCTGAGATGCACCAAAATAACATTGCCAGAACAGCAACTTGATGGACAACTTTGTGTTTCATCCCACTCCGATAGAGTATCATTTGTTATGTAATATTGGACAGTGCATAGCTATTGTACACATCACACAAAGCATGTACAATGATTTACCATTGTAATATCAACCAGTGTAAACACAGGAGACTCGCACTGCTACGTACTGGTAACAATAATGTGGATGGTATGGGTGTGGCACCTGGTCCCTTAGCAACATTGTCATAGTCATCATTAAATACAATGTATTAAAGAATGTGTCATGGTTTGTCCAGCGAATGCTGCAGGTTTTATAGCATTGGTGTGAGATAAGATTTAAGTATCAGTTCTTCAGAAGGCTCTAGTAAACACACCCTTCACTTTGGCAGTTGCCACATCATATACTTCAAAGTTTCTGGTAATATTGTTCATTGAGGGTTCATGCAAGAAAACAAGACAGTGTCTCCATGTGAATACTTTAAGTGACAAAGCTCCTTTCTCGCATCAGGGTGGAGTTCGGTAAACATCAGATGTAGAAATAGACATAAACGTATATAGAGAGAGACCGATATATACCGATATATATATCGGTGCATCCCTATATATACACCTATATATTATATATATAAAATCTATTAGGGATGCACCGATATGAACATTTTGGCTGATACCGATAATTCTTTATATTTGAAAGCCAATATCTGATATATTGGCTGATAAATCTAAATCCAAATTATTATATAATTTTTGAGAGCCTATTACAAAAACAAAAGTCTCTCCATTAAAATTTATTCACAATTTACATCACAATTATAATTATGTTCTTATTATAATTTTATAGCCTATATGACAGACTTTTGCCTGCACATGTTCCTCTTAACTGTATTTTCTTGTTTTGAAGTGATTCCAATCAGATTTCAAGCAATTCAAAACAGACAGCTGAAGTAAATAATCCATTATTTATCGGCTTTAATATATCGGCCAAATTTTCTTATTGGGCAGATAGCGATAACATGTTATCTGTGTGTCTATCTATTTATCTATTCATTTAATTATTGATTTAACGCCTTAATTATTTCTTGCGAGACTACATAATTTTAAGAATAATTTGTACTTTGCATCTTTTTAGCATGTTTTTATTTGCCACCTCACTGCTCACTGCATGCTGTAATCAAAACTGCTTCTGAACAATATTTACTGTGTAAAATGTGATATAAAAAAAACAATTTGAAATTTAATAGAATATCTGACATTAACAGTGGGTAGAAAAAATAAATATTTAAAAAATGTTTTTGGCCTTATAGTAAAGCAGCAGTATAAAATCCATATTTAATTTAACAAAAAAAATTATACACACAGTATAAATAAGGCTTTACACAGTATTTTGCTGCATTTTAGAAAAGGGTTTCTTGTGAGGGGATCATCATATTTGGGGGTTACCCAAAAAGAATGAAAACCCCAGCCATAAAGGGTCAGAGACAACGCCAACAGCCCTAATTTAACACGAAACATTTTCATAATGTTGCATTGTCCGCCAATGACAAAATAAGGGGGCATTTGAGAGAAAAGAAACATTTTATGAGGTAACAGAGTCTCTCCACTGGATTTGTCACTGATCTTCTACAATTACATAATGACAGGATTGAGTCACTTTTAGAAGTTGCTACTATACTCTTTCACCTTAATTGCACTTAGTTTGCCAAGTAGATTGTAGATGTATGTAGAGGAGATCTTGTTGCACTTTGAAACTGACTGTAAGGTTTAATCCTGGGAGAGTCAGGTGCTTTCCTCAGCTGGTGTGAAGGTTCATTTAATGGTTTTATTGTTCATGCTTATTGATCATGTCTAATTATGAGCCACAGCCTGCATACTCAAAATGTCCCATGAATGTGCATTTCAGAATTTGACTCAAATACCGATTTAAAAAAAAATCAGACCTGATAGAAATCTTTAAAAAATGCACTACAGAAAATGACCACAAAAAAATGACATACCGGTACATTTTAAATATCAATAGTTGTGTTTAATAGTTTGCAGCTATTTCTTAAAAGTCACCTGACCGTCAGTTACCCAGGAGGTATATCCTTAGAGCTAGATAATAAGTTACTTTGTTTTCTTCGTTGTGTGACTGAGCAGCACTAAAGAACCTCAGAGATCACAGAGAGGGCACAATGTGCCTGTCTAAACCTAGGAAATCACTAACCAAGTGCAAAGCCTTCCCGGTGATACAAATGTTTGAGGAGAGGAGAGGTTAACCCAAGGACAGCCAGGCCCTGTCGTATTCAGAGCAGTCATGGAGGGTGTCAAGTTTGCCTGCAAGTCTGCCTGGACATCAAATTGCTGCTGTTTGTGTCCCAAATGTTACATCTTTCTCATCTGGGCCCTACAACATGCCTTTCCATGTAGCCTCTCAAGGGAGGCCTTCACTGAATCATTTGTTCTTAACAGGCTCTTTTAGGAGAATTCATGATCAAAACACATGTTCAAATTATACTAATCTGTGTTTAAAACTACTTCTCTGTTTGATAATTCGTTTTGTGCATGTTATTTAACCGCACTGAAAAAATATATATAAACAATATTTTATGTAAATGGCATTTCATTTAAGATGAAAAAATCCTCCTGCATGTGGCAATTTAAGAATGCCAACTCTAATAATCTTGTCTATGCAAAAAGAATGAAGAAATACAAGAACAAATGCAGTTCACCAACAATATCAAAACACAAAAAGAGCTTCTGATCAGTCTCACCTGAAAAGTTGTGTTCACTTCTTTCAAAGGTGCTCTTGGTTTAGATGAACAGGTGTCTAGAAGAAGTTAAACCATTGTGGCTTTGACAAGCTGCCCTCGGTGTTCACTCACTAACTTCGCTTTGCTGCTCAGGTTCAGTGTGCTGAGAGCTGCTAATACCTTCTCACCTTTTTACTTCCTCTTCTCTTAATTAATCTCCCTCCTTCTAAATGCCTGCTTTGAATGCAACATCTCATGCTACAGGTGTTCTCTTTCGCCTTCCTCTCTCTTGGTCCCTCCCTTCCTCCCTCTCTCTTTATCAGTCTTGTTTTATCTCCCTCTCCTGCTAAGACTGCAGCGTATACAGCCTTACACAAACCCACTGTTTCAGTCCAAGTTGAACATTAGGTCCAACCCAATGCAACATGAGTAAATGTTACAGCCATGTGACCGAAAGAGGGAGGGCAATCTAAGTGAACGACCTCATGGGAGCGTGAAGTTGGTTTAACATTTGCATGGTCAACCAAAAAGGTAGTCACCTTCCTAAATCAAGACCGACTGAAACCATTTCAATACAGTAAATAGATGCAGGCTAATTCAGGCCAGCTTTATTCTACATGAAAATAAACAATAATATATTTCCTATAACTGTTACAGAGGCCATAGTCCGCTCTCATGTTATAGACAGACAGACAGACAGACAGACAGACAGACAGACAGACAGACAGATAGACAGACAGACAGATGATAGATAGATAGATAGATAGATAGATAGATAGATAGATAGATAGATAGATAGATAGATAGATAGATAGATAGATAGATAGATAGATAATAGATTAAACAAAAAAAATGTATGGGTTTTTTATAACAACAGAAGGATGCCTGCCACCTGAGATTATTCACAATTTCAAATCTGATGTTTAATTTCTCAACGCCACCAGACAGCTGATGCTAGCATTTGCATAATGTGGGGAAATCACAGACGGATACTGGGTCCCCAGCTGAGATAGGAGCAGGTTTGAATGTCATTCAAAAAATATGAAAATAAAGCATTGCATATGGTTCCCCTTAACTGTTGCAGCCATTGTGCTTCACAAGACCATTAAAGAGCTTAACCGGTTTAGGATTAAAATTCTGATTTCTGGTTTTTGGCAAGGTGCAGAAATAGTCTTTGGAGTGATTTAAACAGCTCTGCTTCGAGTACAATGTAAGTCTCTTTTGAAAGGCCTCGAGAAGTTGGTTAAGTAGCCTATAGTGTTGCAGAAGTTAGTTGTCCAAGATATAGGCCTTTCTCAGAAAAAAAGGTACAAAAGCTATCACTGGGGCGGTACTTTTTCAAAAGGTTTTGTACCTAAAGGGTGCATAGTGGTACCTTAAAGGTACATTAGTACCTAAAGTGTACATATTTGTACCCAAAAGAAACAAACGTTTATACCTTTGTCCCGCCCCATCTTTTGTATACCCTTTTTTCTGAGAGTGTACAAACCTTTAAAGCAACAGTAAAACAATCCTATCTTTGATTTTAACATTGCTTTATAGTGACACTGGCCTTTATTTCAAACTTTAAACTATTACAGCTTTTCTTTCTTTGCTGATTTGAATCTGCTCTGTCAGGAAACAGACGGGAGGAGCCTCTTGTTGGAAACACCTGAGACACCATATTTACAGCCAAAGTCCCTTGTGTCGAACACATATAGATAAGGTGAGCTGTGTACCGGCATACAGAACAATCTATATAACCACCTTGTTCAAATAAAACTGAGGAAAGAGACGGATATTTACCATACATTTTTGCACACATATGTTGAAATACCCTATGAATTATGCACGCAGCACGTGCAATAGAAAATAAGCACATGTCTAATGCATATGCTTCAAGAAAAGCTGAAATTACTATGCCATGCTGTAATTATCCATCGCCAGGTCTGTTTATGAGTATCAAAGAATATGTTTTTTTTTCTCAGTTAGGCTATAACTGTATTGAAACATGGATGTCAATATAAAGGAATTCGCGCCATCTAGTGGTCTGTTTTTACAGAGCAAATGTAGACTGCTGCATAGGTAGGCTACAGTAGTCTACATGAAGGTAAAACTTATTCGAATCGTAGCTATTCTTATTCGTAAGGACAATGTAGAATAAACGCATGGATTTACTCAAATAAATAGTCTAGAAGAAAAGCACAGTAGCCTATTTAATGAAGAGTCACATTGTGCATGACTGAGCCATGTAAGTTAGACAATAAAATAGTTTTTTGAATGTGTAGAAATTACATTTGTGTTGATCAAATGGCATGCCTGTCTTTCTGGTAGCCTAAGGTTTAAGACTCAAGAAAGACACACTGTTCAATCATATTACATTGAACCCTTGTTTATTGTAACGTGTTTTCAGTGATACATTTCTAATGTGTTTAGAAACAAATCTCTGAATAGCATTTATAATAAAAAATTTGAGAACAATTCTGCTGTCTGTCGTTTAGTCAAAGGATAAGTAATTTAGTAATTTGTTTCAGGTAGCCTACCTTCTGAAAAGTGAAATAATTTTTTTTTTAATAATTATTAATTGATAGGCCTATTAAAATTAGCATAAAAAGTTTATCCCAAACTATTTTAATAATATGAAATGTTTTATTTTAAAGGAAATTTTCTGAAATAGAAATAATTATTTTACAAACATTTTAGGAATAAGTTTGGATTTGAACCCTTGTGAATGTGATATATAATAACATTTTAATAACCATGTAAACAGTGAATTTTGGAACACACATAACTGTAAAAGAAAAATTATAACTTTGCTAAGAGCTAAAGTGACTATTATTTTGGCGTTACAAGGAAGTGATTAACGGATGCTCTATGAGTGTAGTTCATTGGTCTGTCAGCAGAAGGTGCTTTTGACATAGTAGTGTCGCGTGCGCTGATTGGTCAATTGTGTATGTACGTGTCAGAGGAAATGTAAACTTGAGCTGCGTCTCATCGGTTTGATGTACAAGCATGGAGTCGTTTTAGTTATTCTTTTAGCAAAATAACGACAATAACGGTTGCAATGGAGGTAAAAAAAAAAAAAGAGAGCGAGAACATTATCTGGTTAAAATGTAATCTCACTGTTGTCTTGGTCTTGTACTCATTGTGTAAAGAAAAGTCAACATGCTTGTAGACAATGGCAAGCTGTCAAAAATCATTTTAAAGAATATTATTGTGCATCATTGCATAGTGCTGTTCCTTTGTTAATATAAAGACTGGTAGATCTGTATTTTTCTTAGTTTTTCCAGTAAGATTATACCAATATAATAATGTGAAAAAAGTTGATGTGATTGTTATTAAAATGTGTATAATTTACCATTGCTATGAAAATCCATTTTAGCAGAACATCCAGAATCTCCCTATTGACATCCAAACCACTAAACTCTTGGGTAAGGTATTATTTGCATGTATTCATATTTACACATCTTATGCATATGGTTTGTAGTGATATTGCTTGTATAAATGCACAGTAGTTTAGATCTTGCACAAATATGTTTTTAATATTTTGTTTTCGTCTCCATCATTCAGACTGGTTGGTGGATCGGAGGCACTGCACTCTGAAATGGCAAAGTGCAGTTATGACCATCAGAGAGAAAATAAATGCAGCTATTCAGGATATGCCAGAGAACGAGGAGATCAAACAACTGCTCTCCGGCTCATGTAAAACTTAATAAGAAGAATACAATCATAGTTCTTGTTTGTACGATTGTTATCTGTCTTTATTTCTTTTTTGGAATGTCCATACTCATTTATTTTTGCTTTTTCAGATATTCACTATTTCCATTGTTTACAAATAATTGAAAAATTGAAAGGAACAGAAGCATCCACCAAAAATATTTTTGGCAGATATTCATCGCAAAGGATGAAGGTGAAGATGCTTCTCTCTTCTGTTTAGTTTTCTTTTAATATGTAGTTTATCACTCTTAATATTGTATAAAATAATAATAAATAAAATACTACTAATAATATATGCTGAACAGTGTTATTTTAGTTTTATTAATATTTTGAATTAGCTTATTTTAGCTTTAGAATTTTTTAATTAATGTAAACTTAGCTTTTTAGTTTTCATGTTAATTTTAGATTAATAATTTTGTTATGTGCTTTTGTCATTTTATTAGTTTTTTTGCTATTGCTATTTAGGTTCAGTTTATTTTTATTTCAGTTTTAGTTTTCGTTCATTTTAGTTTTTATTTATTTCCAGTTAATAATTGTATATATGTATTTAAACATAAACAGGACTGGCAAGAGATAGTGTCCATGTATGAAAAAGACCATGTCTATTTAGGTAAGAAATCATCACAATTATTTGAGACAAAATTTACTTTCTTTTTTTTTTTAAGTCACACAAACATTGACATTATTGTGTGTGTGTTTTTAACCCCAGCTGAAGTGGCCAGTATATTGATTCGTAGTGTAAGCTATGAAAGTCCTGCTCTAAGAAAGCAGGTGTCTAAAGCTCAGCAGCTTCAGCAGGAACTGAGCCGACGAGAACTGGAGTGTCAGAGTGGTGCCGCCGACATGAGGGAACGATATTACGCTGCCTGTAAACAGTATGGGATAAGGGTGAGTCAATAATTCATTTTATTTTCAGTTATTCTAATAGTTCAAAAGTATTTACACATACTATCATATGACATATTTCACAGGGGGAAAATGTGGCAAGGGAGATACAAGCACTGGTTAAAGATCTGCCTGTGGTTTTAGAAGAAACTGGCAAAAAAGCAGCCTGTCTGAAGGAAGCTATAGAGTTTTACTCAGTCTTCACAAACTTTGCCAGTGACTGGTGAGTGTAACTTCCTGTCATTTCTAATATTGCATAAGTAAAGGCCTGTTCATACCGAGGACAATAACTATAATGATAACAATATAGTTCTAAAAATCTTCATAAATACTGTATGCACACCAAAGTCCACACCACAACTATAACAATAAGTGCACAGAAAAGGATATTGTTGGAATCACTTTCAGAATTATTATTTTTCCAGCTGATGAACAATAAAAACATTGAGAGCCAATCGGAATCCATCCGGCTTTAAATAGCTCTAGCATTTAAAAAGGCTGACGACATAACCACAGAATAAACAACGTTATCATGCTTTGTTGTGAACGCTAATATACTTATCTTTATAGTTATTGTTCTTAAAGGAGTAGTTCACTTTTAAAAAAACTTTTGCTGATAATTTACTCACCCCCATGTCATCCAAGATGTCCACGTCTTTCTTTCTTCAGTCGAAAAGAAATTAAGGTTTTTGATGAAAACATTCCAGGATTTTCTCTATATAATGGACTTCATTGGGAGCCAAACGGTTCAAGGTCCAAAAGAGAGTTTCAGTGCAGCTTCAAAGGGCTTTAAACGACACCAGACGATGAATAAGGGTCTTATCTAGGACCCTTCGAGTCATGACTCGAAAAAGATTTGTTAATTTTGAAGAACGAGTTCGAACAGGACAGTCACGAACACGCATCGCAGAACAGAGCAAGGCGAGCATTTGTGCTTAAAAAACTTAAACTTTGTTATTTATTTTTTAAATGAGCGATGATTTTGCTAGATAAGACCCTTATTCATCGTCTGGTATCGTTTAAAGCCCTTTGAAGCAGCACTGAAACTGTCTTTTGGACCATGAACCTTTTGGCTCCCAATGAAGTCCATTATATGGAGAAAATCCTGGAATGTTTTCATCAAAAACCTTAATTTCTTTTCGACTGAAGAAAGAAAGACGTGGACATCTTGGATGACATGGCGGTGAGTAAATTATCAGCAAAAGTTTTTTTAAAAGTGAACTACTCCTTTAAAGCTGGTGAAATTTATATACATACATTCATGCTTTTGACTGGTCTCTAACATAAACCTTATAATGTTGTATTAATAGGGATGTAAGCTTGTAATATTCGACTTTCTTTTTCAGGTCTGAGGCTGTATTGCCCATGCTGAGGTTTGTCCAGAACAAGGGGAACACAACCTTATATGAGTGGAAGACAGGAAATGTGCCCACGGTTGTGGAGAGACCTGTAATGGAGGAAGCCCCACCTGATGTTGTCACAGAGGAGACGGTAAGTTGATACAAGAGTCGCATGGGAAATAGTTGGATCATTGTATGGTTGTGGTTTGATTTTGCTGTGATCTCCTGTGAGTGACAGGTTGTTTTGCCCTCAGAGAAAAGAAGAGATGTTGTTGCAAGAGGGAGGGGGAAGTTATTTTAATGAAAGATTACGAGGGCACATGAATTTTTCAAAAAATTATATGCACGGCTAAATCATAAATATGGCTATATTCAATAAAAAAAATTAATTTCCCATTTAGATTTCTTGGTGACTTTAAGTGTTTGTAGGACATCTGTAAATTAAAGCAAACAAGGGATCAATGTTTTAACCTAGTATTTATCTGTAATTCTTCCTTTGTGCAGATTGACTGGGGTGACCTAGGTGGCGGTGCTGGTACTGAAGAGGTTAATTTTGGGATCTCTGTTGAGGATGGTGTGGACTGGGGTATTAGTCTTGAGTCTGGCACCGAGGTAAGTACTTAGTACAAATATTAAGATTATAACATTTTCAAACCCCTCATGATATGGAATTAACACATTCTACCAATCAACGTTAGGAAACAGTTTCTGATGGCATAGACTGGGGAGAAGCTGAATCTGCTCCTGTGGAAATCGAAGTTGTGGATGTGGGCACAGACTGTAAGTGTGTTGGGATTGAATGAAATTAACTATTGAAGTGTGTACATGTACATTGAGAATTTATGTTATAAATTTTGGGGTCAGTAGATTTTCTAAAAAAAGATTTGAATCATTTTATTTAGCAAAGATGTGGCTTATAAATAATATTTATTATATATATATATATATATTATATATATATATATATATATATATATATATATATATATTACTATTTCTATTTAAAGGGTACCTATTATGGCATTTAAAATGTTCCTAATATTGTTCTGGGAGTCCCCAACAACAGTTTTACAAGCATGCAATGACAAAAAACACTTTTGTTGTCTTATAATATGCATTTATTTTTACCTGATTTGCTCACCGACTCCCATATGAATCGTTTAGCGAGTCATTTTTCCAAACCCCGCCTTTGCGTGACGCTAATCTGTGGTGATATGTTAGACACCCAGCCGACGGGGTGTCATTGGTTGTTGCGCTAGATCTTACCCAGATACAACAGTGCTATTTTCTGATTGGCTAACAACACCAGACGAACAACACCAGAGGAGACCAGGGTTGCCAGGTCTGCACAACAAAACCAGCCCAATTGCTCATCAAACTAACCCAATCACGGCCAAAAATATTCAAATAGCGTTCCCGGGTGTTTCCTCAATAACAATCATGTTCCAGTGGATAAAACAATCGCGTCAACCAGCGTGCACTACACAAACAACCCGCGGAAACAGTGCAGGCATACAGACCTGGCAACACTGGAGGAGACGCTCTTGAATCCTGCCGGTTCCACAGTGAGTGAGTTTTGGGCACTGCGGCATATTAAATATATTACAAATAGTTTTTCAGCGTGAGAAATACAATGTGTGGCCGGAGAGCGTGACAAAAGACCGAAATGAGTGACTGTCACGCTCAATGCGTGATGCGTGACACTCGAGAGCCCTGTGACAACTCCATTAACAACGACAAACACTTCACATATTTCAATACAATTGACATTGAAGACCTAAGTTAGCTGCTAGAAGCTGCGCTGTGCCTGTGCGTACACAACACACAAAATAATTATAGAACATGATACAAACATAAAAGCAACAGCCTACTTACAGATTGTGATTCGGAGAAGGAAGCTGATCCAAATAAACTCGGTACTGAACCTCCCTCCTTCAGTATCAGCCGGCTCGCAAATTCATACTTTATAGCATTTAGGTTTGTGAAGCAATCATCTTCAAAATGACGCGAACACAGAACAAGTTCGGGCTATAATACTTCTGTGGTATAGTTATGAACTGTAGCCACTGTCTTCAAATGCTCCTCACTGGGCAGATGAAAAAAGTTTGCTTTTGCGTCGCACTTCAAAACACAGCAGCGTCTCGTCGACATGATGTTTTCCCTGGTGTCTCCTAATGCAATGAGTGGGCGTATCTTATTCAAATAACTTGTACAAGTGACGTACGAAAGTTAGAGAAAATGCATCGTTCGTCTATCGATTCATATCAACGACTCAGAGTCGACTCTTACTTTTGAGAGATAATAACTTTGTATACGGTGAACTTTCATATTTAAAACTTTGCAGGATGTTTTTGTTCACTTAGATCTATGTTACACACTACATGAAAGGTAATTTTCAAAATTCCATGATAGGTACCCTTTAAAATAAATGTTGTTCCTTTGAACTTTCTATTAATCTAAGAATTGTACAAAATAAAATTTATAAGAATTCAACAAAAAATATTTAGCTGTACAGGAAGCTCCAGAAACTGGTACAGTAATTGTTATAATGATGTGTTTGAGCATTTTTTTGTTAAGGTTTATCATAATAATTTACTGTATGTTTGAACAAATAATTGCTTCCTTGGCAAACATGAGACTTTTTTCATTTAACTTAAAACTTTAACTTATTTTCCATCCCAAAATGTTTGAATGGTAGTGTATATTTAAATTAGAATACATGAGTTTCAGTGCTTTATAAAAGTAAACAAATCACAAAGAGCTAATTATTTTAATGTGAGATCTGCAATTGGTTATAAGCAGGCACATTAAAACATTCATCCTTTCTGTAAAAAAACAATTGTGCAGAATACAACACTCCAAGGTCTGCAGATTTGATCTGGGTTTGGTTGTAAGTCATAGCACTTTTACTTTTGCAGGTCATAATTAAATATGTATCTGCCATGTAATAGACAGCTGATGCTGAAATGGCAATAAACTCAAATACTACTACTACTTTTGCAGGTCCTGACGGTGTTGCCAGAGGTGAAGATGCTCTTTCTCTTCTGGAAAACTCACAGACGCGTGGCCAGTTCATAAATGAGCTGATGGAGGTACAGTATTAGACAGTCTTAAGTATTAGACAGAATGTTTAATTTTTACCAAACTTTGTTTTCTTCTATGGGTTAGTTGGAAATGTTCCTGTGTCAGCGGATCAGTGAGATGCACGAAGGAGGTGACTTAGTGGCCATGAGTCAGTTCCAGCTCGCTCCCTCTGTAATCCAGGTCCAGACTCCCGAGCGTGTGCAGGCCATGCTGGCAGAGGTGCGTGACCTGCAGAATGGGCTCACCTCAGTACGAATGCAGCATCTCTTCATGATCCAAGCTTCACCACGGTAATTACACCCTTTCAAACCTTTCTCATGCAGAAATGCACTTCATATCTTTCATCTCTCCGCTGATATTACCAGTCATCTTTTTTCAAAAAACTAAATGTTGGACAAGAACATGATGAAGCTGAAATCTTGCAGTCAGAAAATGTTGTGTTGTGTGTGTTTGTGTCAGCTACGTGGAGCGTGTTTCTGAGTTACTGCGGCAGAAACTCAAGCAGGCTGATATTTTGGTGTTGAAGCGTGGCACGCTGGCTGAAAAGCGACAGGAGGCTTTGGAAGAACAGGCCAAGCTGGAGCCGCGCATTGATCTGCTGGCTGCGCGCACCAGGGAGCTCCAGAAACTGGTACAGCTTGTTATAATGATGTGTTTGAGGATATTTTTGTTATAGGGGTGGTAAAATGCCATTTTCACAAGATGTAAAATAAAATAAATCTCTGGTGTGTGTTGTGTGTGTGTGTGTGTGTGTGTGTGTGTGTGTGTGTGTGTGTGTGTGTGTGTGTGTGTGTGTGTGTGTGTGTGTGTGTGTGTGTGTGTGTGTGTGTGTGTGTGTGTGTGTGTGTGTGTGTGTGTGTGTGTGTGTGTGAAGTTTTAGCACAAAATACCCCACAGATTTTTTTATATAGCATTTTGATAGCATTTGAGGGTTTGCAAAAACGCACCGTTTTGTGCCTGGCCCTTTAAATGCAAATGAGCTGCTGCAGAGGGCGGGGTTTCAAGAGCTCGTGTGTTGTGTGTGTGTGTGTGTGTGTGTGTGTGTGTGTGTGTGTGTGTGTGTGTGTGTGTGTGTGTGTGTGTGTGTGTGGTGTGTGTGTGTGTGTGTGTGTGTGTGAAGTTTTAGCACAAAATACCCCACAGATTTTTTTTATATAGCATTTTGATAGCATTTGAGGGTTTGCAAAAACGCACCGTTTTGTGCCTGGCCCTTTAAATGCAAATGAGCTGCTGCAGAGGGCGGGGTTTCAAGAGCTTGTGTGTGTGTGTGTGTGTGTGTGTGTGTGTGTGTGTGTGTGTGTGTGTGTGTGTGTGTGTGTGTGTGTGTGTGTGTGTGTGTGTGTTAGCAGCTGCGATCACCTCACACAGACACACTAAAATGACAGAAACTGTTCTGCCTTTAATGTTAAAACGGAGTTAGACAAAGATGGAGAGACTCAAGAAGAAGTGACAACATGTAGAATGCAACAGTCTCTGAATGGTTAGTTGACGAATTTATGTTGCTGATGTGGAGTTAACTATCTTCAATTAGAATATTCTGTCATAATCTATGAATCGCTTATAGAAACTGTTATACACACAGAGTGACTTTCTATTGCATGTGAATAGATGGATGCTAAAGTTTGAGCTGACTCACAAATGTACTCTTGTACAACAACTTTTCCTCTTCTCAACATGTTCCCGGGGGCGGGGTTTATGTACATTTTAGGGTTGGTGATGTCACTAACCCGGAAGGAATGTCGTGTAGTCCCTACCAGCCGTTTGTTGTTGTCCTTTTCTTTAAAAGCAAATATCTTCCTTTGCTTTGAACTTTGAGCATTGTAACTTTGCAGATGTTGTTTATGCTCAAACAGCAACATTTCACACTAACTAAAGTTAGAAAAGTGAAATAATACTTTACCACCCCTTTAAGGTTTATCATAATACATTTGTTGTATTACACAATGGTCCTGCTACTTCCTCTTTTACTTTATCTCTGCAAAAGTGAAAATAGCGCCTCAAATGTTCACACTCCTCCCTACTATGTAAAAGTTAGCCGATGCTATCCTTGACAAGTGTGTTGAATGTAAAGCTAGATGAGGTTTTATGGCTTTATGGTGATGAAGCTTTTTGGTGGACATAACATTTACTGAAGATGAATTCCTGGACTGTCTGAGAATACATAGAAAGCTTCCTGTTTGTCTGTCTCTCTCACACACAGATTGAAGCTGACATCTCAAAAAGATACAACAATCGGCCTGTCAACCTCATGGGAGTTCATGTGTGACCAAGAAGAGCATTTACATGCTGCCCAGATGTATCATTTTATAAATAAAATGTCTCTCATTTAAATAAGGTGGGTAATTGTTTTGTGGCGATTCCTTTTTATGGTGGAATAAGATTGTTGAAATCACAGAACCTTGAATATTCAAAGGTGGCTGTAAATGACTTGCGCTTGCACAGCTGGCCTCATTTGTTTTAAGTGCTGATTTCAGTAAATTAACTGTCTTAAAGTCCCCGTGAACCGGAAGTTGCAAACGGCTTTTCTCCAGTGCTGTGACGTATTTCCGAGAGAAACGGAATACTAAATGAGGCAAAATAGTGAGCGTGGCTTTTTTTTCCAACTAGCACCTGATTGGATGTAGAAAAATGCACCTCCTCGTCATCTCTCCTTTCACACGCTGTGTGCCTGTCTAATGTCAGTTGGAGGGGCGTGATTACGGATGTTAAGCAGACACCTAAACCGTCAAGCCTACGTCATCGGGCAAAGTCCTCCAATGCAGAGGGGAGGGGCATTTTCAGAATTTGATTAAAGATTATGAAGCCAAAAATTTTTTTGGTGTGGATTGACTTGCATGGATGAATTGTTCACCACAAAACGATCAATTTAGGCAAACAAAGTAAGTATGGTGAATTTTGATTTCATGGGGACTTTAAGAAGCCAGCATTTAAATATACAATTGCTAACCCTTTTTTTGTAAAGAACAAGCACACGGCACCTTCCGTGATTAGGGTACAGAAGGGCATCAAATCTCTAAAATGTGTTTGTTTTTAAACAAAAATGTTTGTAAATGTACAATACAGTAATAAACATAATTAAATATTAAATTGCTGAACTATTTTTTAAAAACAGGTCAAGAATGCAAATTTACCGGTCACTTAAAGGATTAGTTCACTTTAAAATAACTTTTGCTGATAATTTACTCACCCCCATGTCATCCAAGATATCCATGTCTTTCTTTCTTCAGTCGAAAATAAATTAATGTTTTTGATGAGAACATTCCAGGATTTTTCTGCATATAATGGGCTTTATGGGTCCAAATGACAGTTTCAGTGCAGCTTTAAAGGGCTTTAAACGATACCAGACGATGAATAAGGGTCTTATCTAGCGAAACGATCGGTTATTTCAAAAATAAATAAAAAGGTTTACGTTTTATTAGCACAAATGCTCGCCTTGCTCTGATCTGTGATGTACGTTCGTGACTCTCCTGTTCGAACTCGTTCATCAAAATGAACAAATCTTTTTTTCGAGTCATTTCATTCATTCAACGAACGAAATGAACTAAATGACTCGGAAAAAAAATTTGTTCTTTTTAATGTGGTGAAATTCATGCAATATAAAAATCTAGGGGCATATCTAAAAATCTAATTTTTGATAAATTAAATTAAAAATTTGTATTACATTAAATGATGATTTAGTATAGTCAAGGTATATGATATTATAGTGTGAGATACAGGCAGCTGATGCATTTCACCCTTATTTGTGGTGTTATTATTTTAAACACACATACCATTTTAAAAGTTTGGGATCAGTAAGATTTATTTTAAATAAATGAATATTGTTCATATTAAATGTATAAAAAGTGTACATTTTTAATGTTCTATTCATGAAATAGATTCTGGGGGGGAAATGTTACATTTTCCTCAAACATTTAGCAGCACAAATGTTTTCAGCATAAAAAATCTGGAGCACCAAATCAGCATATTAGAATGATTTTTGAAGGATCATGTGACACTGAAGTTTTGAGAAATCGACGCTGGAATAAATCACATCAGCTTTGGTAAGCATAATAGACTTCTTTCAAAAACATTAAAACAAATCTTACCGACCGCAAGCTTTTGAAAAGCAGTGTGCATAACCAAAAATGTCTTGAAAGATTTCCATTTGCAAGTATTCTAACAGAGATACAGTGAAATATTACAGCATATGATTGTTATAGGAATTGCACCTCAACTAAGTGAGTCTCCCTTGATGCTTTATTACCATGTTGTCTCTGTTTTGCCCTGGGGCAGCTGGTTAAATCACATGGCAAAAACACATTATGCTCACAAGATTGAGGATCTAATGGACATAATCTTTGCACACCCCTACATCTAGTGCAAGGAACAGTGAAGCATTACAGCTCAATTTCATACACAAGTTTTAAAACACATTGGTATTGTAAATTTTGCGTTATCGATCATTGGTGACATTTAATCAAGATAATATCTGTGGCACATTCTCCCTTCAATGATTTGCAAAATGCACATGCAATCCATTCTTTTGTCTGTCTCCGCCTATCTCCTCCACTGTCTCCGATGAAGCTATGATAAGTAGAGGGTGGCGCTCGGCCCGATCATTGCCTGTGCCATCAATCAGGCCAGACAGACCGCTGTTTACTGACACCGAAGCTTCAAAGAGCAGCCATTACAAAACACTTTGTTTTCCGCCCGGTCGACAAGAGCAGAATAACAAGACAAAGGTCTGTGCATTTATCAAATATTCCACTGAAACATCATACTGATGATGAAATGAAGACTAAAATTGTCACTGGGTGACAGACCTAATCTCTTTTTTTTGGAGGCTCTAAAAGCTTTTTGCCTTTCATTTGTTTGTCAAAAAGCCCCCTCATCCCTGCAGCGGGCAGATGCACTGAGGCGATGGCCAGGGTGAGACCCAGACTGCTGTGGCCCAGAAGACTGAGGTTGCCAAGACAACTGGCCCAGCACCCCTGCTGTTGTCACTCTGCCTGTGTCGCTCAGTCATTGATTCTCTCCATATCACCAGCTCTCCACATGCAGCTTGTATTGTTCTCAATGGCCCTCATTGAGAAGGCATTGTACACGACAATACACTTACCAACTCTCCCACGTCCATTTCATAGTGTCACACATTACTCACCATATTGAGCAAAACATCTTTAAATAAATAAAAGCTTCTACGAATAAGCATACCTCACCCATTTGTGTTTTTTGCAATTTAATAACAAAAAACTACATACATAAAGCGGTTGTCATATAGACAAAAGAACATCATCAAATAAAAAATACAATGTAAATAATGGTCACACCCTATGACCCTGAAATCCTACATCTGTTAAATACAAAGTATTAAAAAAACAGACGTTCACAGAGACACATCATTAATCTCTAAACATCTCGATATCTAAGCGTCAACTGTGCTCGTAGCAGCCAGAGGCCTTTGTGAATGCAACATTTGGATTTATCTGGAATCGCCGATTTGCATTTTCACATCAGTAACGGCACAACCTTCAGCAGCCGAACGACTGCACAAAAGATCATTGTGACTTTATTTGAAGACTATTGTCAATGCACATCAATTTCACTAGAGTCCAGGACTTTTAATCGTAAGTAACACAGAGTAAGGCTAATTTAATGGAGAACACACAACTGATATCCACTAACCGTATGTTTTAATTCTGGTCGATCATATCTAAGTGGGACATGGGGCTCAGTAGATTCAGACCTCTAGACTCATATTGGCCTGAGAGCGAAGGTTTCTTCCTCAAACTCTTGGCTTCGTTTTGTAGTTTCTGTCGGATGTAGCCCTTGATCTCTGCGTCGGTCTTAACAGGAAAGAAATACTGAACTGTTCCTGTATGGAAATGTTTTAAGGAAATTAGGTATAATACATTTGTGCAAGTGTAAATTTTAACAACGATCAAAATGACTGAAAAGCATCTTACTCAGGACTGCCTGGACCTCTTCGGTGGGGAGAGCAGGCTTGGGTTTGCCCTTTTTGTTGAAGATGACTCCAGATATGGAGTGAGAAGCCAGGCATTCTCTCTCATAGAGTCCACGGAGCAGGTCGTTGGTCAGTTTTTGGGCAGTGGTGCCTGTGTTACACCTCTCCAAAAGGTCAGGAGTGATAAACTGAGGGGGAAAAAAACAACTATATTTTCTGTTCTAAACTGCTCCTGTGCAGGTCAACAATAAGTATTATATATATAGTGTCACATGACTGACACGGAGACCTGGAGGGCATCCATTCTTTCTCAAGCCAAGAATATTTTGAAGAAAAACAAAAATGTGTGAATAAAATACACATTTTCGGCACTTTTGATCCATATACAGCACTACTGCAGTGAAACAGCGAAGACATTCTAAAACGCTTAATGGGAAAAACACTTAAAGTGGCTTGATGTACTAAAACAGTGATGTTAAAAGAAAGATAATCAAATTCAGTATGCACCTTATTTAGATGCATGATACCATATACAGGCAAGCAGATGAGCCCAGCATTTTAACGCAAACGTGCAAAATGGTTAAGTGTTTTCTGCATAATGGTTTTCTGTGAAAAAAGCTTAACTGACTGGGTAACAAAAATACTGTGTTGCATTTATATTCTGGGTTTGCCTGTACATAGTATGCATCATTAATAAGGTGCATATTAAATTTGGTTTTTCAATACCGTTGTCTGACTACATTAGTACTTAACACAAACCTGGTAAAAAATAACTGGCGAAGTCAATGGGAAGCCTTGTTTTGCCCCCCAAGAGAGGTGTAAAATCCAGGTTCAGAAAGTAAAAGTCCTCCTCAGTATTTTGTTCCAATCAAATTCGCTGATTGGTTTTTCAGCCAGGAGAACTAATTAGTGAAATCAACTGGCTGAGTTAATGGGTGGAATAAACAGCAGGACTTTTACTTTCTGACACCTGGACTTTACACCTCTGCCCTCCAGGTAGGTTAGGCATTTCCATAATAATGTTGTTTAGGGATAATGTTTATTCGTTGCACAACCCAATCTGACAAACTCATATAGCCTACCTCTGTGAAGAGTCCATCCTTCAGAGCATTCTGAGTGGTCTCATGAGGTTTCTGTGGTCCTTGGCCCTGATTCAGCCATTGTCCATTCACAACAGCTGGAGGAGACCGCACATCTGGTATCACAGCATCCGCCTCGGCAGGTGATTGTGTCGTGCCACGAGAAACTGGGATCCCGAGAGAGGTCCCGCTGTTCCCGTTTGACCACACTTGGGTCTTCTCGATCAGCGTCTCCAGGTTTCTTGCTAGTTTTCCACATGCTGTAGTGAGTAAATTGAATGTTAAGATTTGATTCAATTCAATACATCAAAATACCTAGCAGAAACAAACAATATTGACCTGTAAGGCACCTAAGTTGTTCCTTCATGTCCTCCATTTCCCTCTGCATGCACAATACCATGGCAATGAGCTCCTTCTTCGAATAGGACTGTAAATAATGAGCCTCCTGCCATCATAAAAGTACACAAGCTTAGAAGTAAATGTCTTGCAAGCAAACAAGCTAGTGTCTTGAATACTGAACACAAGTGACTCTCATCCTACCTCAGACTCAGATGCAGGAGGACTGTCAGTGTAGAGGTCTGCGGAAGAACAATCCAGCTCATTAACCTGTCATGACAAGAAAGAGTCCTAATATTTTCTATTTACCCAGTCAGTTGTCATTGATAATTATACAATAGTTCCTTTCGGTCCTCAAAACTGATTGCATTTGATAACAAGGAACAGGTTGAGGTTTCCTCTCATTTCATGACCGTTTAGACTGAAGTTACTCTCACACTTCCACTCCACACGATTCCAGTCAAGCTATAATACAGTGTTGCATTTTTGAAATATCAAGTATTATTTAGAACCTTTTACGTTGACGATTGGCAAAGCAGAAATATGCAAACTAGCAGGCTAATTTTTTTAATGTCAGTTACTGAGGAATAATTAAAAGTGCAGCCAAATCAGTCATGCTGATATTCAGAACAAAAGCAGCTTTAATATTGCTTACACATATGTACACTACTGAAAAGGTTAATATATTGTTACCATCACAAAAATGTACCATGGTAAGCAGTTTCCACTTAAATGTCAGTCTGTGTTATAAATAAAACTGTGGTGACCTAACTTACCCGTTAGAAAAAATAAAAAAATATCCTAACCGAAGACTAAAAGACCAGCAAAACAACTTGGGCCGATTTAAGACATTGTCAGCAAAGTTACTACTATTAACATAAAAAATGAAAGCTTCTGAATGTCCTTAAAATCTTTAGCTAAACTTTTCTTATATTGTGGCTTCCCAACAGTTACAATGCTGGTATTTTCCATGGTATTTCAACTTTTTCCAGGTACAATGGCACATTTTTATAAGGGCACCAACACAATAATTAGAAAAGAAGATGGTTTCAAACTTTGTAAAGTTTCACATTTCAAAACTTTTAACTAGCTGGCGAGTTTTTACTTGGAAAATGAAAGTGAGTACTGGGCTTTAATTGTGCATAGCGCCTGATGAGCTTTCGATCAAATGGTGTATTGTACCATGCTTTACCCCATTGTTCTTCATTAGCGGACAGGCATGGCCGCCTGCCCTGCCTCACACCACTGCTGCAGGATAGGAAAGCGTTTAATCTGTCGCTTTACGGTGCGAAAAGTGCAGCAGTAAACCAACAACAGTCAATTGTGGGTTAGATTGCGTACAATGCTTGTAACAGCCGACGTGGAACAACTGAGAGAATCATAAGCGAAATATTTCGCTGTCCGCCTCCGCCGTCGAAATGCATCAAAAACAACGATGAAACACTAATAATGACGAAAAAGCCCAAACCTTCATGTCTAACTTCTGAAGCCCGGCGTCGGATGAGCTATTTTCTTCTGTTTTTTCTTTGGAGGGATACATTTTTCTTCGTTTCTGTGAACCGTTCTGTTGGACAGTCGGGTTGACATAATACTAATTATTCTTTTGGGATCAAACATATGCCATTAACAGTTACAAACAAACAATGAGACATTAAACACTTAAAACACGTTTCCGTCGATCATCTTACACTGAAGCAGTCCGGTTTTTGTTCCTCTTCTTCATCCTCTTCATTTTCGATAATCAAGAATTCGCTGCGCTTTTGTTTTCCTTCTCATTTCTCTCCCATTATTTTATTTGCGAGCGAGAAAAAGAGGCTCCACTCTGCCTAATGCAGTTACACTGTATCAAGACTAAAACAACACTCTCGCTCTTCCTGAGATTCAGACGCTGCAGATCTACTACAGATGCCGACAACTATATCCTAGCGATTATTCTACTTCAGCTCAAATACTTGAGTCAATCCATGGAAGGACAGCACTTTCCCGAGAAATGACAGGGAACACATTTGAGGCTAACGCACCGTAGCGTAACGTGGCACGAGCTCGAGTCCCGTCTAGATACAATCTAAAGGCAGATCCTCACAACAACAGGAAATCCCTTGCATTTTTTTATACCATGGTAACCTTAGTTTCCGCCAAAATATCATAGTGACTGCGGTAAAATTGCAATAAATCAATATAGATTCTCTTTCAAACAGTTCAAGAAGCTTTTAGAATCTTTTTTATTGTTATTTGGTGACACTGGTGCCAAATTATCATTGTAGTAATAAATGCAGTAGTATGTCTGCGCAAACAATGGTAACCATAGTGAATATTTATAAGGGGTGCTCTAATAACGCATGTTTTCCCTCGATACATATTGTATACGCGCGTATAAACAAAAGGAAAGGGGGCATTTCCACCGACGGTCTTTTTACACGTTTATAGAGTAATTAGCCTGACAATTGAGAAAGTTAGATTCGTCATGCAGTTTTAAGAGGGGTTTCCTATGGAAGCTTGTTTCTCTATGGAAGCTTGTTTCCGCCACTAAATAAATAAATAAAATAATTGAGACTTTTTATCTCACAATTCTGGCTTTTTTCTTCACAATTGTGAGTTTACATCTCGCAATTCTGACTTTATTTCTCACAATTGCAAGATATAAAGTCAGAATTGTGTGAAATAAAGTCGCAATTGCGTGTTATAAAAGTCAGAATTGCGTGATATAAAGTTGCAATTGCGTGATATAAAGTCACAATTGCTGTTATAAAGTCAGAATTGTGAGATATAAACTCGCAATTGCGTGATATAAAGTCAGAATTGCGTGATATAAAGTCGCAATTGCGTGTTATAAAGTCAGAATTGCGTGATATAAAGTCGCAATTGCGTGATATAAAGTCACAACTGCGTGTTATAAAGTCAGAATTGTGAGATATAAACTCACTATAATAAACTAAAGCGGAAGTCCAATTCTATGAGGGAAAAAATACTGACTTTTTCCTCTCAGAATAGTTTATATCTCACAATTCTGACTATAACACGCAATTGCGACTTTATATCACGCAATTGCGACTTTATATCTCGCAATTCTGACTTTATAACACGCAATTGCGACTTTATATCTCGCAATTCTGAGAAATAAAGTGAGAATTGCAAGATGTAAACTCGCAATTGTGAGAAAAAAAGTCAGAACTGTGAGATAAAACGTCGCAATTATTATTATTATTTATTTATTTAGTGTCGGAAACAAGCTTCCATATATAGCCTACTGGCTATAATGTAAAAAAAAAAAATTTGATGAAATTTTATTTCTTTAATTTGTGTGAATGTGAATTTTCATAAATGAGACGCAGAAAGAAATTGATTGTTGTAATACAAGACTTTATTGTATAAAATGCTCTCTCTCAGAACAGCCTGTGACCGGAGAAGAGAGTGAACCCTGAAGGCTTGTGATTGTCTGTCCTCTGTCACTGCAGAAGTGGTCCAGAGAGTCTTAAGCCTGAAATAAATGTGTATATTTTGATAAGGTGATAAGATTGATAAGGTGATGGAAGAAACAGTAGGCTAACACTATCAATGCAGTCTCAGAATTTCCAAGTATCAATAGTGTTTAGAACAAATACCTTCTTTAAAATATTGTCTGTCTGATCCAGTGGTAACCAAATGAGAGCTTGACTCCAAATGACATTTCCATTTCCAAGATTTTTTCTTTAGTAATCAATTGTAATGCTTTCTTCTGCAACTCCTGACTAGTTCTGTTTTTGTTACAAGGCAATCAACTATGGTCAAGCTTAAAAATGTAAGCATTTAGTGTGCCCTTTGAAGAAACCACAGTGTAAAATAAAAACCAATTTGCCCAAAAACCTAATGAGCTTTAAAGAAAAACAAGCAATATATATATATATATATATATTATATATATATATATATATATATATATATATATATATATATATATATATATATATATATATATATATATATATATATATATATATATATATCTCAGAGAGAGAGAGAGAAACTAGGCTATTCAATTCTCTTTCCCACTGCCTCTCAAGGCTGACTGACTCAAGGATTGACACATCTATTGAAAAACAAAATAGCTGTATTTTTAAATTCTTCAAGCAAAAAAGAGAATGTTATGATATGAAGGAAATTATTCGGTCTGACCCATAGACTGTAAAAAATAGGTCTGACCTGGGGGGTGTTCCATAAACCAAGATTAGAGTATAAGCCAGGCTTATTTCGGTTAGTCAGGCTTATTTTTGGTAGATTCGGTTTCATAAATCAAACTTAAAAAAGTTCAAACTCAGTTACCCTGGCAACTTATGCTGGCAAATTAGCCTGGTCTGGGGCAGGCTAACTGTCAGGCTAAGTCTGAGTTCAGGCTTAACGAGCATACCATTTATACTCACCTGCTGATATTTCGATGTAATTTTATTTTACTAAACCACTATTAATATATATATATTTTTTAAATAAATAAATAAGGAAATGTACTTTACTAACAAATGTAAGAAATTATAATGTATAAATACAGTAAGAAATGTTCAAATCTTGTGTGTTTAATTGGTGAGTTTGTTAATTAATTAATTAATTAATTAATTAAAAGTATATAAATAGGGAGCTGAACTCGTTTCCAAACTTAACTATGGCGTGTCCTTTCATAGATGAGGTGGTGGATGAGGGAGCTATAGTCTTGCGGAGGGCATTTCAAAGAGAGAGATCTTTCAGAGACAGGTCAGACCCATTGGCTTTTAATGACAGCTACCTGTATGAGCGATATAGGTTCTCAAGAGATGGAATTGCATATATTTGTAGATTACTAAGCCCATACATTGCAAATAATACACGCCGCAACAGAGCGCTCACAGTCCCACAGACGGTGTGCATTGCACTTCGCTATTTTGCCAGTGGAACATTTTTGTACACAGTTGGAGATGCAGAGAATATCAGCAAAGCATCAGTTTGCCGCTCTGTACGAACTGTGTACCTTTCTTTAAAAAGACTAGGCTACTCAATGTGTTCATCACATTCCCTGGCCACAAAGCTATTCGTACCATTAAACATGGCTTTTATGGAATAGCTGGTAAGTTCAAATAACTAACATAATTTTTATTTATAAAACAAATATTTCTTGAATAATAATATTCAAATATTAAGTGTCCGTCTGGGTCACATGAAGCGGACTTTGTGAATAGGAAATCAGTACACAGCATCAATGTACAGGTACGGTCCCACTAGGATGATATTTAAGGCTATGCTCTAGCACTGAGTGTTCTGTACTAAGCTGGGCACCAGTGTTTTGTTCATTGCAATTAAAATGTAGTGACCTACAGGTTTAATTTATTTGAGATGATTAGTGATGCAGATTGCATCATCACAAATGTAGAGGCCAAATGGCCAGGCTCTGTGCATGACTCCAGAATCTTTAGAGCCTCATCTCTCTACCAGCAACTAGCAAGAGGTATGCTAGTAATCACTTAAATCGCAAAAAGTCTTAAAAAAAAAAAAAAAAAAAAAGTAAAAAAACACTACATTATATATCTATATATATTAATTCTGTCTATGCAGGAGAATTCTCAGGAGTTTTGCTGGGAGACAAGGGATACCCATGCCTGCCTTACCTCTTGACTCCCTATCAGGAGCCCCAGACAGAGGCACAGCACCGCTACAACATTTCCCATGCACGCACAAGAGGTCGTACAGCAACCTCAGTCTTCTTTTTGGTCGCTGCAATTAAAGTAAAAAAAAAAAACCCTGAATAGTTGTAACTTCAAGCTGGCATTGATTACATATCTAGATACCATTAGATTTACTTACCATTCTGAACTATATTTTTATATTTTATTTTCACCTGCTGCCAGGTTCTTTTTCCTTCACTTAAGTTGCTGCTGCGTGAAAGCAATTGACGTTACTGTTATTCACACACAAACTTTGCAATGTATTGTGACACACACATTCAATGTTGATAAAGTATTTTAAATAGTTTACACCGCTACTTACGCATTGAGACGATCAGCAATTTCCTGCCAACCTTTCTCTCTTGCTTTATTTATTGCTGTATTGCCTTTTTTGGTGATGACATCTTTATATTCGTCATATGTTTCCAATAGCAAACGCTGTTCCGTTGCCGTGAACATCGCTGCTCTATCTTTTCCTTTTGTTGTTGCCATGGTAGCCCACAGTAAATCGATTGACCCATGCTCGACTTTTCAGGCCTTTTAAACAATGGCGTGCACGCGCAATTATCTAGACTATTTAAACCTGACTCAAATTAGTAAGATCACATGATCCTCAACTTCCAGTTATGGAACCAATTTAAGCGCGGATGTTTAGCTCGGCTCATTCAAGTCAGGCTTTGGACTTTAATCCCCGCTTTTCTAAGCGGCTTTTATGGAACAGCCCCCTGGCCTGTCAAACAAGTTCAGGCCCATCTAACACGTTCAATGAGCGCCATCCAGTGGCTAAAAGTAAATACTTATTTATTATAAATTATTTTGAGTCAAGTTGTGTTTAAAGTGTTTATCTGGTTGCTGATTTGTGTGCTTCATAATACCGGTAGTTTTAATGTTGATATGATGAAGAAAAGCCTATAATATGATATTTATATAATGGCAGTATGATTCTTGTGACATTCACATTTGCAGTTTTTTTGTGATTGTCAATAATTGTGTGTTTTTGGGTAGTTTACCACTTTAGAATATTGCAAATATTACAAAATTTGTATTCCCACGGTTCTGAGTTCATCAAAAAAAAAGGAAGAAAAACAAAGACAGGGTAAGTATAAGTTAAATTACCAGCTACAAATTTTTAATTATATTAAACAATTAAAAAAAAATATATATATATATATATTGTCTTATTTATTATAGGTTTTGGTTAACGGGGAATTTTGACATAATGATCTCATCCCGTATGTGCACTAGAATATTCTACGCGTGCGCAGTGGCAGCATCAGCGCCTCAGTTTCAGCCAAGTTGTCGGCAAGAGGAAATTCTGCAAGTCATGGTGGGCCATTCAAAGCGAGAGGGGAGTGACAACCATATAGATATCTGAGGGAATAAGTTCGAAGTTAGTTAGAAGTGTTTAATGACAGTGGGCTGTGTATGCACGTGGATACATTTTGAGTCATTTGTCAGTAAACTCTTCTTGAGTAAGTATGAAAAAGGACTATTTTGATGCTATGCTAGCGGGCTAAGTTAGCTATAGCTTTCGAAATTGCGAATGTGGGAGTGTGTGTCAGTGTGGCTGCTGCAAATGCACATGACAGCTTTGCTTGAACTGAAGGAACTATTTTTAGCGGTTAATTTTAACCATAAAACAAAACTGGGTATTTAATAAAAGTTGTTATTAGTAATTTTATGTCCCCGGTAGAACCTCGTCAGGGCCCGCCTCCTTATTGGCTGTTGCTTGGAGAGAAAATGAGTGACAGGCATCTAAGCCAATCAGAGGCTGTTGCGCCACTTGTTGCTAACGGGCTGCTGGGCTCTGATAGCGGAAGTGTAAGAGGTCAATACTTCACAGTGCTTGGACAACTACAGTATTTTTAGATGAGGATTTAGAATGGTTAGATGAAAGTAGGCAGTGAATAACATTTGGCCGAAGCTCAGATTAATGACGATCATGCGCGATCTTTTTACGTAGTTGTTATTTGAGGGTTACAGGGATGGATAGATGGATTGCTGTAAATGTGGGTGTGATTTTGAGGTGGGTGTATTTGGTGGGAGGTCATTAATGCATTTAGCTGCTATGTTTTATAGTAAGTTTCATTGTAAGGCAGTTGACTGTCACTGTCTAAATTGTATTTAGGTTGTGTTTGAAGTAGTTCGTTGTGATATTTGATGTAGTTCGTTGGTTGTGATATTTGATGTGCTTTAGTCAATCCTGATGTGTCTTAGCATTAGAGTAAAAGTTGATTTGTATATCATGCTAGGCTATGATGCAAGCATTTCATTATGATCTTAGATGTTCTTTTAACTTTGGTTAAGCTGTAAATGCAATATTGAAAAGCATAATTTGCGAATAGTTTTTTTTATTGTAAAGTAAAATGAATGATTTTGGTTAATTGTTCCTTCTCTTTCTATTCAGGCTCGTCAAACTTTCAAAAGAGTAGGCTATGCTTATAGATATATAAGCTGGATATCATTTGGGCAAAAAAACATACACCAAGGACCAAAAAAAGAGGATTTTCTGTCATATACAAGGCTCACCATAACCTAATTTGTTTGTGTGTAATTTTTTGTTTTTGCTTTTTAGTTTCTTTTTGAGTTTTTTCTTTTTTGTTCCTTTGCAAAGAAATGCTTTACTTGAAAAAGTACTTCACAGAGGGTCTTATTCAGTTCACTATCCTCCTGAGTCTAATTGGGGTACGGGTGGACTTGGACTCTTATTTTAACAATCAGCTCCCCCCACTCCGTGAGATCATCCTGGGCCCCAGCTCGGCCTACACCCAGACGCAGTTCCACAATCTCCGTAACACCCTGGACGGCTATGGCATCCATCCTAAAAGTGTGGACCTGGACCATTTTTTTGCTACTCGTCGGCTGCTGAACCAGGTGCGCTCCCTGGATCATCTGCGTGTTCCCAGCACCGAGCTGAGTGCCTGGCTGGTGCATCGTGATCCTGAGACTGTGGTTTCGGCAACCAGTCAGTCAGGCCCCAGCATTGCCCTGGACAATGGGGGCAGCCTGGAGGACGTGAACAACTCCGAAGCCTCGGCCATGAGAGGGGCTGGCAGTGCTTCTGAGACCACTTACAGCCTCAGCGGAGAGGACAGCCTGGGAGCCGTGGCCCCTGAGGACAGTCAGGAGCAAGGGGAGAGAGAGAGCAGTGACGACCTCTCTAAAGAGGTACAGTAGCTGTGTTTTTAGCTTAGCATACTGGAATTAGATTGACGTCGGTTTGTATTTGATTTCTTCAAAAAGAGAACAGTGTTATGCTATTGGATTAAGTGTATTGTATAGTGGGTGGTATTAAGAGTGTTATATGTGAGCTAGTAGTATTCTTACGCTACATTATGAGCCTTACAATAGTGGCTGGACAGGGTGTGGTCTCATCGATAGGGCTTTCTATCTCTTAAAACTGTTTGGTTTGTGTATGTTTCTAAGCTATTAGTAATGTTAAAACTATGATGTAACTGCTTTGACATGTTGAACAAACAGTGCACTGAATTAAAAATACTAGAGATTAGTTGTAGTGATTTCAGTAGACTCATCCTTTAAATAGAGGTCATCTAATCTTGTGGTTATCAGGATATGTAGCTTTTCATTTTTTGAAAGAGAAGTGGTTCCTTTGTTATATATTTTTATGAATATATGCTTGGAACAGTTAGACAAAATAAGAGCTCAGCTGATGTAATTGCATCATGTCCCTATTAAATGTAATTATCTTATGATGTTCTGTAATCTTAGCCCTTTAATGACCCTCCCCTTTAATAAATATATTTCTAGGACATTGACCTCATAGACATCCTTTGGAGGCAGGATATTGACCTTGGTGCTGGCCGAGAAGTATTTAACTATAGCAATCGGCAGAAGGAGAGTGAGGCTGATAAACCTAATGAAGAGAACGAGGAGGCAGGTGGAAGAGAGGAAAGCTGGAGAAATGGACTTAATCTCCAAGCAGTGCAGAGCCAAGCTCATGTTGATGGAGAGACAGGAGAGAGCATACCTGAAGAGGTATGTGCTCTAATATGCTAGGATTACAGGAAGGTGTGAGGAGCAAAGCAAGGTTTTGGTTATTAATGCTTGTAGATTATTCAAAAAGGCTGGTAGCTCAGTTGTAGATGCAAGTGAATTCTTGTCAACCTTGTAATTACATGGATTTTTCTTGTCGTATTTCCTAGCTTACCAGTCTCGGTGCTCAGACTTCATTATCCCTGCAGGAATGTCTGAGGCTTCTGGAGGCCACCTTTCCATTTGGAGAAGAGACAGAGGTAGTGGAAATTCATATTAATGTGCATATTAAAACATGACTTTTTTTGATTGTCATTTTACGTTGTCTTCTACTATTTTTAGTTCCAGGCCACAAGATCCACCTCCCAGCTTAGACCTTCAACTGAGGAAGCTCCTTCAACATCACAAGGGATCACCCTACAAAGCCCTCTGCCGCAGTCTGATACACCACTAGACCTGGAGCAGCAGTGGCAGGACATAATGTCCATTATGGAACTGCAGGTTTGTACATTTGTTACATTCAAGTCGATAGAGGAAACACGAAGTCTTAATTTATGTGTCAGGGACAATGAATAAAATGAGTTTCTATGGTAAAGGCCAAACCACTCAAGTTGTCTTTTCAGGTATTAATTTTTTAATCAGGCATTTTAATGTACTCTTTAGTAAATTAACAGATAGTACAACAACAATAATAATAGAAACCTATCTAACATTTATTACCTCTTTTTTAGGACATGGAGGTAAACAATACTGCAGTAAACGTCAGCATGAATAATGACCCCAATAACAACAATGCCAGCACCACAGAATCAGTCACAACAGGAAGTTTTGGACTCCCACGGTCCACTCTCATTAACCAGGATGTTAGTCTCCACCAGGCTTCGCTGCCCAGCTGCAGCCAGGACTTTCCCACACTCTTCAACCCTGAGTTGGATTCCACTGGTGGACAGCGGCCTACCTTAGTCAGGGTCTCTTCCAGCAACTCCTCCAACATCAATTCAACATTTGGAGCTACTAACTTGACCGGACTCTTTCTTCCACCACCTCTAAATAGTACAACCAATCTAACCACCACTCCGGTACTGCCAGATCCATTTTCCAGCCTGCTGGAGGAGTCTATGCTGGATGAAATTAGCCTGCTAGACCTTGCGATGGAAGAGGGCTTCAGCCAGGCCCAGGCTTCTCAGCTCGAGGATGAGCTTGATTCAGACTCGGGTCTTTCACTGGACTCCAGCCATAGCCCGGCCTCTCCTAGCAACTCGGAGACATCCTGCTCGTCAGCTGCGTCATCTTCATCCACCTCTGCTACATTCTCAGAGGAAGGAGCTGTGGGCTACAGCACCGATTCAGAGACAGCTGCAGCAGAAACGGAGGAAGGAGCCGTCGGAGGCTACCAACCGGAGTATAGCAAGCTATGCCGCATGAGCTACCAAGATCCATCTAAGTTCCATGGCATACCGCAGTTGGAAAGTGTCAATCACAACCACACCTACAATATACCAATGGCATCATCCTACTCTGAGCGCTCTCAGCTGTCAGCATCCTGCAGCAAGAAAGGCAGAGACAAGCAAATGCAGCAGACAAAGCTCCAGCCACCACAAGACTATGCTGACAGGCAGTCAAGCCGTGACGAACGTAGGGCAAGGGCCATGGACATCCCATTCTCCAATGAAAAGATCATCAACCTCCCCGTTGAGGAGTTCAATGAGCTTCTGGCCAAGCACCAACTCAATGAGAACCAGCTCGCTCTCATTCGCGACATCCGCCGTCGTGGAAAGAACAAAATGGCAGCTCAGAACTGCCGCAAACGCAAGCTAGACACCATCCTTAACCTCGAGCAGGGTGTGCAAGACCTGCAACGCGAAAAGGCTCAGCTGCTGAAGGAGAAGATGGAGTACGATAAGTGCATCAGACAGACGAAGCAGAAGGTTCAGAGCCTATCTCGGGAACTGTTTGCACAGCTGCGGGACGAGGAAGGCAGGCCCTACTCAGCCAGCGAGTACTGTCTGCAGTACGGCCCAGATGGCGTTCTCCTTATGCCTCGTAACATGACCACGGAACAAAGCAACAAGCCTGACAAGAAGCAGAAGGACAAAAAGAAGTGAAGAGCTCGAACTGCTGCCCTTTTATTTTTCGCAAAGGCACTACCATACAAAGTATTTCGGAAGGCAAAGGAAGCCTTTTTCTTTGAAACTATTGTAGGGAGGTGAAGAAAATTGCATCATTGATTACTCTTCCTGCATTGGGTTTTCTTTGTTCCTTTTCGGTTCAGAAGTTTTCTCTTGAAAGCGGCATTGAAGCAGACATGCTTTTTGTGGTACTGATTTCTCATTGATTTACTGAAAGATATGAGCGAAGGGATACTTTCAGATGCCAACTGAAGGAACTGTCAAGGAACGTGAGGTCATGGAGGACACCGACAAGATGTTCTTAATTGAAAGAACTATCCGGTAATGCTCCCAAAAATGTAGTCGATGACAAAAATACACCATATTAAGATGATGTTGACTGTAAGGATGCAAAAATTGTTACATTTTCAGCATTAGCCCATGCTGTATTTGTGCGTACCCTGGGATTTCATTGGTCATGGTGGGTGAGGAAGAACCCCTTGATGCTGCGAGATGGTTGAAAAAGAGTCTACTGAATGCTAGAAGTGAAGCCAAAAGAAACTCCAGGCATGCCAATACTAACCAAAGGTTGTGTTGCGCAGTTCTCTTGTTCTCATAATGAATCATACAGGTCACTCCGTGGATCTAAATTCCCGTTTTCACTTGGAAAAAGAACAAAATAAGTCTGTTTGTCTTGATGGACAAAAAAGTCACCTGAAATGTATCTGGAGGGTGAATGCCATTTGCCAAGGAACTTGGACAGCGAAACAAATAGTGCTAAAGAGTGAGTATGAATTTAGCTTTGGCTTTAGGAAAAGCATCGGAGGTACAGATAGAGGATGGATACACACTGCATTACTAATAAATCCGCTTCTGTACCCTTTTCAGCACTGTAAATCAACACTGTAGTTTGCCTATAAGCTTTTCCTCTTCTGCTGGGGAAAGGGTCTCTCAGGCCCTCCTATCAGCTTTTAATGTTACTCTCTCCCATGTGCATAAACTTTTTAATAAGCCATCAGACATGGACATCAGTGCAGTGTGAATCATGTGATTAGGTCTGGTGTGTCTTGGTATACAGGATAAATTGAAGCGAACTGATTCATTTGCTTTTAAAGGTCATGTTTAGCCTTTGTTGCTGGTAAATATGCTCTGTTGCTATTGCAACTTATGCCAGTGACTTTTGTTTTTCTGTTGTAGTGGAGAAACGTAACAAGGTGCTTTTGTTTCAGTTGTACTGTCACCTAAAAAAGGAACAGAATGTGCACCAAAAAACACAAACCGTAGCAGGCACAGCACAGGTCATTCTTACGGTTAAACTACAAATTCTAATTAGATGGGTGTGTGATGTGAACCTGTTTTTTTTTTTTTTTTTTTTTTTTTTAAACCAAATACACTACTTTTAGTAAAAGTAATTGAGTGAAGCCATGAATGATCTCCTGGCAAAAAAAAAAAAAAGGTTAGGCTTGTGCCAATAACCAACTGAATTGTGCTTTATTTTAGCCTGAGGACACAGCTGACCTTATACACTGACATATCAATGAATGGGTAGGAAAAAAAAAAACAGCAATGCTGATGTGAATGTCTAATTTACATAATGTTTAACTTCATCCTATTCTGTCAGTCTGTCGTTTCCATCTACACTGTTCATAAAGCACCATTAAACACGGTCAGTGTCCGTTTTGGTGCGACATGAATAAATATGCAAGATAAAGTCATTTTTTTTGTCTCAGAAATGGAAAAGAGACAATCTTTATGTTACCGGTTACAAGTACTTAGCATAGTTCGGGTAGAGATAATGAAAAAAGATGAGTGATTCGTTCAATTAGATCATTGTGTTCTCAAACCTACCCTTGTGGTCCCCAAACACTGCACATTTTGGATGTCTCTCTTCGGACATACCCAATTCAAGTCTTGCAGTCACTACTAATGAGCTGGGGAGTTGAATCAGGTGTGTTAGATGAGAGAGACATCCAAAATGTGCAGTGGTGGGGGTTAGGACAGGTTTGAGAAGCACTGACTTGAGAATCCCTGTTACAATGTCATAACTACTTGCCATTAAGCACTGTTGTTTTTGTTCGTTTTGTAAATATTTTTGTGTTCTGTATGTCTCTCGTCCTAATTGCTTGGTTCAGCCAGGCCTTTTTGCACCTTTGAATTTGCCTGTTGAGTATTCCTATATGATTTATGTTGAGATGAGATTTGCTGGCAATCTGGAATTGTTCTTTTATTAATTATAATAAACCTTTGTTTCATTTCCTTGGTTTTCCTATTTGAAAAAAGCTGATTCTAAAGTGTTTCTAAATGAATGTCAAAAAATAAAAATGAAATGGTTAGATTTGGTAATACTGTAAACACTCTCATGATAGCTATATAAATATGAGTCTGTCTTTGCTGGTGAAGCTCAATTTTTCCTTATATTGCTTTCAAGGTAAAACAATTTTTTAAAGTACAGTATTTACAGCGTTCAATAATTTTGGTTCATAATTAAAAATAAGTATACCATGGTTTGTCTGAATAATCGATTCCGATAGGCACAGGTAGTTCCCAGAGCCGCTGAAAAACAGTAGTTCCAAGTCAATTGAATCACACTTCTATATTAATGCGCTGCTTTCATTTAAGCACACACACACACACACACACACACACTCCATGGATTGTAGATGGAGCTGCACACACAGAAACAGGAGCAAAGAAGAAGCTTCTTATCAATGCTGCCCCGTGACTTTTATTAATAAATTAACTTCGCTACTCAATCGGTACATTATATTACTCTGCAAGGAGGTTGTAAGTTAACATTGCTGTTTTTGAAGTAATTAAACTCGCAGCTTCATTGCTAGTAGAGAGACGCTGCACAGACAGGTAATTCACATGCGCATCTCTCTCTCAACCTTTTCACAGACTGATGATGCGCTGTAACGTTCATCAGCATCGTAAATCCTGCAATGTTTTTATTTTTTTAAATGTATGTACACTTATAACAGTTTACTTTGTATTATATTATCTTTGCATCAAATTACAAAAAACCTAGTTAACGCTGCTGTGAGGGTGTTTCAGTGGATGTAGGAGTGATGGTAAAATTGACATCGTTCTCTTTCTGACTGCCGTTATCTATCTCTTTTTCCCCCCTCTTCCCTCTTTGAAAGTTGTGAAAACACTATTGTGGAGTTTTTTCTTTTGCTATTTGAGCAAATAGAAACACAAAGCATTGGCTATTACATGAGCAATGAAGAAAATTATGATTTCTTTATAAACAAGAAAATGATTGACAATGTAAAAAAAAAACCTGTACATTCAGATGCAAGATGTAAGAATATTTCTGACTTCAATTATATCTCCTGCCTGACTGATTTTGTGGCAGGCTGCCACATATTTTGCTGCTGTTGTGATCAAAATAGGTCTGAATTTTTGGTAATGCCATAAAATTGGGTGCTAGGCTATTTGTTGAAATTTTGTGAAGTAGCAGATCGAATGTTGCGATAATGATGACAGTGCGACAGGAAGTGTTCTTCTTAACATTCTCTATCTTTCCCTCTCTCTCGAAAGGGTAATTCGTTCAAATAAATGTTATAATTCAATCATATACATTTAACGCACTACTTTATCTCTGTGTCTGACTATAATGCTAGATCTAACGTGATAGCTGACGAAAATAACCATCATTTTAACCCTTCCAGATAAAATGATGCTCTGCAAACATCAATGACCGCTTTAAATTGTCAATGCTGGCAAATGTCCATGGTATGTAAGGGATACTACCAGGGGCGGATCTACGGGGTGGCAAAGGGTGGCAGCTGCCACCCCTGGGATACAGTCTTGCCACCCCTGTTGCCACCCCATTTATGAATCAGATAATATTTTTTAAGTATATTTTATGTTCATAGCCTACACGTTAAGGCCAAGGAGACCCGCACCAAACTCCTCTCAAACAGAAATCGCCGATTTAGAATCCCCTCCCCCTCACAATGGTTTCACCCATCACCAGCACGCGACGCGACCCCCGCGAAATTTCACCAGTCAGGCAGACAGTGCATCTGTCTTCACTCTTCAGTACGCAGTGTCTCGGAGTCGGAGAAGAGAGGCTGTGACTTCATTAAGTTTTTTAGATGCAAGTTTGTTTGACACCAAGTCGAATAGCAGACAGTTAACCCTGCAACAACCACAGTGTTAAGTTACGTTATTTACATCCGCAATACTTTGTCTCATTGAGCGTTTACTATGCATAACTATGATTAACTTTGGATATATAATAACAATGAGCAGTGCTGGACTGACCATCGGGCATACCGGGCATTTTCCCGGTGGGCCGACGTGCTTTTTGGGTCAATACATCTCATACCTTTACATTTTTTTATATATTTTTTGAACGGCCCATAGCAGAACTAGGCTACTTTCAGAACACAGGCGAGGCTATAAGGAACCCATTACCCAGTTACGCATTATTTCCACATCTGCATATTGGACGATTATGCATTTTACTAGAATTATAGAGTAGCCTATGAGACAAAATAAACGCTCAATGCAGTTTCCATCAAAATAAAAGATAATGTGTTTATCTCTTTCAAATATATAAATTAGTTCTAACTTCTAACCTAATTATGAAAGTTTCTTTTATTTTTCAGTGCATGTGTTTTACAATATAATGGCTATTATTAAAAAGTATTATTAGTCATGTGATTAATATTATAACTATGATTAATTATGTAGTAGTGTGATGTAGACAGACACTATATCACACAAGTAAAAGAGTTTTGAGTTTTTATTTGTTCAATTTGCACACTGAGTATGGGTTGGAGCTCTCAAACTGCACCAGATCGATGAATTTAACATTAAAAAGCACAAAATGTTCTTACGGGGGAGCATGCCCCCGAACCCCCCTAGAGGGACAAAGGTACACTCAACACAAATTGACCAAAATTCTTGTGAGAAACACTGGTAGAAAAAGTGAAGGAGCAGCACCCCCCCAATTATGGTCAGGTGATTCGCACTTATGGCCCCCCTCCGAAAACTCATGCCACCCCCTTGCCACCCCAAGAAAAAATCTCTAGATCTGCCACTGGATACTACTGTATAGCGATGCGGTACCCACTGAATACCACAGAAAACCACCCCTTCAGGCTGATTAAGATCCTTCCGCTTCGCGTCGGGCTCCTAGTCAGCCTGAAGGGGTGGTATTCCTTATAACAACCGCATGGCTACCTACCAAATAAATCAATAATTTGACTCAAAATATTGATTTAAAAAGAACTTTATTGATTTAAAAAAGATTGTATTGCTTCCGCTAAAGAAAATAGTCCGTTCCGTCAGTCTGAACTGCGTCCATGGCAACGCTCTATTTTTCATGGCAACGGTCTGCTATACCAAAGAACGTATTATTTACCCTTCAGGTTAAAAAATGCATTTTTTTTTTCATGAAACACAAAGGTAGGCATAGTTATTTTTTTATTACACATAAAAAACTATGTGTTACACTAGTCTACACTAACCACAGCCTCCGAAGCACCGCTGTAGGTCGACTCTCCGATGCTGGACTGGAGAGCCGTCAAATGTCGGTGACAGGCCATCGATGCGAGAGCAGTCTGCGGGCTTACTGGGCTCCGTCAGCCAATGAGAGACTGAAGATGAAATAACGAAGTCGCTCATTGTTGTATTAGAAGGCTTAGGCTATGTAGGCTAATATCTAACTAACGTTAGATGCTTGTTAACTGATACTTCTTTGACTGCCTGTTGCTATGGTTACTCACAGCTGTTGTAGGCAGCGCATTTATTTATTAATTTCGAACGGTAAACAGGCAGTTTCACCAGAACTACTTTACTAGGTGTCCTCTATCACTTTTTAACGGACACCCTGCAGCCAATCAGAATCGAGTATTCACCCAGACCATGGTATAACAAGAAATAACAGACCGCATGTAATAAAAATGGGATAATCCATGGCTAGCTGTGTATTAAGTGATTTTAATGCAAGACGTGGAGGCAAAAAACCACCTGACGCAAATGCCTCCGTGGATTATCACTTACTATTTCACTATTTATTCAGGTTTAATGCTAATTTTACATATTATAAACTATACCTTTTAAAAATTTGGGTCAGTAAAAATTGTTTTTTGAAAGAAGTCACTTGACGGAATTTATTTAATAAAAATACAGCAAAATGGTAATACTATGAAATATTATAAATTGTAGTGGCAAAGCTGAATTTTCAGCAGCTGAATAAAAAGTATTAAGTTCTATTAAAATAAAATATTACTGACTACAAACTTTTAAATGCAAGTGTAAATAAGGTCAATGAGTTAATGAAATTCTAACAATAAAAATGCACGAAGTGATTAATTTAAAAAAAATAAAACACTAACAAAGATAAAATATTAATTCTTTACCTGGACATCATGTGACCATTAACCGGCATCTGAGGGCCATGGACATGCAAATGTTTTGCTAAATTATTAAAATATTACCTTCAGTGGGTATATTTTGTCAAAGGGACAAATATATTCAGTGGTTATATTCAAAAAAGGGAATCCCTGTATATGTAGAAAATTTATACAATAAACTAATAAATTGACTTTGAGAGTATAAGCATAAATAAGTGTAAGTATGACCAGTTTTGACAGAATTACAACAAAGATTTTTATTTTTGAAAATGGCAATTCAATGGCAAATGATCAGATAATACGCAATAATAACATGGTTAAACAAAATTAGCATACAATCGTTAAAGCTCAAAACATTAAAAAAAACATACTTAAAATGTCAGGAGAACAGGAGGTTACAGTTCTTCTACTTTGCTGTGTAACAGTAATAAGACAAGAGTACCTTAGTAAAAACCAAACTTCAGCTAACTGTACACAGTGATACTGATGTGCAAGGAAATGGTATATTTACAAACACAACTGTCAAGAAAGACTGTTAATATCCAATGGGGCTGACTCACAAATAGCACCTATGGTAAGACCAGACACGTAATAGTTCATGGGCAAATAAACACTGAAGAGTAACAGCTGCTGGCATGACTTTATAAAACCAATCATATCAAAGCCAGTTCCGAATGTTTAATAAGGCTTATATCCTAAACCTTTTTCCATGGGCCCAGATACAGTCATGCATTCAATGACCACCTGCATTGACAGATGTATAAAATTTACATTTTCTTAATAATCTGTTAAGGCAGTAATATTTTAACATTAGTTATATAAACATAAAATGAAGGATCATGATGGAATACATCAGGACGTTTTAGAGCTACAGCATTGAATGAAACCGACCCAGTATGATAGACTAAACATTGTAATCTACACAGGGTAGGGGGCATTTCTAACATGTAAAGATTATTATTATTATTATTATTTTTAAATCACATGTATGAATATCAGACTGTGATGCTTTTCAATATGTTGTATGAATTTAAATCTGAACATGATTTGAGCGTTTTTGTACAGAGTACATTAAAGGTGCAAAGTCACCTTTCTAGTGTTGTATTCGCTTTATCTACGGCAATGGTGCCAAAACTAAAATACGCTGAACCTATGTAGATTACAGTTTATACTGTTGCTTTTTACAAGTTTGTTTCTGACAATTTTCCTTTGCCATCTTTAAAAAAACAACAACCACAGAAAAGCATATCAATGGCCACGACTGATATCGACTGTCCTTACATCAATTTTTTTCGTTGTTGTCGTCTAATTTTTGTCATCCTTCTTCTCTTCCTCTTCAGTGGGGTATGAATGCCAGGTGAGGCGTTCCTCATAAAAGGAGATGACCACTTGTGGACACTTTACATTCGCCTCTTTGGCTGGTACTAGATCAGCTTCATCAGAGTTTTTCCTGTAGTATAAAAACAAAACAGAAGACATTAACAACCAACAGCTCAGCTATTTTTCATCCGAGATGGATTTCTAAGTTGAGGAAACCGAGGGCAATTGTAATAATTACATTTTCCTTCAACTCACAGGCAACTCAAAATATACCAGCTATATTTTGGTATATGAAGTGAATTTGTGCCTAAATATATTGTAAAAGACTACATCGTATCAAATGTCATACCAGAAGTCAATAACATTACAATTGTCCCCGTTATGGAGGTGACTGCAACGGTATGAATGCTTTTAGAGCATGCAAAATTTATTTGCAATGAAGTTTGGCAACAAGATAGGATGCCATCTGTTTTTAATAAATAATAATAAAAAAATGTTCAAATATCCCATCCACCTCACTTTCTGCAAAAATCTGCTCTTAGTATTTGAGCCTAGAGGTAAATTTTGTGACTAACATAATTAAATACTTTTTTTTTTTGATGAATAGATCACAGTTCATCAAACTTTAACTTTAGTATGCAGACGAAGATGAAGCTTGCATTTCGCATTCACATGCGTATGAATGAAAGTGAATGAAGTGGAGATTTCACTCAAAATTAAAATTCTGTTATTATTTACACATTCTCATGTCATACCTATATAACTTTCTTTTTTGGCGAACACATAATATATATATATATATATATATATATATATATAATATATTATATATATATATATATATAATATATATATATATAATATATATATATATATATCATTATATATATAATTTTTTCCCCATACAATGAAAATCAATAGAATTCAATGTTATTTTGGACCCCGATGTTCTGCTTTTGTGTTTCACAGAAGAAAAAATGTCACAGGTTTGGAATGACATGATGGTGAGTATGTGATGACAGTATGTTTATTTTTGGGTGAACTACCCCTTTAACAGTGTTTGGGGGAAACTGTAACACAAATAAACCATATTACCGCAATCCTGAAGCTTAAAGCACAGTATTAGCAAAGCTCAGCAAGTTCATGGCTTTGTATAACCTCAAATATGCTGTATTCGCTTTTTTCAGATAAGTGTCCAGAAAACATATTTGCCCCTTTATGATTTCCTTGATACTGCATATTTGTCAAATTGAATGGTTCTAGATATTCATACAAAATGTAACATAAGACACTGAGAACCAGAGTAAACACAAAATTCAGTTTTTTAATTATGAATACATTTAAGTAAATTTGTATTGAATTAATTTTTTTTATTAAAAACAAATTAAATACCTTTTTTTTCCCCCAAAAATATATACTGACCGGCTAATAAGTCGATCTTCAATTGATCTTCAACTAGATGCAACACTACCGTCCAAAAGTTTGGGATTTTTTATGTTTTTGTCACCAAGGCTGCATTTACTTGATCAAAAAAACAGTGAACTATTATTACATTATATATATATTTATAATATGCTGATTTGGTGATCAAGAAACATTTATTATTATAATCTATGTCCGAATAGAATAGCATGAATATAAAGTTTAAAACAACAGCATTTATTTGAAATAGAAATATTTTGTAACATTATGAATGTCTTTATGTGATGTCATTTGTGATCAATTTAAAGCATCCTTACTGAATAAAATTATTATAGCCTATCTTTACAAAAAATCATACTGACCTAAACTTTTGAAATGATAGTATGCTTAAATAAAGTTTACTACACATTTTAAAGATTCAATTTTGCAGACAATTACCTCACAGCTATGATAAAATGTTGCATGGTAGCTACCATCTGTCATTCCTGTTAACTTTTAACCAACAACCTCAAGATAAAATAGATATAAGTTCCAATATGAAGGCATCAAAACTTAAGATAGCAAAAGCAAAAAAAAAAATCTAACAAAGTGATACAATCCCCCATATGCTAAATAGGTGTGATTGAAGAAATTTAGTGTGTTACAATTGCCCCCGATCTCTCCTAATGCTGCTCAGGAACTGTCCCTCTAATCCAATACTTGTTTGTACCTTACGGGTAACAATTTCCATACAAACCATTTCATGAGGAACATGAGTTCTCCACTTGAGTCTGTAGCACCAATAATCCTCTCAGGATCCAAACCACGTGCAAAACCTCTGAGTTTCTCAGGCTAAATTAAGAGAGATGGCATGTAAGACACTGTTTAGCCCATTCAATCTCTTTTGGTTTTCTAATGTTTTAAAGACACTTCCTGACCAGCTTATAGACATGGAATGATGTAGACATCTCAGAAGTTCAGATCTTCATGGCTCTTACCTCATCCTTGCGCTTTTTGGTCCCCTTTTCATCTCCGTCAGACTCGGCCCGCCTCTTGCCTCCAGATTCAGCCGATTTCTGCGACTGAAGGAATTCTGCTATGAGGTCAGGACAGTCCAGGTTGTCCTCGGGTTCCCAGGTGTTGTCCTCACTGAGCAAAAAAATAAATAAGCACTAGGATTTACACCCAAAATCAAGCTGAAATCTATGGAAGCTTCTTCTCACCAGAGAATAATAAAAAAAATGGTCAGAATTACCTAATTTTATTTTTTTATTCTGTGGCGGAAACAGCTACTTACTCAGAAAAGCCTTTCCACTTGAGGAGATACTCCACTCTTCCCTTCACCACGCGCCGATCCAAGACCTTCTCTACAACATACTCCTCTTCTTCTTCTTCCACCACTTCTTCTACTTTCTTTTTGTTCTGTTTCTTCCCTGCTGTTGATTGCTTGGTTTCAGTTTGAGAAACTGGAGCTGGATACAAGAATGGCGGGTAAATACAGTCAGGTCCATAAATATTGGGACATCAACACAATTCTAATATTTTTGGCTCTATACACCACCACAATGGATTTTAAATGAAACAAACAGGATGTGCTTTAACTGCAGACTTTCAGCTTTAATTTGAGGGTATTTGCATCCAAATCAGGTGAACGGTGTAGGAATTACAACAGTTTGTATACGTGCCTCCCACTTTTTAAGGGACCAAAAGTAATGGGACAATTGGCTCCTCAGCTGTTCCATGGCCAGGTGTGTGTTATTCACGTGTTATTCCCTCATTATCCCATTTACAAGGAGCAGATTAAAGGTCAAGAGTTCATTTTAAGTGTGCTACTTGCATTTGGAATCTGTTGCTGTCAACTCTCAATATGAGATCCAAAGAGCTGTCACTATCAGTGAAGCAAGCCATCATTAGGCTGAAAAATCAAAACAAACCCATCAGAGAGATAGCAAAAACATTAGGTGTGGCCAAATCAACTGTTTGGAACATTCTTAAAAAGAAAGAACGCATGGGTGAGCTGAGCAACACCAAAAGACCAGAAGACCACGGAAAACAACTGTGGTGGATGACCGAAAAATTCTTTCCCTGGTGAAGAAAACACTCTTCACAACAGTTGGCCAGATCAAGAACACTCTCCAGGGGGTAGGTGTATGTGTGTCAAAGTCAACAATCAAGAGAAGACTTCACCAGAGTGAATACAGAGGGTTCACCACAAGATGTAAACCATTGGTGAGTCTAAAAAACAGGAAGGCCAGATTAAAGTTTGCCAAACAACATCTAAAAAAGCCTTCACAGTTCTGGAACAACATCCTATGGACAGATGAGACAAAGATCAACTTGTACCAGAGTGATGGGAAGAGAAGAGTATGGAGAAGGAAAGGAACTGCTCATGATCCAAAGCATACCACCTCATCAGTGAAGCATGGTGGTGGTAGTGTCATGTTGTGGGCATGCATGGCTGCCAATGGAACTAATTCTCTTGTATTTATTGATGATGTGACTACTGACAAAAGCAGCAGGATGAATTCTGAAGTGTTTCGGGCAATATCATCTGCTCAAATTAAGCCAAATGCTTCAGAACTCATTGGACAGCGCTTCACAGTGCAGATGGACAATGACCCGAAGCATACTGTAAAAGCAACCAAAGAGTGTTTTAAGGGAAAGAAGTGGAATGTTATGCAATGGCCAAGTCAATCACCTGACCTGAATCCGATTGAGGATGGATTTCACTTGCTGAAGACAAAACTGAAGGGAGAATGCCCCAAGAACAAGCAGGAACTGAAGACAGTTGCAGTAGAGGGCTGGCAGAGCATTACCAGGGATGAAACCCAGTGTCTGGTGATGTCTATGCATTCCAGACTTCAGGCTGTAATTGACTGCAAAGGATTTGCAACCAAGTATTAAAAAGTGAAAGTTTGATTTATAATTGTTAATCTGTCCCATTACTTTTGGTCCCTTAAAAAGTGGGAGGCACGTATACAAACTGTTGTAATTCCTACACCGTTCACCTGATTTGGATGCAAATACCCTCAAATTAAAGCTGAAAGTCTGCAGTTAAAGCACATCTTGTTCGTTTCATTTCAAATCCATTGTGGTGGTGTATAGAGCCAAAAATATTAGAATTGTGTCGATGTCCCAATATTTATGGACCTGACTGTAAATATGCGTTCAAGTTAACCTAAATCATTTACCACAGTTTATGCCAAAATACCAAAGTTACTACAATCGTTGTTTTGGCAACAAAATAGTGGAAATGTGATACTTGCAACTGGTGCCTTAAATTTTTTTAAAGGGACAGTTCACTCAAAAATAAAGATTCAACCATTTTATGCCAAATTAAATTTTAGGTAGAATGTTAAATACTTTCCATATTTTTCACTTTCATTTTATATTTGTCCATACAATGAAAGAGATTGTCATTCTCCATAACAACTCCACAGAAGAAAATAAGCCTACGGGTTTGAAGATAACACTTTACAAAAAGGTCCCATTAGTTAACGCATTAACTAACTATGAGTAATACATTTGTTACAATATTTATTAATCTTTGTTGACGTTAGGTAATACAAATACAACTGCTTATTGTTATTTCATGTAAGCTCAAATCCATTAAATAATATTACCAGATACAACTTTTGATTTTAATAATTGTATTGGTAAATGTTAAAATCAACAAGATTTAGAAAAATTTTTCACTGTTAGTTCATGTAGTAAAATAATGTTAACGAATGGAACCTTATTGAAGATGTGCTACCGGTCTGAAAAATGGCGGTAAATAAATAATGGGTGTACTATCCCTTTAAACGCTTCTATATACGAATGAGATGTATTATTAATTTATAATTGTTTTATAGCAATAATAAAAACTATGGTATTTTGGTTTCCATTGCAAACTAATAACAACAAATCCAAACCTTCAGTCACAGCAGCATCGGCTGAAGGCTCTGACGTTTGGCTCATATTTCCAAGGGCTCTTAACAGCTGGAAATATATAAAGATCCTTATAAATATGAATAAAACACATAAAAAAATAGTATCAATTAAATATGTAGATCAGAAATATTTCGTAAACACACTACACTACACTATCATTTAAATTGAACGTGTGTTGGTTTACCTAAGGGATGCAGCTGTACGACACATCTGCATGCATAATATGGCAAACACTAGGACTGTTATGCATTAGCGACTGGAGCCCAGCGCGCGCGACAAAACCCATTCCGAATAAATGTATTGCATATGCTTCGCGCGCTGTGCTCGATGGGATGGATAGGACAGGACGCCCCTCTTTTACTGAATTTTGTTCCTCCATGTTGTGTTAGTGGGACAATCAAGCTATTCAATGTCTGCTGTGGTCAAAACATCTTGCATCCTTGCCGCAGCACATTTGATCGCTGCGATTCTGCCACAACAAACACTATGTGCACGAGCCCGCATATCGGCGGTAGCCAGAAACAAGCGCACTTACTTGTATCTCGCGGAGATAAAGATGAAATAAAGCTGATCTGCATATATTTAAGTCCGAAATGAATAGGTTGCAGTGATTAATAATGGGACAGTGATGTGATGCTCCTGAATGTAGCTGTTATTCCCGCCCACTTCCGTATTAGAAATTAGACAAAACGGTGACTTCCGGTGTAATTACTTCCATCTCTATGGTCTTTCATCATCAAGTAGATGTTTTGGATGATTAAACTATGACTGGTGTTGATCAATACTTGCCTTCGAGCCTAATACCTACCAGTTAGTCCACTGAAAATCCTTTCTCTCCATGTTGCTTTAACAAAGCAGCTGTAGTTTACACAGCCGTGATGCTGCATCGGTGCCGCCTTTGCAGTGCAAAGGTGTTGATATTCTAGCTTCTTTTCATGAATATCAGAAGGGAATGTGTAAAATGTAGGCTTCACACTTGAACACAGTATCTTGTTTTGGTATTTACGTTTCTTTCTTTACACATTTGACTGAGTTAAGTCTGTTCTGAGAGCATTTGTGCCGCCTCCAAATTCTCCATACACAATGCTTATTTGCTTCTGTTTTAAAAATGAAACATGTAAGCTTTATTTTTTTACAGTCACAGCAGTTTATTTCATGTTATAATATCCATACTTTCATATTTAAAATATTACTTTCATAACATTATTTTTGGAGTTGTGGGCTATTATTTATGTAAATCTGTGCCACATCTGTGAAGCATTGAACTTGCACGTGTAAATGCAATTTTTTTTTTTGTGGTAGCCTAAATATTCATCTTCACATGCAACTTAGTTTCTGTTGGAAAACTCTTTAAATATGCAATATTATGTAGGCTGATTCAAGCCCATAGGAGTGTGTGTTTTGTTCATGGAAATGATGACCGATCAACTAAATGAGAGAAGGAAAAGCACACCCAGAAACAAGAACCCAATGGTTCAACCCATGTGCTTGCCTTGCTGCTGTTTATATCACTTATTATCATTATTTAGTCAATTTAGTCAATTCTCAGTTTAAAGCCCAAAACTTTTTAGCATTTTAAATCTGAGTTCCCATGGAAATGGTCTTGCTTTACAATTGAAGTGTTTATAGCCTAGTGGTGGATACCAAAAAGTAGGCTAAGTAGGCCTAGTATTTAGCTATATGTGATCTCAACATGTTGGTGACCCACTCCGTGTAACATAAAAACAGTCTTTATTAAAGTGTAAATTGCAGGTTAACCACCACAAACGATTAATGTGTACATTAAAGTGCACAATATGGATATATTTAAAAATTTCTGTCTTAAAATGCGTTAAAATAGCATTTATTGGGGTTTCTTCAAAGGTAACGTGTTTTTTACCGTAACTGGGTGATGATGTCATAACAGGGAGCTGCGGGCAGTAATGCACTCACTCTGTGTGTGCTGTTTGAGGGAGAATAAAACGATTTGCGGGACTCCCGCAAACTAGAAATATCTGAATAAAACGTAAAAACTAATACATTTTTATTCATCTGTTGCAGAAAATCAATAAGAACATCTAAAACAAAATAGAAACGGTTTACAGGCAGAGTTTCTATTTCTAACAATAACAGACATATGTGTTGATTTCTTGAACGCAATAATGGCCAATCAGAAGCATTTACGATAGATTCCCCTCACCGCTCAAAACAGACTTTTTGTTCAGTGCTGAATTCTGTATGCTGGCAAATCCTCTAATTATAACAAACATAGTGTAACGTTATATATTATGGAAGCTTCATTGATAATAACAGAGATGTGCGAGATCTCTGTGAACTGATGTCAGCTTTAGGAATTATTATGGGATCGCACTTTGCGCGCAGTCATGCCAAACCATGCACGCATTAGCCCGCTTGCTTTTATGTTATAACAGTGGTTTGTGTGTTAATGCAACAAACAATTGATCAGGAGCATGTATGCTGATTTGTATGGTGGGCTAACACGTAGGCTAACTTGAAAGTATTTGGAGGTACAGAAAAAAAGTATTTTTGCGGGCGGGAGCGGGACAAAACATGAATGTTGCGGTCGGGAGAAAGTAATATAAGAAAGTAGTTGAGCACGTCAGTTATAACGACACACGTATTCAAAAATAGCCGGGTTTAAACCGGGCTTGGGCTCATAATTACAGTTTATGTGTCGGGCCGGACTCGGACACAGCGGGCTCGGGTAACGTTAGGGTCTTGCTTGATGTTTTGGGCCGATCTAAGCTCTACCTCGGGTAAGTTATGCGAACACTTACAGGCACGAATCAGCCGTTTGTCCTTGGGGAACTTGTGGAGCCTCTCCCCCGTTTTTGATGTATTCGTACATCCCGCACAAGCACAATAGTTAACCATTTTCGCTAGCTAGGACTCCAATATAACGTAACTCTAGGCTTGTTGCATAGACCGTAAAAGCTTGGAGTCCCTGTTATGACATCACGCCCAGCCTAGTGGAAGGAGGGGGCGTGGTTAAAAGCACTGTAAAACGAACCAACTTTTCATTATATTCAGCATTTGGTATAAAAAAAAAATAAAAAAAAAAACAATGGTGGGCGGTTCTTATCTTTATATTTAGTAAGCACATTGCATTATCTTCGTGAAAATTTTTACCTGCAATTTACACTTTAAGCCACTAATTTGTCTGGAGTGTGATTTTCTACACATATTTTTCAAAATTACTATTCATTTTCGTTTGTAAAACATTCTTTTTAAACAGTTTTTAATTGTATTTATGTTGCCTTATCATAAACTTACTTTTCGTAAAAACCAGGGAGGAAAAAATAAATACAATTTTTTAGTAGGCTAAATCAGGGGTTCTCAAACATTTTGGAGCCAGGACCGTCGCCAGGGACGTCTGTGCTGTAACCGTTACCCGCTCCGTCCTGTAGGTGGCAGTGATAAATACCGAGTGTACTGCAGCTGTCATTTGCAAGGCAGAGAAGTGGGTGTCGACGGTTTTGTTGACATTGCCCAGGAGCACTATAAAAGTTCTCAATCGTGATATGGCAGTATTGTCAACCGCTTCAATACATGTACATACAAATACATCAGTCGGACGAAAACACAGAACCGTCAGATGACTGTGCACTTCAGCTGATTTTGTGGAAGTGGTTGTGAGTACATTCTGTTTTACAGGGTTGGGACAAGACAGCATACGAGGTCAATGTTCGCAACGGCTCGTTTCTCTGAACAGTTAGACTGTTTGTTTTGCTCAATTATTGCTGAAGTTAGCTGTCATTTCACGTGTATGTGGGTATTACGCTGATTTATTATTTGCATTTTGATGCATTCATTATTAAAAAAACTAGGGAAGTGATTTTTATAATTTAATTTTGATGCATGAATTACTAAATCACTAAGGAAGTGATTGTATTTTGCTTCAAAACAAGAACATAATTATTTAGAATATATTTTTAACTATGTATTTTGATAGGGCTACACATGATTTGTACGCTGGAGTCGATCATTAACCTATATTAATCAGTGACAATTATTAAGAAAGCATGTCCGTTATAAAAATTAACGTGCAACATGTATTATGAACATGTAAAATAACATGCTATATAATTAATTATGATCTATCCTGACCTGAATAGAAAAGATTGCGGATTGTATCAGTATGAATTTCACACAAACACCCCCCCCCCCCCCCCCCACCACCACCACCACACAACCACACATGCACGTGCACATGTCCTTCTTGTGTGCGTGCTGTTTCCTGCATGTCCATTTTCTTTATTTCCACAAAATATAAAAAATAATAATAATAAACTTTATTCTATAAAGCACCTGTAAAAGGAGCTTCTCAAAAAATTGGAGGCACTGAATGGTATTCTTAGAATTACACACGCAATATTGTTAACCTAAAAACATTTTTATTTTTAAAAGCTATTTATACATTATACTTATAAATACTGGTAAACACATTTTAAATACCAATACTTTTACTACTACTAATACTTTATTTTTAAATAATGATTTTAATAGCCACAGTAGAGCTTAATGGAAACTCCCATAGAAATGTCCAAAGATCACACAAAGCCTTTAATGGTGAGAAAATCAGCAAATGAAAAATGTGCTTCACCACTTTTGTTGACATTTAAAATTGGAAACCGATATAGAAAGATGGGAAAGGCTTCAGGTAAATAATTGTGGTGGTTTGGAATGGATGTAATATTACGCCCTGAATTGTCAAAAATGGCTTTTAAATAAATGTACATTGTTGTGGACGTCGTGCATTATAGGGTTTAATGTGATGGCCCATGCATGACTGACTGATTTCTAGTACACAAAGCAAACATGCATATCTTTTCTTCACTCAAGGTAAATAAACATGTCTGTTTTAGGTTATCAGTATGACTCGCGACATCATTCTTGGAGATGAGCTGCCTGACTGGGTTGGGGCAAAAGAGTTTTATCAGAAGTATGATCCCAAAGAGGTGATTGGCAGGTGAGTATTTGTACTATTCAGCAAGTGTTTTAATGTAATATATTGAGATGTCTTGTGCGTAACTAAACTGTCCCGTGTGCAGAGGTGTGAGCAGTGTGGTGCGCAGATGTGTCCACAAACACACAGGGCAGGAGTTTGCAGTGAAGATCATTGAGATCACTGCAGAGAAAATGACAGAACAGCAGTTAGAGGAGGTGAAGAGCTCCACGCTGAAGGAGATCCATGTACTTACTGTGGTGAAGGGCCACCCGTCCATCAGTGAGTCTGAATGCTACTGCTAATGTTTGAAATGATGTGTTGTGTTCAGCCCTTTCTGAGTAACAACTGACCTTATTTGTGCTTTTTCAGTCACACTTATTGATTCTTATGAGTCAACAACCTTCATATTTTTGGTATTCGACCTGTAAGTATATTATATTAAATTATATTTACACTGAAAAATTTCAAAATTTGACACATTTCATACACAACTTTTTCGTACAGCATGAGGAGAGGAGAACTATTTGATTACTTGACTGAAAAAGTCACTCTCACTGAAAAGGAAACCAGGTGAATTTTTTTTTCTCAAATCTTGTTTCAAGTTTCTATGGTTGCAAATTTTTCTTCTCGTGCCATATTTTGGTTGCAAATGTTCTTACTTTTTAGGAGTATGATGCGTGCTCTTCTGGAGGCTGTCCAGTATCTACATTCTCGAAATATTGTACATCGTGACCTCAAACCTGAAAATGTGCTGCTAGACGACCAGGGACACATCAAACTTTCGGACTTTGGCTTTTCAGTCCAGCTGGGGCCTAATGAAAGACTAAGAGGTGAGAAAATCAACACTGTCCTTTCACGGCGACAAATCAAATCAAAGCCCATTTAACTGAACAACATACATGTTTGAACACTGGCCTTTGACAAATTTCCCTTGTTAGAGTTGTGTGGAACACCAGGATATCTGGCACCAGAGATTCTGAAGTGCTCCATGGATGAGACGCATGAGGGATATGGTAAAGAGGTTGACCTGTGAGTAAATAATACTCATATTCTGATATCAAAACTTTCTTTTGGGTCACAAAAAGCAGTGTGGATGGTTCATCGTCTGTCCCTTGTTTTCCCACAGATGGGCTTGTGGTGTGATCCTGTTCACCCTTCTTGCTGGGTCTCCACCGTTCTGGCATCGCAAACAGCTGCTGATGCTGAGAATGATTATGGATGGCCGGTACCAGTTTAGTTCACCAGAGTGGGATGACCGGTCTGACACCGTCAAAGACTTGGTGAGATACTTAGCATTGTCTTAAGGCCCGTTCACACCAAGGACGATGACTATGAAGATATAGTTCAAAAATTCATTCTTAAAGAATAGCAGAGTCCACATCACAACTATAACGATAATAACACAGTGAAACGATATTGCTGGAATCGATTTTAGAGTGATTTTCTTTTTCCCAAATGATGAACGATAAAAATATTGTCAGTCAATCAGAATCCATTCTGCTTTAAAGAGCTCAAGCATTTAAAGTAGCAGTCAACAAAACTCAGAGTGCACTCAGAATAAACTGAATGATATCATCTGCTAGTGTGGACGCTAATATTGTTATCTTTATAGTTATCGTTCTTGGTGTGAACAGGCCTTTAGCCTGGAGCATACAGGCTAACTGTCAATATTGAGAAATGTACCCATATATGCATTACACTCTTTGCTTAAAAAGTTGAAATTCCTTTAGATCTCAAGGCTTTTAGTGCTGGAACCCACACTTCGCCTCACGGCCGAGCAAGCTTTAGCTCATCCTTTTTTCCGTCAGTACCAAAAGGAGGACGTGCGGATCTTTAGCCCCAGGAGGACATTTAAGGTGCGTTTTTTTTTTTCATTTATATACACTACCATTCAAAAGTTTGGGGTTGGTAAGATTTTTTAAAAAATGTTTTTTTTTTTTTTTTTAAAACAGTAATATTGTCAAATATTATTCAATTAAAATCACTTTTAAAAATGTATTCCTGTGATGGCAAAGCTGAATTTTCAGCATCATTACTCCAGTCTTCAGCGTCACATGATCCTTCAGAAATCATTCTAATATGTTGGTTTGCTGCTCAAGAATCGTTTTTATTATTATCAATGTTGAAAACAGTATGCTGCTTACCGGTAATATTTTTGGAAGCTGTGATACATTTTTTGGGGGATTCTTTGAATACAAAGTTCAAAAGAACAATATTTATTTGAAATAGAAAGCATTTAGAACAGTATAATTGTCTTTACTGTCACTTTTGATCAATCCTTGCTGAATTAAAATATTAAATTCTTTAAAACAAAATTACTGACCCCAAACTTTTCAACTGTAGTGTATGTTTATTTACTTTCTCTTTTTTTTTTTGGTTGTAAGGATTACAAATGAGAGTATGCAGTCTGGCATATTACCATGTAATTGCTGTTTTAAAAATAGTTTCCACTTTTTATTCCAGGTTTTTCTAAATTACAAAGAGGAAAAAAGAGACCTACATTTAAAAATAGTTTGTGATGTTTTTGTGGACAACGGTGTAATTATACTATACAAGTATAATTCCAATTGTGTAATTCAAAACTGTTCTTTGCATCTTCAGGCCCTGATCTTGACAGTGTTAGCTTGTATACGAATGCAGTGCCGCTACTACCGAGCCAGACCATTAACAAAGGAGCTCCTAGCAAGAGACCCTTATTCCATCCGCGGTGTGCGCAAGCTCATTGACGGCTGTGCTTTCCGCATATATGGACACTGGGTCAAGAAAGGGGAGCAACAGAATCGAGCTGCTCTGTTCCAGAACACTGCTAAAATCATTCTACTGGGCCTTGAAGACTTTGAAAACTAAAGGTCATGTTTTTCCCTCATCTGTCCATTTACAGTTTTATTGTTTGTTTTTTGTTTGTTTGTGGTTTTAGCCTGCCTGTCAAAAAGGCACAAAAAACACAGCAGTTTTCTTTTTATAGATTGTTTTTGTCTTCAAAGAGGGATGGTGCTTTTTCATTTTAACAGCATTTTAACTTCATTTAACCACTCACTTTGGATTTTATTTTTCAAATTTATCGTTTTTATTGGGGGCGGAATAAATTGAATTTATTATTACTGTATTGCTTCGAAAACAATTCCAGGTTGTTGAAGCCTAAACCATATATGGACAGGGAACAGGATTTTAAAGGGTACCTATTATGGCATTTAAAATGTTCCTAATAATGTTCTGGGAGTCCCCAACAACAGTTTTACATGCATGCAATGACAAAAAACACTTTTGTTGTCTTATAATATGCATTTATTTTTACCTGATTTGCTCACCGACTCCCTAATGATTCGTTTGACGACTCATTTGTCCAAACCCCTCCTTTGCGTGACGCTAATCAGTTATCAGACCCAGTCAGTTATATTTTGCGTTAGCCCAAAGCTTAAACATATTGATAAAGCACTGCAGTACTACAATACGCTTCACATAATTTCACATATTTCAAAAAAAAAAAAAAATGACATTGGAGACCTAGAAGCTGCTGAGCGTAACTCTCACTCTCTCACACACACACGCACGCACACACGCACACACACACACACATAAAAGCAACAATTATTAATAGTACTTACAGGTTGTGATTCGGAGGAGGAAGCTGATCCAAATAAACTTGGTATTGAATGTTCCTTCAGTTCAGGCGACTCGCGAATCCACACTTGAAAGCATTTGTGTTTGTGAAGCGATCGTCATTAAAATAACGCGAACACAGCTCAAGGTGGCTATACTTGTGTGGTATAGTTGTAAATATAAACTCTAGCCACTGAGTCTTCACATGCTTGTCCCTGGGCAGTGAAAAAAAAAGTTTGCTTTTGATTCGCACTTCAGAACAGAGTCTCGTCGACATGTTGTTGTCAGGTTTCTCTGTCTGCTCTGCGCGCGCACTGAGTGGGCGTGTCGAATTCAAATAACTTGTACAAGTGACGTACGAAAGTGCATCGTTCGTCTATCGATTCATATCAACGACTCAGAGTCGACTCTTACTTTTGAGAGACAATAACTTTGTATACGGTGAACTTTCATATTTAAAACTTTGCAGGATGTTTTTGTTCACTTAGATCTATGTTACACACTACATGAAAGGTAATTTTCAAAATTCCATGATAGGTACCCTTTAAGACTTTCAATACAAAGGATAACATACTTGAAACATCGCATTACTACTGATAGTAGTTTTAAAATCCTTACAAATTGTGTGTACAGCTTTTATTCCTTTTAAACCTCTACATATGTTTTACCACTTGTTTCTTTTTATCACAGTTGACTAGACATTATCCATTCATCATCAAGGTACTGTAGGCAATCTAAACAGGTACATGCATGAATAATATAATTACTGTATGTTATGTGTTTTTACTTTTTGAAATGAGTGCTTTCAAAACTAAACTAAAGATGTGGAACATATTTTCTTACTTCTTAACTTGAATCTTGGTTTCCAGTTTACTAATGGTATCATTAAGTTGATCAGCACTGTCCTGCAGACGTTGTTGTAGCTGATCAGTCAAGCGCATCACTTCATCCCTCACTTCTTTTTGAACTATGGACTTAAGTTCAGACTTTGAAGAAGACCCTTGTGGAAAAAAAAACATACATAAACATATACTTTTATTTTATTTGTGGTATGCAGTGAGTATTACATATAAGAGCATACATTCTGGCATAAATATGCAATCTATTTAAAAAAAAAAACAATAATTTGTGTACAATGGGCACAAAGGTATAATTCCACTCAAACATTTAAATTTTGCAATTTTTTAACTATATATATATATATATATATATATAAAATATTCTGGACCATTGTTGCTAAAAGGCTTACATCATATCTTCTCAACAATGAGTACATTGACCCCAGTGTCCAAAAAGGAGGAGTTCCAGGATATTCTGATGCATACATCAGTGATCAGCCAGATTATCAAGGAAGCAAAGAGTAATAAGAACACAGTCGCTGTCGTCTGGCTAGACCTTGCGAAAGCCTACCCGAGTGTACCTCATCAGCTGATCCAAAGGGCTTTGGAACACTACCAAGTACCAACAGAGGTGGTTAAGCTGGTGATGTCACACATGGATTCACTGAAAATGAGGTTCACAGTGGGAAGCTTCACCACCAAGTGGCAAAGGCTGGAGAAGGGCATCATGGCAGAATGTACTATTTCAGTGGTCTTGTTCGTGGCTGCCATGAATCTTCTTCTGAAAGCAGGAGAGATGCAATGTAGAGGTCCCAAAGCAGGAGACGGAACAAGACATCCTGCCTGCCGGGCTTTCATGGACGATGTGACTGTGATGACCCCAGCAATCCAAGGAACACAGTGGGTCCTAAGTGCATTAGAAAAGATGGCGACATGGGCAAGGATGCAATTTAAACCGAAGAAATCCAGAAGCCTCAGTATCCACAAAGGAAAGTTGATGAGAAACACTTTCAGCATCCAAGGCTCAGAGATCCCAATAATTCAAGACCAAGGGATCCGGTGTCTTGGAAAAAACTATGATCACTCCCTGAAGGATACTGGCAGTCTCAAAGACACCACAGTCCAACTGAACATCTGGCTTAAGGCAATCGACACCAGCCAGTTGCTTGGGAGGTTTAAGGTATGGTGCTTTCAGTACGGCATTATACCCAGACTGCAATGGCCCTTCCTGCTGTACGACTTTCCTATGACACAAGTGGAAGCAATGGAGAAGATGTGCAGTAAGTTTATGCGGAAATGGCTGGGTGTTCCCCCTTCCTTCAGCTCAGTGAACTTGTACAGCAAGACCTCCAAGCTCCGCTTGCCTGTCTCATCAGTAGCTGAAGAGTACAAGGCCTCCAAGGCAAGAGCAGTCAGCACGTTGCTCCTGTCCAAGGATGGGAAAGTCCAGCACGCTAGCAAGTTCATCAAGTGTGGCAGGAAGTGGAGGCCCCAAGAAGCGGTGTCGGAGGCTGAAACATACTGGAAACATCAGGAGATTGTCGGAGTGGTCTGCCAAGGCCGCATGGGACTTGGACATTATAACATTAGGAGGTGGAGTAAGGCCAACACTAGAGGCAAGAGAGAGCTTGTGGTACAGAGGGTCCGACAGGCAGAAGAAGAACAGCGCCGAATTAAAGCGGTAGGACTGGCCTCCCAAGGGCAGTGGATGCAGTGGGACCAGGCACTCGAGCGATCACTGTCCTGGAAAGAACTCTGGGAAATCGACCAAGGCAAATTGGCTTTCTTGCTACGTGCTGTGGCCGACCTCTTGCCAACCCCAAGTAATTTAAAGATCTGGGGCAAGGAAGAAGATCCATCATGCAAGCACTGTGGAGCAGCGCTATGTACACTAAATCACATCCTGACGGCATGCCCCAAAGCACTGGCAGATGGTCGTTACAGGTGGAGACATGACAAGGTCCTGACAGAAGTCGCCAAATGGGTGGACTTTCAGAGGGTCAAAGCCAACAACAACTCGGCACCACAGTCTCCAAAATTGATCAACCTCCAGTGTGAAGGCAACCATACTCCCACGGGAAAGACAACTACCAGGCACCCGCCATCCATTCTACAGCGTGCTGTTGATTGGGAGATGCAGGTGGACCTGGGAAGCAGGCTTGTCTTTCCACAGGACATCGCAGCGACCTCACTTCGCCCGGATTTGGTCTGATTTCCAGGAGCATCAAGACCATCTTAGTAGCAGAACTTACGGTGCCATGGGAAGATAGGCTAGCTATCTCGCATCAAATCAAGAAGGCTAAGTACCAGGACGTGATAGACGAGACTCTTACCAAAGGATGGCACGCAACCATGTTTCCCATCGAAGTCGGCTGTCGCGGTTTTCCAGCAACAACTTTGCGCCATTTCCTAGAGAAGGTTGGCCTGGATCAGAAACATCTGAAAAAAGCCACCAGGGAGATAGCCCTGACAGCTGAGACTAGCTCAAGATGGTTGTGGCTGAAGAGAGCCCACAGTTGGAACCCCTCTGCAGGCAAAGACTAATGCTCTTCGCTGCCCCACTCAGGTGAAGCGTACAGGTTAAGGGGCGAAACGCTAGTGAACCTGAGACGCCTGCTGATGATGCAGAGGGGTCTTCAGCAATGTGGATGCTCCGCCCACCTTCTCACCGTGGAATACCATCACAAAGACACCATACAAGTAGCTCTTGCAATTTCTGCTTGTAGCAAAGCATCTTTGATGTTTATCTCACCCCCTAACAAAGATAACTAAAATGTTACATTATGCATTCATAATAATTGGTAACACTATACATTAAGGTCTTGTCAGTTAATATTAGTTATAGCATTTTGCTGTCACAATAGGCAATACATTTGTTAGAGTATTTATTGATCTTTATTAGTTATTTAATTAAAAAAAATACTGTTCAGCTGTTCAACAGATACAACTTTTGTTTTTAATAATGTATTAGTAAATGATGAAATTAACATTAATTGAGATTTATAAATCTTTTAGAAGGTTGTTAGTTCACGTTAATTAATATATTTAACTAATGTTAACAAATTGAACATTATTGTAAAGTGTTACCTTATCATTTGTCAAGTGGGAGGAGAAATAGATGAACTTATACACTGATTTGTACTAACAGAAATAGATATTTAGAGCCTGTGTCTTATTTATGTGTGCCGGTTTGTTTTTTGAGCAGTCTTATTTACTTAAGGAATTAAATTAAAAAATACCAGAATATATAACTACCTTGGTTGGGACTGTCTGTCTCTGTGGTCTTCATTTCTGGTGGTGCAGAACTTTGTTGAACTTCTCCATCCATTTCTTTCTCCCTCTCAGTTTCTTTTTCTCCATCTGCAGTACTTTCTTTGAACAACAAATGACAGTATATACACTTTTAAATATCAGTTTGTATGTATGTATGTATGTATGTGTGTGAGTGTGTGTGTGTATATATATATAGAGAGAGAGTGAGTGAGAGTGTGAGAGTGTGTATATATATATATATAAATATATATGAGAGAGAGTGAGTGTGAGTGTATATATATATATATAGAGAGAGTGAGTGAGTGAGAGTGAGTGTATATATATATATATAAGAGAGTGAGTGTGAGTGTATATATATATATAGAGAGGAGAGTGAGTGAGTGAGTGAGAGAGTGTGAGTGTGTGTGTATATATATATATATATTAGTGTGAGAGTGAGAGTATATATATATATAAGAGAGTGAGTGAGTGAGAGTGTGAGTGTATATATATATAGAGTGTGAGTGTGTGTGTATATATATATATAGAGAGAGTGGAAGTGAGAGTGTGAGTGTATATATATATATATAAAGAGAGAGAGTGAGTGTGAGTGTATATATATATATATATATAGAGAGAGAGTGAGTGAGTGAGAGTGTGAGTGTGTGTGTATATATATATATATAGAGAGAGTGAGTGTAGTGTGAGAGTGTGAGTGTTATATATATATATATAGAGAGAGAGTGAGAGTGTGAGTGTATATATATATATAGAGAGAGAGAGAGTGAGTGAGTGTGTATATATATATATAGAGAGTGAGTGAGAGTGTGAGTGTGGTGTATATATATATATATATAGAGAGAGTGAGTGAGTGTGAGTGTGAGTGTGAGAGTGAGAGTGAGAGTGTGAGTGTGTGAGTACCAGATTGGGCATTTTCCTCTATATCGGTGTCCTCAGGTATTCCAATATATGACAAGGATATATCCAACTGTACCTTACCATGCAAGAGTCATAAAGTCAATTGCTCTGTCAACATAAATTAGAATTTAGTACTAATACTAAACAGTATCTGTCCTGACAAATCCATAAACTCACCTCTGGAGTAAAAATGTATTTGTATAAAAAATAATGTCTCATATATGTGTTGATGACATAGTATAAAATTTGTGTCATTTGCTCCGAGCTGAAAAGGTCGATACTGAAAGGAGGCCTCTGTGTAAATAGGGGAAAGAACAAAAGAGGTTTGAGCACAAAGACGTTCGTTAACTTCCCAACAGTTATTATTTCAAAGCAGATATATGATAACACTACTGTTCAAAAATGGTGGTTATGTTCACCAAGGCTGCATTTATTTGATTAAAATACAGTACAAAATGTTCTCTCTTTGTATATTTTAAAATTTATTTTTTCCTGTGATGGCAAAGCTGCTTTTTCAGCATCACTCTAGTCTTCAGTGTCACATGCAGAGGTGGACAAAGTATACACAACTTCCTTACTTGAGTGAAAGTACAAATACTATGGTCAAATATTACTCCATTACAAGTAAAAGTACAGAAGTACTCGTTTTTAAAAGTACTTTAGAATCAAAAGTAAAAGTCAATGCGTTGTTTTATTATTGTTGTATGTAATACAGTACCTTATGCCTCTGAATCTATGCCTTCCTACCTACCCTCATATCAATATCAAATGTATTTCTAGACCACAGTTCCAGTAGTGGGATTGAATGTGAGATTGAATAAGTGCATTTAATAACATCCACAATGGTTTCGGACACCCAAATGGCTGTTCCCTCAAATAGTGCCTTATTTAAAGTTTTTTGGCTTTTAATATGAATGTGTTAGCCTTATTATTAATTCACATCAAAATTCACATTTAGAAGACCAAACCCAACGTTGAAAATGAACATCAGGTTGATGTCAGAATCCAACGTCAGATTGACGTTAATCTCCAACATTGGACAGATGTTGTATTGTGGTTAAAAATGAATTGTGGTTCTGACGTCAACCCGACTTTCATTTCCAACCAAAATTCAACGTCTGTGACACATCAATGACGTCAAGATGCAACCCCTGCAACTAAAATCATCCACTGACTGACGTTATTAGTTTCTACTCAAGAACCTTGACGGAAATGTAGTGGAGTAAAAAGTATGATATTTGCTTTCAAATCTAGTGAGGTTAAAGTAAAAAGTTTCCAGAAAAATAAATACTCAAGTAAAGTACAAATACTCTAAAAGTGTACTTAAGTACAGTACTCAAGTTACTTTGTTACTGTCCACCTCTAGTCACATGATTCTTCAGAAATAATTCTGCTGATTTGCTCCAAACATATATATATATATATTTTATTATAAATGTTTTTCTGTCACTTTTGATCAAGTTTATGACTGAATAAAATTTGACTGAATTAAATTCTTAAATTGATTTCTTCCAAACTATAAAATCTTACTGACCCCAAACTTTTGAATGGTATATTGTATCTACTTACCCTGACTGAATGGCAAAGCAGAAGTTCACTGCAGTAGGTCAAACAGTGATCTGTGTTATTGAGGGGTGTTTCTGAAAATGTTTTACAAGAATGTTGTAATATTATATAAGTATGAGAATCTTGTACAACATTATAAAGATATTGTTAATTCTACAATAACATGATTACTATGGCTGCATCACCTGTGTTGAACTGATGCACGTTTTTTATAATGGAGATGAGAACAGAAGTTTGTTCCCTGTTGAATTTTCTCTCTCTGCAGAACAGCAATAGATTTGTAAACAACTCAAGAAGTACTCCCTGTTTTGGCTGAGGCACATCAGAGACCAATAATGCACGGCACAAAATCCTAGAGGGGAAGCAAACAATGTGCATTCACATAAGATCGAGCAAAGCATCGTTCCTGTTATGCAGCATCTTCTGTAATTTAGGGTAGAGTGTCTATAAAAATGTATTTGGTCTATCTCAGGCATTTAAAATTGTTATAGCTTGGTTATTTACACAATGGCAGGAAAATTAGCAGGTTGCCTAACAAGATAAAAGAGGTAAAGTTAGCCACATGGACATAAAGATATAGTTTAGCCTACATTAGGGTGTCACCTTGAAGTTAATCTTGATACACTATTATATTTTATAATGTCACACTAATTTATGTAATAATATAACATGACTGACTATTTCAAATGAAATAATGCTGTAGACGTTATTCACAGAAGCGCCGCCATCTTTGAATTTTAACGGGGATGAAAGCGAGGCTTGTGACATCTCGTCTGGGGGTTGTAGCTACTATTATTTAATGTGTTTTTGGAATATTCTGCTGACGAAACCCTGCAAAATATCTTAACAAGAAATTTCAGTAGACAAAAAACTCCAAACAACATGAGCTGTGGAAAATTATAAGTGATCTTAGAGCTTTATCAGCGGATGTAATTGAAAACACGGTCACCTCATCGCTTTCATACTTGGCATGGCGCTGCTCTGAATAAGGTCTATTTAAATTAGCATAATATACATGTGTTAAGCAATATTTGTAATATAAATAACCTTTCAATCTCAGGTATGGAATTGGTCTTCTCAATCTCTTCCATATCATTGTGTTTCAGATCTGCCCTAGAAATGCAGTCAACAACAATAATTATTGATGTGTCTAAAGATGCTGAAAATGCAAACTACATTGGATTGGGGGGGGGGGGGGGGGGGGGGGGGGGCTAACGTTACCATAACAACACCCGTGCTCTTGGAGGATGGGACTCCTAGAAAATATTGCAATTAATGTACAAAAATGTAACGTTATAATATTTTTGGGAAATCACAAGTTATTCCTGATCTCTAGATTCCATGAAAAAGTATAGCTTTTACCTTAATGGTCTCAAAAGGCTTCATTTCTCCGCTCTGACCGCCTCTGAAAACGGCTCTATAAAAACATTAGCGCTAATCTAAACCAGATCACCACCTGTGTGTGTGTTACTTCGTATCCTAGCAACTATATTTTTTCTTCTGTAAAAAAAAAAAAAAAACACTGACAACTGATCAGTACCGCCAACTTAAAAGCCACGAAAACTTCACATGAGGATGCACGTTATTATTTTTAATATGGCATTGCAACGATCAAAAATAGGAAACAAATATAAATATTGTTTTAATTACATGTGTTTCTAAAAAAAAATCAACATTTAAGAACTTTTATCTTCACCCTGCGATGTAGAGGAAGTGACGTAAAGTATCAGACTAGCACGAAAGAGTCCACAACCATACGTTGTTCAAATAGCTCACTTCGAGCAAATACGTCTGTGATCACAACAAATGTCCAAAAAGGTATGAGTGCTAACAAACAAAGTGTTTTACACATATGTTAGGGCCTTTCTATACCCGCTCACTTTTATTTTGATAGACAAATTTTTGTCCTGTAGTGTCAGTGTTCGCATATCTACTGTTCTTCCTGTTTTCCGGTCGGAGCGGAGGTTTGTTTCTGGTTGCACTAACACAAGTCACTAACACACATCTATTTTAATACAAATTTTTAACCGCGGAGTACCTAAAACGTTGTAGTATGACATGCGACATATAGTTCTAACAGAATGCAATTTATAATGTAAAAAAGACCCATGTTTTTGACCGTTGTATCTCGCTTGCTAGGCTTCAGCTAGCATCGAAGCTAAACTCACTCAAAGCGGCACTGTTGCCTTAAATTAATTGAAAAAAAGTTGAGTTGTACTGCATAAATATATGCCCTGCGTAATATGACTATAATATCTTCTTTATAGTTTGTTTCGTTATGAAATAATCCAATAGATATGAATTAGATCGAAGACGTCCGCCGTGTTAACCAGCATATGACAGAAAATCTCAAAACAGTGAATTACATCCCAAGTGTTTCATCTTAAATCTTCTTGTTATCGTTAAATCATATTTTTAATTTTAGGCCAGATAGAAATTATCTATGCAAAATCTCTTTAACAGTGGTATTTGTTTGACATTGCAGTACTAATAGCTGTCTTGGAACTATACAATGTAAAATTATTTAGTTAAAGTGATAGTTCACCAAAAACTAAAAAATATCAATCATGTTCTCACCATTATGTTCAAATACGTATGACTTTTTGTTTTTCTTTAGAACACAATAGAAAATGTGCAGAAATTTTTGCGACAGAGTGACAGTCGTTCACTTGTAATCTCATCTTTGTTTTTCCCAAAGATTTTACAATGAAAGTGAATGATAACTGAGGCTGTCATTCTGCTGAACACTTCTTTTTTTTTAGTCCTACAAATGAAAAAAAGTCATACAGCTTTGGAACAACATGAGGAGTAAATGATGACAGTTTGGTTGAACCTTTAATTCTACAAATCTGCCTGTGCTTTTGAAGAAATTGATAACATTTAACATTGATTACATTTGCGTCTGTTGTAGTTCTGAATAATATAATAATAGTCTATCCAACACTGAATTTTGTAGGGAAGCATGTCTGGCACAGGGGGTGGGAAGCGCCCCTCAGGAGGGGATAGTCCTCCTGGCGCACCTGAAAAAAAGATGAAGAAAGAGGAGAAGACTACCACCACTCTCATTGAGCCCATCCGCATTGGAGGAGTTTCGTCTACGGTATGTTTCATGTACCAAAACAAAATATGTTGTAGCTGTTGGGTGCAGTCTTGCAATATGCAATATTTTGTGTGTTTTTCACACATACATCATTAAAAACAATCACCTTCAATTAGGGGTGTAACGATACACTCATGTCACAATTTGATGCAATTCATGATACTGATGACACAATACCATTGTGAATTTGTGATACTATTGTGTATGTTTTTATTATTATTATTACTTTTAAGACATATGGTAAAAAGTTACAAAAACTTTTTTACTGACTTTGGTATTTAATTAGAGGTAAACTTGATTAGGATTAGACTTGGTCCTGGTCCCCAATGCACAGGGCAATGGTGACACCAGAATAAAAATATTCATGATTCTGAAGCTAATAATAAAGAATTATGTTAGACACATATGCTTGCACTCGTTCATTGAATACATATATAAAAATAATGTTGGCCCCTTTTTAAAATCAGACATTTGGCATTTTCAGCACCTGCAAATATTCCACCATTGCATTATTATACCTTATATTCAACATTATATATAGTAGTTTAATGTAGTTCTGATTCTAAAACTCTGTAAACTTTCTTTTTTTTTTCTCATGCAGCAATACACTTTCAGTGCAGGCATTCATTTGATCTCTTACACAGACAAGCAGCGCACGCACATATACTCTTAATAGTTTCACTATGTCCTGTCTCTCAATCCCACTTAAATAATAAGAATAGACTATCTAAAAGTCGTACTACATACTACAAAAACTAAAAATGTGATATTGTGATTTAGTGCCGCTCCAGCACATATACACTTCAGATGATCAATTCTGTCAATCACAGTTCTAATCACAAAGCATGTCAAATGACTATTCCCAACTTTAAATTGTTTCTTAATTTACTCGCCCTCAGGTCATTCTCTTGTGTCATACACAAGTATGCGAGTGCGCACTTTGCTACAAGCATGTGTGTTGATCACTGTTTTATTATCAGTGTTGAAAACAGACGTGCTGAATAATATTTTTATCGAAACCGTGATAATTTTTTTTCAGGGTTTCTTTGATGAATAGAAAGAACAGCATTTATTTGAAATAGAAATATTTGAATCTTTTGTAAAATTGTAAATGTCTTTACTGTCACTTTTTATCAATGCGTCCTTACTGAATAAAAGTCTGACCCAATACTTTTGATTGGAATTGTTTTAAACATTATGTTATAACTTTCAAAACCTTTGTAGATAACTTTTGTAATTTGTGATTGACTTGTGTAATTTTGCCCCAAATGTTTTTGTGCAGGAGGAGATGGACATGAAGGTCATTCAGTTCAAGAACAAGAAGCTCTGCGAACGCCTTGAACAGAGGCAGGCTTTGGAGGATGAGTTGAGGGAGAAGATTGAGAAACTGGAGAAGAGGCAGGCCACTGATGACACCACCCTGCTTATCGTCAACCGCTGTTGGACTCAGGTTCACCACTCTTCTTTTCTTCCAATGCTATACAATGATAATAATAACAAAAACTGCTTTAGCACATAAAAATAAGTAGCGAAACATGAAAGAATCAAAATATACATTCCTTATATGACATCTATTATAACAGATAATAGTAATATTGTAATGACTTATTTGAACTCTGTTTTCACAGCTTGAGGAAAATATCCATGAATTGCTGCAACATGTAGAACCCAAGGATGCCCCAGCTCCTGTCCAGACCCCTGCCACCCCTCCTGTTCCGGCAGACGTCCCAGTTCCTGCTGTAGCTCCATCACCTGCTCCTGAACCTTCCGCTCCTTTGCCAGCTTCAATGGAAGGGGATGATGGCCTACCCCGGCCGCCACCTGAGGGGGTGGAAGAACCACCACTACAACCAGTGCAAGAAAAGGAACAGACACAGGAGCAAGAGAAGCAACAGCAGCCGCCTGACTCTGAGGAGAAGCTGACTGATGTACCAGTGAAGGATGGAATTCCCGGTAAATATACTGAGTTAGACTCCAATGCCATTTGCACAATATTTAAAATAAAGCATTTATTCATAGTTTATACTAGTGTTGTAGTACTTGAGTCTGGTCTTGGTATGGTAAATCATTGTATGATTTATTTGTTAACATCATCAATGTGATTGGATGTAAAACTTCCTGCTTCAAATGCAGCCAGTAACTTTATATTTGATTTCTTTTGTTACTGTTGTGCCTGGTCAGAAATCAATGAGGGATTATGTAAAAAATGTCACCAAAATTCAAAATACGATTGCAAAAAAGTAATAATATGAGATCTTGTATTTTATATTATAACATGATTTTAAAAGCTATTTTCACAAATATGAGCATGATTGCTAACAAATCCATAGCAGCATTGGATTGTGCATTTTCAAGCAACACACATCTTTTGTTTACTTACCGAATGAATCAGCTGCTTTAAACAAATCGTTTTCAATGATGTACGACTCACATTAATCGTAATATCTGATCTGTCAGCTTATATGGTAGACGCAAATGCTTGTATCCAATTCATATCAGATTTATTTCCACTTATGAATGAGGCCTAAAACCTGGGAATATCAGAATCCATGTGCTTTTTACTGCTTAAGGCCCGTTCTGTTTATTTCAAGTGCGTGCTCGCCTGCCAATTTAAAAGCTCAAGCTTGTTACAGCAGGATGGATTCTGATTGGCTGTCAATGTTTTATTGTTCATCAGCTGGATAAAATCGTCCTCAAAAGTGAGTCTCAACGATATAGTTTCTCTGTGCCGTTATTGTTATAGCTGTGGTGTGAACTCTCCTATTCTTTAATAATGAGAATGATTTTTAGAAATCTTTATTGTTATCTTCATAGTTCCTTGGTATGCACGGGCCGTTAACACGTTTGTGGGTCATATCCGATCTGTGAAACATGGGAGGAAAAAAGTGGAATTGGGTCACTTGAACCTTGTAATGTAAATGCAGCTATTGATTCACATTACAATCGGTCGGATTTCCATCTTATTTTTTTGGCATATAAATAAAGGCAAATGCACCAAATTGCATATTTTTGCTCCGTTTCGGCCTCATTTTTTTTTTCTTTGTTATAATAACAGCCTGATGTATTAAAATAAATACTCAAGATACTCAGACCATAAACGAAACATAAAACAATAATGCTGCTAGTGTCTATTAGCCTGCTATAGCAGCTTTTACTATTTACATTCATATTGTATTTGATCTGTTTTGTAGCCCCTCCACCTCCACCACCTCTCAGCGTGAGCGCAAAGGCTTTCCTGGCAACTCTGGATAACAGCAGTGAGGAGGAGCTGACACTGCAGCTACAGGACAGGATGCAGTTCAGCAAGGGTGCTGTGGCCTGCATGGTCTGCATCTTTGACCGTCTGCATAGCAGCATTGATGAGCTGTGTACTAGAGTGGAGTCAGCTGGTAAAATAAGAGTTAATTTGCTATGATTTTGAAAGCACAAAATGATCATTTAAAAAAGTCCCCGAAAGCACTTAGTTTGAACACACACTAAACTCTCGCTCTTGCACTTTACGTTCTAATCAGTTTGTGAAGATGACAGTCAGCGAGAGATAATTGCCTCAAACCACACACTTCTAGAGGAAAATCTTCGACTGCAAGACCTTGCTTCCTCCCTTCAAGGGAAACACCACAAAATGTCATTAGAGGTATCTGTTAGCCTAGTTTTGTTTGACCAAATTTTATTTACAGTATATTTACTTAGTTATACATTACCATTGATAGGTTTGGGGTCCATAAGATTAAAATTAAAGCTATTATTCAGCAAGGAAATGTTAAATTGATCATATTATTACAATAAAATAAATACTATTTTTTAACTGTCTGTTCATCAAATAATCATAAAAAAAATTGTTTCCACAAAAATATTACGCAATACAACATTAAGAAATGTTTTGTGAGCACCAAATCAGAATAGTAGAATGATTTCTGAAAGATCATTTGACACTAAGAATGGTTGCTGAAAATACAGTAATGTCTGCTGAAAATGAAATTAATAATACTTACTGTACTGTTTAAATAAATGCAGCCTTGGTGAGTATTAGTGACTTCTTTCAAAAACATTAATAAAATCTTACCAGCCCCAAACTTTTTAACAGTAGTATAATATATGTATTGTGTGGTATATGTCTTGCACCCTTAGCTGTCCTTAAGACCAGTCTTTGCTTCCACAGTATAATGAACTGGTTGACAAAGTTACAAGTTCTGAGACTAAAGTGTCTGAAATGGAAACGTCTGTGGAGGACCTGCAGTGGGACATTGAAAAACTCCGTAAGAGAGAGCAGAAGTTGAATAAACACCTAGCAGAAGCTCTAGAGCAGGTCAGCTTTCCCTTCATCTCAGAAAAATCACTGTTTCATCCTGTTTAATGCTAAGCAATTTATTTTATTTAAAGCTGCAGTCCGCAGTTTTCCTCTTCTCTGTTCGAAATCTGCAATTGCAGTTATTCACGGAATTATCAACTTTACATGGGTTGTGCGTCGGCACAGCACTGAGCGGATGAATCCAATGTTTTGAGGAGAATGTGCGGCTGTCAGTCAACGCGCCGGTGTGGATACTGTTATTCGAAATCACAGATTATTTTTGGAAGTATGACCAACATAAGAATTTGATTTCGAACAGAGATAGGGAAAACTACGAACTGCAGCTTTATTTAACTTCCTGAATTTGAAATAAAACATAAATTTTCGTTAGTGCGGCTGTCAGTCAACGCGCCGGTGTGGATACTGTTATTCGAAATCACAGATTATTTTTGGAAGTATGACCAACATAAGAATTTTGATTTCGAACAGAGATAGGGAAAACTACGAACTGCAGCTTTATTTAACTTCCCTGAATTTGAAATTATAAAACTTTCCGTTTTCATACTATATATTTCTTTGCCATACTTGATCCTTCGTAATAATCAATATATTATTTGCTGTTTGATCCTCTAGCAGTACTTCCTGTGAGAAAGGCAATTGTACTGCAAGAGATTATACTACTTATCTTATTGCGTCATTTACAGAAAACACAGTTTAGTATGACTAGCAATATGATTGTTTCTTGACTACATGTGTTTTGTTCCCCCAAATTAGCTTAATTCCGGTTACCATGCCACTGGCAGTTCTGTTGGGTTACCAGGTGGTCAAATCACACTCAGTATACAGAAGGTAACAGTGTTATTTAGAAACTACTGTCGTATTCATTAATAAATCATATAATATATATACATTAAGAAATTTTGCTTTTATCTTTTTTTCTTTTACTTATAATTTTAAAGTTTTATAACTTTGTGATTTTTATTGTTTTATATTTCTATTTAATGTTTACTTCAGTTTCAGTAATTTTAGTACTTCAACTTATTTCAGCTAATTGGCGTGGCAACATTCTATTTTTTCATGTAATATTTATATTTTATTTTAATTTATTTCCACTTTATTTCAGTCGTCTAAAAGGATTTATGTTAGTTTTAGTTAACCATAACAGACACTTCTGTGAATATATCATTAAAAAAAATATTATCAATTAGAATAATTTAGACCTGATTCCAATCTGTGATTTGTACATGAGTTTGTCTAACGAGTATTTCTCTACTATCAGTTTGAATCCCTGAATGCCGAGTTAGAGCAAAACCAGGAACTTGCCAACAGCCGCATGGCAGAGCTTGAGAAACTTCAGCAAGAATTACAGGAAGCGGTTCGGGAGAGCGAGAAACTTAAGGTGGTAGAGTTCAATGAGAGGACAAAAAAGATTTTATTTTTTACTGACTGGTATTACTGACCTCTACATCCCTTTATAGATGGATCTGAGGAATATACCAGAGGATGTGTTGAAGGAGACGCCAGAGTACAAGTGCCTCCAATCACAGTTCTCTCTGCTGTACAATGAGTCTCTGAGTGTGAAGACCCAGCTGGATGAAGCCAGAGCTCTGCTGCTTACAGCCAAAAACGCTCACCTGCGGCAGATAGAGCACATGGAGGTGAGAGGGATGATTGGACAGAAATGATTGCTGGTAGTCATATCTGAGCTTGTTTTTTGTGATTGTTTGAATGTCATTCTCTCTGTTTGTAGAGTGACGAGTTGTCTCTTCAGAAGAAGTTACGCACTGAGGTCATCCAGCTTGAGGACACGCTGGCCCAGGTGCGCAAGGAGTATGAAATGCTACGGATAGAGTTTGAACAGAATCTTGCTGCCAATGAGCAAGCAGGTAACGTCACTCATACAAGTTATTTGATTTTATTCTTTTCGGTTGTCATGCCCTGCGGGTGAGGTGGGATTCTTTAGTGGTGAATTTTCCAAAGCCCATTTGTTTTACAGTAACCTTGACTGCAACGAGGAAATCTGTGGGGGTGGTGTATCCTGTCATCACTTCTCTGATTGTTCAGTTTTGGCTGGTGTTCACTTTTTATCTAAGCATCATAAACCGAGACGTCTGTAACGTGTATCCTGTATTCGAATGACTATCAGCATCACCATCTCTTTCTCTCTCTTTCTTTTCTTTCAGGCCCAATAAACAGAGAAATGAGACATTTAATCAGCAGTCTGCAGAACCATAATCATCAGCTGAAAGGGGATGTGCAGAGATATAAGAGGAAACTACGTGAGACACAGATGGAAATAAACAAGGTATTTCTCATGCTGGTCTTCGTTGACAGTTTTCCCACAATCACAGAATTTTCAGTTGGAAACATTAAATTACAAATATTATTTTATACAACTAAATCACATAGCGCTCTCTCTCTCTCTCTCTCTCTCTCTCTCTCTCTCTCTCTCTCTCTCTCTCTCTCTCTCTCTATACACACACACACACACACACACACACACACACACGCACAGTAGAACAATAGACTTAGAGAAAGTCACTTTTTGCAATTTTTTTGTAACTAGTTTTAAGCATTACTCTGTATTTTTACTTTTACAATGAATACTTTCCAGTGTTATTTATACATTTGATTGCTTTAATTTCTGTAGTATTTCTTACCCAAATACTACCGTTTGACTCACGTGAAAAACTTTAAGCAGTGTTTATTTAATTTTTCTCTTTTTTTTCGATTATCCTTATTTGTGCTATAGTTTGTAATTTGTTTATTTGTTCTTATTTTATTACTGACTGTTTACTTTAATACAAATCTTTTTTGTAAATTTAGTGCATAGTTTCAAATAAAGCCTCCCTGTGCTTTGAGTAAGCTCTTGCAACAAAATTAAATATTTAAAAATATTTTTGTATAATAAATGACCTTTCTTCATTTGTAATTCACTTTTAAAAGTATTTTCTAAATGTAGAAGAAAAAAAGCTCAGTGCACTTATGTTATTGTATATGTTAACTGTTACTTTCCTCAAAGTAATTGAATTTTCACTAAATATTGTTCTCTGTAAAATGTCACTCCTGTTGTTTTTCAGTTGAAGTGCCAGAGTGGAGATACTGGTGCGCTGATGTTGGAAGAAAACGTGGGTGGATGGAGGACTGGAGGTAAAGAAAGAGGAAGATGAGGACCAGGAGGAGGAGGAAGAGAGGAGGAGAGAGCTGGAAAGGCAACGGGCGCGGGGAGAGAGAGAGGGAGGCGGAGAGAGAGAGGGAGCGAGAAAGAGAACGGGAGAGACAGCGCAGTGATGAGCTGAAAAGGAAGGACTCTGATGCGCTGAAGATGCTGAGAGGAGAGCTCAAGTACATCTTTTAGCCTTAATTTTGATTCTCAATACTGCTTGATTTAATATTATCTGCTGTTTTATCAGTCATGTTGGACATAAATGGACAATCATAATTAATATACAGTGGCCCCAAGTATATTTGGTCTTACCTAAAAATTTATTGCATTACTTAACAAAATATCAATGCAAGTCACACTCAAGTGTTTTTTTCTTTAAAATAAATAATTAATAATTAAACATACTATTTAAAATGAAGACAAAAAGCATTTGGACACTTTGTCTTGTATTTCAATGTGCTTTATTTTAGGCAACTATAATATCGTCTTTTAAATTTAATGAACTTCAGATCTGTCACCTTACCCCCATATCATTTACGTCACCAACAGAAAAGCTCAGGAGTCTCAGAAGGAAATGAAACTACTGCTAGACATGTACAAATCAGCCCCAAAGGAGCAGCGAGATAAAGTGCAACTCATGGCCGCAGAAAAGAAGTCCAAAGCAGAGGTACGTGAGCCCACGAAGCCTTGCTGTCTTTCTGTGAGGCAAAACCTTCAACATGCAATTCACTTGGGGTGGTCCTTCTCTTAATGCTAATTAGGCTTGCCGCGATAGACGGTGTTGACGGTGTTACCGGTTTTCAGCCCCATCACCGGTGACATCACTTTCCCACCGTGACACCGCGATGTCTTGACTTTTTTAAAGTAGGATATTCGTTTTTGCTATTTGTGTTTATTGTGTTAATAAACACAAGATTTGTACGCATAAACACAAGATTTGTACGCATATCCAAATGTTTAGGCTATGCCAAAGAACGTATATTGCTATGCGGAGTGTGGAGCGTGCACTGCATGGTAGGGAGGCTCGGGCGTGAACACTTGCATTTTCCTATCAACATGGAAACAACTTAAAATACATTTCTGGCCATACATAAAATAATAATATATTATTCGCAACTACTTTTATTTGTCTAAACTCAAAATAACAAGACAACGTTGTGCTTTTGTAAAATAAAATAAAACAATCAGGCGCGGTTTCAAGGTCTCCGTGAACTGGAGCGTGAGAACTGAAACAAAATATCTAGCCTAGGCTAAAGCTTGAAATGTCCGCTTTAAAACGAACAAATTCGAATCGAAAGCTAATACCTTCTGATGATGTAGGCTAATCCGAATGAAAGATGCATTTCTCTCTAGAAAGATGCATCCGTTACAGCGGAGATGGAGATATGTTTAACCGACCCTGTTTAGAACACTAGTTTATTAAACACTAGTTTATTAATAAACAATTAAAATGCCTCGTTATTTTTTCAGACACATTTATTATTAGCCTATAAATCACCTTTCTGTAGCCTATGCTGTGGTTCCAGAGACATAGGCCTATATTTTTCCCGCAGTGCTGAATGAGAAGAGCCGTAGGCTATAGCCTATATGGCTCTTCTCATTCAGCACTGCGGGAAAAATATCATTTCCAGGTTCTAATTTGGCCTTAGAAAACCAGTCAAATCTAAAAAAAATCATATTAATTTGTGAATATTTTAAATGTTTAATAAAGGGGTAAAAGTCGTAAACAAAAATCCGAAAATCCGTTAATATAGGCTAGGCTATATATTATTTTGCGCAGCATTTGGTGTGTACAGTTCTAATTTAAATTTTGGTGTTCAACTTTGCAAATACAACAACCGTTCATTTTTTGTTTTGCAAAATTACGGGTTAAAAAAGGAAAAACGAATGGACACAAAAGTAGGCCTATATGACCGTTTGGACAGAATACGAGACATATTTATTAAATTCATAAAAAAGAAACAATAATTACAGGAATAGCCTACCTAAACCTCAAAGAAATGCCAAAATCAAGACATCGGAGCAGAAATGAGTGAGAAACACCCAGAAACTCCTGAGTCCTGGCTATATGCCGTTCGCAGCCCTGCCATTAATTATTGGATAACACACCACGTCTCCTTCCATTATTAATAATAGCCTACTAGTAATGTCTTGTCTAGTGGGGTGGCTGTGATATAGGCTATAAACCTCCGTTGCCATGATTTTTAGAATGACTTTTCGCGAGAGGAAAAAAAGGACGTTTTAGTCGCATAACATCGGTTAGCCTAATGGAAACGCCGTCATTTCGCAATAGTTTTTACTCAGTCTACATGTTCTTGACTGCAAGTCTGTCTTTGTCTCACCTGTCATGTTCTTTGACTCTACTAGACTGCAAGCAATGTTAATAAATGCCAATTTATAGTGTTTTTTAGAGTGCTGTCATTTATATAGGCTAAGGTCCTTTTTGAAGTTTTTATTTTATATTCGTCTCTTATTTATTTGGTTTTATCTTATTTAAACTTTGTGTAATTTATTTAGGCCTATTTTTTCTTATTAGTTAAAAAACGTTTTATGGTTCTTATTTGTTTGGGCCCACAGTTTGCCGATTTTCACTTTTTTCAGCGCATGGGGTTATTTTTATTCATTCGTTATGCTAATAAAAGTTCTGTCTATAAATAAAGTTTTATTATCAGCGAGTTTTTTTTTTTTTTGGTCCATTCAAGCAATTGACGCTGAATTGCCAATTGACGTTTTTTTCGAAAGTGAAAGTAGCCTAAACGCGCACGCATTTAAAAGCTATTTAACCCCCCCCCCCCCCCCCCCCCCCCCGCCCCGCCCCGCCCCCCACGGTGACACCGGGATTACCGGTGTTGTCACACGTCGATTAACCGGTGGGAAATTTTCCTCACCGCCGCAACCCTAATGCTAATATCAACATTGTCTGGCAGGTGGAAGAGTTGAGGCAGCGAGTGCGGGAACTCGAGGAGAGGGAAAGGAAAGAAAGCAAGAAACTGGCAGATGAAGATGCCCTCCGCAAGATCCGTGTGGCCGAGGAGACCATCGAACACTTGCAGAAAAAACTGGCTGCTACTAAACAGGTGGTGTGTCTTGTTGGAAAACGTAGTTATTGTTAACAATTGTGTTAGAATCTTATTAGTTCAACAACCACTGTAGCTTTGAAGCTAGTGCACTGACAGTGCCCGTGTGGACCTTTCAGGAGGAAGAGGCTCTGCTGAGTGAGATGGATGTGACGGGTCAGGCGTTCGAAGACATGCAGGAGCAGAACAGCAGGCTCATGCAGCAGCTCCGAGAGAAAGATGATGCCAACTTTAAACTAATGAGTGAGAGAATCAAATCCAACCAGATTTACAAGCTTCTGCGGGAGGAAAAAGAGGAGCTGGCGGACCAAGTGCTCACTTTCAAAACCCAGGTGTGCAAGAAAAAAAGCCTTTCCTCATACAATCCTCATGCATCCAGGCAAGAATTTGCGGATGTACAAAAACAAACATTCTCATAATCTATTAGTCGGTGGCTTTTATGAAAAACTAGTCTACTATGGCTGTGTCCAAAAGCTTAGAAAGCTAACTGTTTAATGGTCTAATGATTTATACAAAAATGCAGGAAGTAACACCAAAAGTGGAAAAAGTTGTTTAAAAACATACATTTACTCAAACTGACCACCAACTGCAACTTTCAGATGCCATTATATTTTTTTTTATTCAACTGTCACGAAATCGAATGCACAGGTTAGTGGGATATGGGTGCAACGATATCTGAAGGTATCTTAGAAAACAGGATGTGACACGGTCATAGGATTCGGACATGCATTTTTCAGCTTTCAGATGCTGTCGATGTAAAATTGGCCCTATATAATAAGACTGATTCAGGGTTATGTTTCTCAGCGTTTATATTTATAAGGGAGGGGGGGGGGGGTCTTTTTGACATTCTTGTGAATAGCTGTAGGGAGCACAAAAGATGTCTTAAAGGAACACTCCACCGTTTTTTCATATTAAACTGTTATTCCCTTAACTAAGACAAGTTGATGCATACCTCTCTCGTCTCGGTGTGTGCGCTCAATCGCTCTGGCGCGCGGCGACAATTTGGCAGCCCAGTTCATTCATTAGGATCCAAACAGAGATGAAGTTAGCAGCGACCAAACATCTCCAAGTTTTCCCTATTTAAATACAGTTGCACGAGTAGTTACACGACCAAGTATGGTGACACAAAATAAAACGTGGCTCGTGTAAAATGTGTAAAATGGATCACTATAATGTATGGCGGTATAGCGCTTGAGAGCACTTCAACTCTGCGCAGTAATATCACTCCAGGTTAATTTACATTCAGCCAGACGAGAGAGGTATGTATATCAACTCGTCTTAGTTAAGGGAATAACATAGTTTAATATGAAAAAACGGTGCATTGTTCCTTTAACTTTTTTTTAATTTGCAATAGTTTTTAGCTTAATGTTCCTCTTTACTCAAAAATACACAAATCTGTCCTTTAAAAATATCCTAAAAGTTTTTAAAATGGAAACCAACGGAAATCAGATAAAAGTCTTATGTTTGAATTACTGCCACTAAAAAATAAAGCAAAAATCTAGATAAACTAATTGACTAGTTGGTTTATAGACAACTAGTCGGCCCATCCCTGTTAGAATGAAAGCTAAAATGTATTGGCCTTTCCATTTTTGAGGCAGTAAATCTGCATGTAATATGTTTAATAACTTCTGTTTTTGCAATAATGATGTAATTGTATCATCTGCTCTTTTTACTGCCCTTCCCAGGTGGACGCTCAGCTGCTGGTAGTGCAGAAACTAGAAGAGAAGGAAGGTATCCTGCAGAGCACACTGGCAGCTCTGGAGAAAGAGCTGGCGCTGCGCACTCAAGCACTGGAGCTCAACAAGCGCAAGGTAAAACCGGAAAGATCACAGACGCCCACCTCTGTTCTGATGTCTATGACAACCATGACTCAGCTAAGCCAACCATTAGCATGTATTTCCAGATGTGTGTTTAATTCTGCTTTTTCTGCACAATGGCTCAGGCAGTGGAGGCGGCCCAGTTGGCCGAGGACCTTAAAGTGCAGCTGGAACACATCAGACCAAGTTAAGGGAAATCCAAGCCTCTGTACTAGACAACCGCACTGCCCGTGAAAGGGAGAGTGCCAACCTCAAAAGAGCACAGGTACATGGGCACGTGTTTTAAATATGTTTGGGATAGAAATGAGTGGGAACAGTGTGTGTAAAGGCCAATTTATACTTCTGCGTCGAGTGTACGCCGTAGTGTAGGGCGTAGGCTACGCACGTAGGCGATGCCATCGTGAGCATTTATACTTCTGCGTTTAGGTCTGCGTTGCTCTGCAGTACAGCGCCGAAACACTAGTTGGCAGCGGAGGGTTTTAATGTTCCACTGTGTTTAGATTCCGCGCGGTTCCTAGAGAAGAAGAAGATTCCTCGCGACTGTTTTGAGTTCAATTCAATTCAATTTCAATTCAATTTTTATTTGTATAGCGCCATTACAACACCCAGAAAGGTGCACAAAGCGCTTTCCATAAACACATAAAAAGATAACAGTATATAAAAGATTGCAAGTTAAAACTAATATAAGCAGTTAAAACAAAATAACTAACAAAACGACTAAAAACGAAACAAAAGATTACATGTTGAAAGCCTTCCTGAAAAGAAACGTTTTCAAATGTGATTTGAAAACACTAAGCACAGTAATGTTACGAAGGGAAGTAGGTAAGGCATTCCACAAAGTAGGACCATGGATGGCAAAAGATCGGCCTCCAAACTTTTTGCATCTAAACTTGGGGATAATCAAAGAGGTATTCTGAGAGGAGCGGAGGGTTCTGGCAGAATGGTATACAGTGACCAGCTCAGAGAGGTATGCTGGGGCCAGACCATTAATGGCCTTAAAAACAAACATCAGAACCTTATATTCCACCCTAAAACGTATCGGGAGCCAATGAAGTGAACAAAGGACAGGGGTGATGTGAGTACGTTTATGGGTATTGGTAAGGAGACGGGCTGCTGCGTTTTGAACCATCTGAAGACGGTTGAGAAGTGATTGGTTCAGCCCAGTGTAGAGGGCATTACAGTAATCTAGCCTTGAGCTGATAAATGCATGAATGGCTCTTTCTAGATCAGCACGGGACAGGAATGATTTCACCTTACTGAGGAGCCTAAGCTGGAAAAAGCTGATCTTAACGACTGCACCAATCTGTTTGTCAAAATGCAATCTATTGTCGAAAGCAACACCCAGGTTACGAACAGTAGATGCAAACTGGGGCGTGAGAGGGCCAAAACTAAGAGAGCTGCAAGGCGAGTCCTGGGTAAACAAAATATACTCTGTCTTACCTTCATTCAAATGAAGAAAGTTTTGAGAAAGCCACTGTTTAATGTCCTGGATGCAGTTATGGATGGGATCTAATGCCGAATGATTATTCAAAACTACAGGAAGGTAGACTTGAAGGTCATCAGCATAGAAATGAAACTGAACGTTGTGTTTAGAAATGAGTTGACCTAGTGGCAGCATATAAAGGGAGAACAGTATAGGACCAAGAATAGAACCCTGGGGCACACCAGATGTTAAAGGGGCAGCTGAGGAGGAGAAGTCATCAAGCATTACTGAGAAAGTTCTGTTGGTGAGATATGACGAGAACCATTTCAGCACCGTGCCCTGTAGCCCCACAACATGTTGTAGACGGTCGATGAGGATCGCGTGGTCAACGGTATCAAAAGCAGCGGTAAGGTCAAGCAGCACCATAACCACTGAGTTTTTGTTATCCAAGGCTCTAAGAATGTCATTATGAACCCTCAGTAAGGCTGACTCAGTACTATGTCTAGACCTAAAGCCCGATTGAAATTTGTCCCCCATACCATGCAGATCGAGGTATGACTGAAGCTGGGAGAAGACAAGCTTTTCCATAAGCTTAGCCAAAAATGACAGATGGGATATGGGGCGGAAATTAGACAGTACTAAAGGATCAAGGTTTGGTTTCTTAAGAAGCGGTCTAACAATGGCGTGCTTGAGAGGATTGGGAACAACGCCCAAACTAAAACAGCTATTCATGAAGGAGACCAGGAAAGGGCACACAATGTCGATGGCTTCTTTCAGAATCCTAGCAGGAACAGTATCTAGAGGGCAGGATGTTGGCTTCAAGTCATGAACAGCTTTTTTAAGATCAACAAAAGAAACCACTTCGAAGTTCTCCAGCACACATTGTGTCGCCTGGGGGGGAGTAATGACAACAGGGGCTGGTATGATAGTTTGCCTAACAGACAGGACCTTATCAATAAAATATTTTTTGAATACATTGCATGTATTAACTGAAGCATCATTCAATACAACAGGGGCTGGATTTATAACAGAGTTTATAGTACTGAATAAAATACCAGGACGGTGGCTATTGTTATTAATGAGCTTAGAGAGGTACTGACTTTTAGCTTCCTTCACGGCTCTCTGATAGGTGACAAGGCAGTCTCTAAAGACCTCCAGTGATACCTGCAGCCTGTCTCTTCTCCATTTCCGCTCAGCCTGCCTGCACTGGCGCCTGAGGGTCCATGTCGCTTCGCTCAGCCAAGGGTCCGAAGAGCCCTTTGCAGACTTCACCCTGTAGGGCGCAACTGAGTCCATAATCCGGGAGCAGGTGATGTCGAATGAGGAGAGGAGAAGCTCTGGACATAGATGCGGGGCCACTTCAACAGTGGAGATTATGTTAGAAGCAGAAAAGGCGGTGGTGAAGTCCTCAGCTGTAGATGGAGTAATAATGCGCCGACGCCGGGGGGCAGTGGATATGGGTGGAGGTGGATCAGCACAGATGTTAAAACGTATGAGGGAGTGATCGGAGACGGGAAAATCCAGAACCTCACAGGAAGACACTGTCACCCCACGCGAGATAATAAGGTCAAGAGTGTGACCTAGCCTATGAGTAGGACAGGATATGGACTGGGCTAGGTCTAATGAGTCTAAAAGAGCCTTAAAATCATTGGCAAGTTTATCAGAGGGGCAACAAACATGAATGTTGAAATCACCACAGATTAAAATATTGTCAAATTTTGCCAAAAAATCAGACAAAAACTCTGAGAAATCAGTTAAAAAATGTCCATTTGGTTTTGGGGGCCGGTAGATTACTGCACAGAAAATTGGATTAGGTAGAGTGAGTACAAACGTCTGCAACTCAAAGCTGGAGCACCCTCTAGTGGACAGTTGACGGCACTTCAGGGACTGTCTGTATATAGTAGCTATCCCCCCGCCCCTACCCGTTTGCCGTGGAGTGCTCAGAAACAAATAGTCAGATGGAGTGATTTCAGAAAATGCACTAACATCACCGGGAGATAACCAGGTCTCCGTGAGAAAGAACAAATCCAGACTGTTAGTGGTGATGACATCGTTTAGAACAAAAGTTTTGTTGCTGAGCGATCTGGTGTTACATAGTGCCATACAGAGTGAAGTCGAGTTGACAGGCGAAGAGGACACACGTGGAATTGGACGAAGGTTGTCTAGGGTAGAACCCGGGAATGATTGCCCAATGAACGGCGGGGACAGGAAAATGAGCACCAGTGTTATCAGCGCCAGTGTTGTCAAAGCTAACGGGCCGAAGCCACCGATAGCATATCCGTGAACCACCAGGTCCTGGTTCGACGCCACTCCTCTGCAACGGAGAATTTAGGTGAGTCCTTTTTTTGACGTGTAGCCCGCTTCTCCTACCTCGTCTCTTGCGGCGCTTACTGCTTGGAAGTAAATAGACAGGATAGCTCAGGAATGAAGTAAAAGCAGACAACGGTGGAGGTGTTTTTAAGGTTTGGGTGTTCAGGCAGTGGTTTGTTGAAAACCGTAAATCCAGCAAAGTTGTGCGATCATAAACAATAATTGTAGAGACGGTGGCAAGATCCAGCATGAGAAAACACAGGAGCAAACAAAGGTGCAAGTGGCATGCCAAACATAGCGGCGCCATAATCCACCCGTAGCCAGTACTTGTAGTAGCCAGTTTAGGCTACTACAAGCAATGGCGATTGAAAGAGAGTGGATCACATTGGAGTTGGAGCTTATCGAGGTGGAAAAGCAGTAAGTTTTTAGTTTTTTTAACAGTTTCGCTGTACTTAGAATTTAAAAATGGTGGGCGGTGCAGAAAAACACGGCGGAAATGCGTAGGAGGAAACGCGATGCTACCAAGCCGACCAATCACAGATCTTGCGGTCCGCGTTGCCGCGACGCGTAGTTACATTTTTGAGGAGGTGCGCGTCAGGTTACGGCGAAGGGTACTGCGAAGGGCACGCGTCTGTGCGTATGCTACGCCGTACCTACCGCGCGCACCTGACGCAGAAGTATAAATTGGCCTTAACTCTTCGACTATGCTGGGGTTTTTTTTCAGGAGGACTTGTCCAGGCTGCGGCGTAAGCTGGAGAAACAGAAGAAAGTTGAGGTGTACACAGATGCTGATGAGATTCTGCAAGAAGAAATTAATCAATATAAGGTGAGGATTGGCTTTTCAAAGATTATTTTTATGTAGACAATCAGTCAAACATAAACTAGTTCCCTCAACTAGTTCTTTTACTGGGGTCAGTAGGATTCACTTTTATTCAGCGAGGATACATTAAATTGATCAAAAGTGCCAGTAAAGAGATATAATATTGCAGAAGATTTCAGTTCAAATAAATGCTGTTTTGAACTTTCTGTTCTTAGAATTCTCAGCAATATTCAGTAACACAACTATTTGGAAAACAGTTATTTAAAATTGTGATATTTCACAATTTTACTGTTTTGACTATTATTTTGAGCAAATAAATGCATCCTTGGGAGCATGAGACTTTCCAAAAATCGTGAACAGTAGTGTATATAATATTTATTAATTTAAATATATAAATTAAAAGATTAAATGTATATATGTGTGTGTATAAAATATATTATACAATTTTAATTGTATGTTGTAAATTGTTTTGGGGTTTTTTAAGAATAATAGTGAAGTCATCAAAATACTGAAAATAGAAATGGAAGTATGAAAGTTGTTACCAAAAACTATCATATAATTTTAGCTTCTTCAAAGTAGGCCTGCGTTGTGTAGATTACACATTGGCCATTCTTTCATCTTGAGGAATCCAACTGAGATGGTGTTTTTTTTTTTAAAGGAGTTCCCATGTGTGCTGGCCACTTGTTTTCCTGTACTATTTAGCCCAACTCGTACCTTTTAAAATAATTTTTTTTTAAACAAATTGTTAGTTTTATGGAGAATTTACATAAGCAGAATGTGTCTATGAAATCATTTTCAAACATTTGAAATCTTGACTGGTAGAGTAGCTTTATAAGTGTATTATTTGTGCCTGACCTCACTGTTGTCTCCATTCCAGGCTAAATTGCGGTGTCCCTGTTGTAATACACGAGATAAGGAGACTGTCCTCACCAAGTGTTTCCACGTCTTCTGCTATGAATGCTTGAAGACTCGATATGACACTCGCCAGAGGAAGTGCCCCAAATGCAATGCTGCATTCGGAGCTAATGACTTCCACCGCATCTACATCACCTAATTTAGAGTGGACTTCTTGATGGACTGAAAACAATAGATGAGAAAAGAAGGGATGAAAGTGGTCTCGAAGCACAGGATTACCATGCTGTGGTATTTTAAAATGCTCTAAAGGGCCACTTTTGCCCATCTGTGATAGGTGGTGCTAGTGACCAAACAGACAGTGACAGAATGGAAACAGTTGTGAAGTAGTCATGGTCTATAGCACATAAGCAGTGCTCCTTCATTGCAGAGGAATCCATTGAGGTTTTTTTCTCTTACTTTTTCTGTTTTATACTTGCATTTTTGAATCACCATGAAAAAAAAACGTATCTGTGCAGATTTCTAAATATCATAAATGTCATATTCCCATTGAATATGACAGACTTTTAAATTTCGCAGAAACTGTTTTGTTTTGACAATTATGGCCTTATCCGTTTGAGTCATACAGTAACTCTATCCAGTAATGTAGTTAGTCATTCAGTCAGTTTCTACGGTGACACTCAATGTTATTGAACCCCTTTAAGTTAGTAATGAACAGATGTGATGGGTACTGGGTGGACAGAGGAGAGCTGCAGAATTAGAAAACATAAGATGCAGTGACTTTAAAAAGACGAAACAGAGAGACCAAGAAATATTCATGCAAAAGAAAAATTGTCTCAACTGATTCAGCTTTAGACCGGTACCATTAATACCCAAACACTCAGCAGATAATATATCACCAACATGTCAATAACTATTGCACAATTTACTTTAAAAATAAAAACTGGATACAAGTATTTGTGAACTCAGCTCTTTGCTTTGATGTCAACCTATACACATCTTATAGAGTCAATGTGTTTAAGCATTGTTTTTCAAGCAGTTAAAGCTATTAAGTTTTTGTTTTGATTTTGCAATGAAGATTAATTGGGTAGATGAAGCTGAGTTTTCATTTTAACAGTGATGTGAAAAAGATGAAACTGGACTTTCCATGGACATACCCTGAAATATTACAGTCCATAATGCTTTCTGCCAATACAATCCTATTTCCATAATGCATGTTGATTTAGTAACTTCAGATGGTTTAGATATGCATAGTTGCATATGATTATGCATCAGAAGAGGATCACAGGAGAAAAAAATACCCTGTGTGTATGTTTTTTTTCTTTCTTACTGCAAATTCTTGCTCGGAATATGTATGTAAATATTTTCCATTATATTGCGCAATTGACCTTATGTTATTCCCCACACCCATGGTCTTGCTGTTCTGATCGTATTAATAATAACTGTCTTGCTGCTTTTCCTCTCAGTCTGCGTTGTGTGAGTCTGACTGCCAAACACCGAACTGTTGTTTGCTCCCTTGGACCAGAGACAGTGAATTACGTAGTTGGGTGGGGTGACTTTAATGTGCTTATTTTGCCCAAACATACTTTGCACGGGGAGACTGGGGTCTCTCTTTTGTGCTTTTACAGAAAGTAGGGCCTAGCCTACTTGTTTATTTTTTTTAAACATATTGTCTTCGTTTAAACGTTTCATTTAAATTGGTTTTCCTGGTTGGTCTTACATTTACGTCAGTAAGATCACCAATATTACAATGGCGGATATTTCCTAGTAATAGAGAGTTGGTTACTTTTTTCACGTAAATGTAGACTCTCTTGAAAGTAAAAACGAAACTGTTCCCATAGAACATGATGCGTTGTTGTGCGTCTCTACCGTCATTGACTGTTTCATACTCGTGCTGTGAATACAGCGATTCAGTGGCCGTGTTTCAAAACCTATAGCAGCTGCCTACCCAGCAAAAAAAAGATTGTGAGAATGTTACTTTTGAATGTTCTCTGGCTCTAAACATTCTGAAACAATTAAGTGACATTTTAAAATGTTAGAACGTAACTAAAATGTTTCAGGGGGAAAAAACGTTTCATGAACAATGTAATTCTTGTGCTAACGTTTTGAGAACGATCTACTGGAATATGTTGGTTCATAACTTAAATTAACAGTTAGGCTACATATAGCCTAGCCTAAGCTCATTAACAATTTATTTTTCAGGAAGAAATATTTTTGGAATTCTTATTATCCTATCCCATCAGCAGTGTGTTACAGCAGTTACAACTGCGAATTTTGATTTTTTTTTTTTTTTTTTTTTTTTTAAGAACCGATTAATTTCTAGGGAAAGGACTTTGCGCTCAATGTTTTAGATTCACTAAACAGAATCGACTCGGCGTCATTCGTTTTGAGAATCTGATGCACTTGACTGGTGGTCAAGTAGTAGGCTATGCTATTGATTCACTAAAATAACACAGGCTTGGTGTCCATGTTCAAAAATGCCAGGAACCGGCTCTAGGTCGCAACTCGAGCTGAATATTTCGCGCGTTCTCTAAACACTATAGGCTATGAATGAACAACAAGCCGAAAGTCATGAACAAATCAAATATTTTCTCAATAATTGTTCTCTAATAAACTCTTAGTAAACCCAGCCGGCATTTCAACGTTGATTCACCGTTGAAACAACGTCAGGTACCATGGTTGGATCAACGGTGAATTACCTATCGGTTTTGCAAAACGGATCAACGTTGATATTGTGACGTCGTTTCACCGCGGAAGAAACAACGTTGATTCACCGTTGAAATCGCGACGTCGTTTCACTCTTACCTTTCGTGTTATGGTCTACTGTCGACGTTAAATCACCTTTCTATTTTGCAAATTGAATCAACGTTATTTTAACCCTGTACCCACGTAGCCCTCCTGTAATTGTGCTTAAACGTCAACACTGAAATGTAAACTTTGATTTTCGAGCATATATTTTCAGCAAGTAATAAAACTTGATTTGCATGATTAAATTACATGATTTGCAATTGGACAGCATAAAAAAATCTAACAATTAGATGTTCATAAATCTGCAGTGCAGGGATGAGATGCTTCATTTTTTAAAGAAAAAGTTTATTAATTATACCAAATGGAAAAATAATTTTCTTAGAATTTAAATATACATCTATACTGTACATTTTACACTTTCACAATGTATTGAAAAAAATTCTCATTCAACAACAAAGCACTTTCTTAAGGGTTTAAAGATATCAGAATGCAGAGGGAAAAAGCTTTTCATTCTAATTTCATACAAACTGCAATCATTCACACAATAGCCTATATATAAATAATTACAAATATGGTTTGAAAACTTTCTCAAGTCTGTTTGACCAAAAATACATAAACCGTAACACTGACAAACCATCAATGTTAAAATTGAGAAGGACATGATTTTCTCTCGACATAATTTTCTCTGGGTATTGTGAACATACTTTCAGAAGCCTAGACTCAAGACCAAAATACATATATTGACCACCACACAAATTCTGTGCATCAACATGGCAAGGTGTCCCCAAAAGTGTTCTGGCATCCTTATAAGCAGCCAATGTCCGCGTTTTCTCAGCACAGAAAGGAGCTCATCTACAGATGTCCATGTTGTTTTGTTCCGAACCGCCCATTTCGCCAAATCACTCCTTAAGTCACTGATTTCATCTGAAGAGGAGCCTGTTTCAGTGTCATCACTTTCACTGCTGTACTGCTGGTCATCCAGATCAAGATTCTCAAGATTACTGTCAGCAGTACTTCCTGCACAATCTTCTCTCAGAATTGATGGTTGCACAAACACCAGCCTGGGCAGAAACAAAAGAATGATCCTCAGAGTCACTACTAGAAAGCGCCATTGCAAGCAATTCTGCATTTTGCCATCTTCATTTTTTATGGTACGCCATCTATAAAAAAACATTTTTTTTAAAAAAAAGTATGAATCCCATATGCCATAACTAGAAAGTACAGGACACTGATAAAACTATTTTGAAAATTGTCTAAAAATATATATAATATTTTGGGCTGATTAATCTTTCCCACAGTGGGAATGGGATTGTAAAAACCAGTCGATTAAAATTGAATTACTTCTAGTTTTGTTAAAGTAAAATTTGAGAATTTGTGAATTGTAAACGCATAAATGTTAGAAATGCATTGTTGAAACATGTTACAAAGACTGTGAACTACATAATACTTGATGGTGGAGTTATACTGTTAAACAGTTTTTCACCATTTTTTATGAGCAGGATTTATTGGGCAGGGGATCAAAAATAATTAAAAGTTTAGTTAGAAAGCCAGATTCAGACATAGCCCGGCCTTTTGATTCAACTAAAAAATAATATGGATAATATAATGCTTTGAGTGACAGCATGAGCTCTGCTGGTTGCAGTAACAGTTAAAACAGATAAATAATGCAATTTTCATTGTCTTTGTAAAGGGATACTCCACCGTTTTTTTCATATTTCCTTAACTAAGACGAGTTGATATACCTCTGTCGTCTCAGTGCGTGCGCTCAATCGCTCAGACGTGCGAGACACTTTGATTGCACTTAACTAGCCCAGTTCATTCAATACGGGCCAAGCAGAGAAGCGACCAAACACCTCCACGTTTTCCCTCGGCGCAGTAATATCATCACTCCGGAGAGGGAGAGGACTTTTTACGAGAGATGATATTACTGCGCCGAGTCAAAGTGCTCCCAAGCACTTGCTATGGTATTCTGCCATACAATATAGTTATCCATTTTACACGCTTAGAAAAGAGCAACGTTTTATTTTGTGTCACCGTTCTTGGTCGAGTTACACTACTCTAGTAACTGTATTTAAATAGGGACAACGTGGAGGTGTTTGGTCGCTTCTCTGCTTGGCCCCTTTTGAATGAACTGGGCTAGTTAAGTGCGATCAAAGTGTCTCGCGCGTCAGAGCGATTGAGTGCACGCACTGAGACAACAGAGGTATGCATCAACCCGTCTTAGTTAAGGGAATAACATAGTTTAATATGAAAAAACGGTGGAGTATCCCTTTAAGAAAATTATGCAAAATAGATGTGCATGGCCAGTGAAAAATAATTCTGGACCCAATTAACAAACCTTATTTTGTAATTCCGACTAATAGCAGTTTCATGCTGTAAAATACAGGACTCACTGTGAGTTGGCTGGTTTCTCTTAGAAAACTCAGAGCACGAAGTCTCCCTCTTTGCTGGGCTCGAAGGTGGATGGCACGATGATGTACTCTCCGGCCGGCAGACGAAAGCGTGAGCTCTCCTCCCGCAGGTTGATGAAGAGCTCAGAGCGAGCGCTGGACACGTGACTGACGAAATCCCGCTTCAGGTGCATGGCCGACCTGCCCGTATACTGAGCGGAGAAACACACACAACATCAACTGAGAGTCGAAACTCTGAGGGTCAAAACTTTGAAATATCTCACATTCAAACGGCCTCCCATCGTACCTCATTTATTGACGCAAGGGAGCCACCGAGCACTGCCCCCACTGCTTAGGGAAGAAATAATACAAATTAAATTAATACACAAATAAAAAACTTTGTACCTTTTATAGTTAGCAGAATAGATAGCAGAACATTACAATCTAAAATTGCTCTTTAAAGCATTAAAATCACAAAATTAAAAGTTAAAATAACTAAAGTAAAAGTACATTTTAGTTGCTATGAGACACACACATTAACTTACCGGTAGTGATTATGACTAATTTGCTTACAGTATTTTATTAGCAGTAACTAACCCTTTTACAGTGCAATTATAAAAATACATGTAGGTTTAAAATTCTACAAAAGGCACATACTCTGTGCAATGAGCCGCACTAGATGTAATGCAGACTTTTAAACATGAACAAAACTCGTCTGTTAATAATATGCTCAGAGTTTGTTACTCAGACGCAAAAAGTGTGCTGAATGAAATAAAACGGTACTAGCCAAAACCACCACACAGTTGCTTTAAGTGTGAGTTAGATGTATACTAATTTTTATTAGACAATGACACGATTATAGCATATAAATCAGGATTTGAGTATAGTAAGAGAGGTTAACACAATGTATCCTGGTTAACACAATGTATCCTTTATTAATGGGTCGTGTTTACTATTTATACTTGTTTTATGTATCACAACAGAAAATATAATGTCATCATAAATATGTAAATAATGGTGTGACGTCACATGCCATATATATGAAGAGTTCAGATGCAGAAGCCTCTAAATGCCAATTGTAATTTTCTTGTACAATTTGTATTTTTATCAGTGTAGGTTCAGTTATTTCAATTTAAATAGCAATAAATAAGTTATTTTCTACCAGTGCCTCTGATGTCTCTATAATTGTTAAAGATAAATCTGACGATATCATGTTATGAAAACATCGGCCAACATTAGTCTAATTAAACTATTAATTGCTCAGACAACTTGCAAAACAGTAAAACTAACATGAAAAAGAATCGTGATAATATTGTGAATCATATTTAAAAAATGTAATAAAATAAACTCGATTGGATATTGTTTTCCATATCGCCCATCTCTTTCATTCTTTCCCTTGGCCATTCTCGCTTCCAATCTCGCGATATTACCGTGAATGGACAGTAATGACGACGACTGTTAAACGGAAAAATGTATAGCTTATCGAACCTTACACTTTTGTTTCCTGAGTTTTTTTTTATCTGTGTACACACTTATGTCTTCTCCCTGAAAATCGACGTAGCAACCGCAAAAGCACAAAACGACACTGAAGCGGCACGAGTACGTAGGCCTAATCGACATCTGTAAAAGTAACTTAGGCCTCCGCGACACAAATGTGGAAAAGCCTTTCCTGAATATCGAGTTAGGAAATTCATTCAACAAACTGCATTTACAATTTTCCAAGCACTGACATGCATTTAACTCATGACCTTGCGTATATTTGTGAAATCAGACTTACCTTTTGGGTCCAGCGCCCTCGCAGACCTTCTTTTTCGTGCTCTTCTCTTGGCCAGTCTCGCGATCAGAAAGACGGTCAGGATAACGGTCATATTTTCAAAATTAAATAAGCGCGCACAGTTTCATTGGCCAGTTTAATGAATGACAGACAGATTAACCAATCATGATCAAAGCAAATAAGGATATAACCAATAGGAATTGTTTCAGTGTGGTAAAGCAGCGCAATATGTTTTAAAATATTTATATCAGAAGGTTCATGATAAAAATATAAAATTATAATAAAATAATTAATGATCTTAATAATAATTTAAAAGGGAGAAATTATTTATTCTGTACATACATTAATTGATTCAACATAGATCTTGAAAAAAAATCAAAGTTGATTTATAAGTGTTTTTTTAAACCTTTTTCAACCATTTAGCATTAAACATTATTTCAACGTAGTTTCAACATTGAAAGAACAACTGACATTATTTCAACCATATTTCAACGTTGAAGGTTGGTCATGTACTGGATGGTTTTCAACCATTTAGCATTAAACGTTGTATCAACGTTGTTTCAACGTTGAAACAACAACTGACATTATTTCAACCATATTTCAACGTTGAAGGTCGGTCGTGTGCCGGCTGGGAATGTTGTCGGCTCTCAGCCCTGATTTGAATTCCCACGGATGCCCTAAAGGCGGTCTACATAGGCAGCCCACGCACTTCTGGAGACACAGCCACGAATCTCAGTAGGCTACAGTACATAGGAAATGACTCATAGAGGAGTTGAACCCAACGCGTGGGTGTGGGCGCTATTAAAACAAGACTGAAAGTTTGGGGTGGTTCATTCACACGCGCTGCTCTTGCTATGCTAGAACCCCATTTGTGGCTTTTAATCTTTTGAAATCGCTGTGGGATTTCAATATATAAAGCTCAATGGATTCCAGTGCGCTGCGTTTCATATATTGGATTACTCTATTGGTCGCCACGCTTATTAATGGAATAAACGCGGATAAAAGTAAGAATATTCATATTCACTTGCTTAATATCTTCATGTTATAACATATAGCCTAAAGCATATGACGTATCTTATGGATATTCTGTGGCCGAAGAAAGTTCCAAACTTTTGCCTCATTGTCCTCTTGCTATGAACATGGGAAGACGTGGAGTCAGTGGAGTTAATGACGAAGAACTGCCTCATTCGTAATAGCTTCCTTTACTAGTTGCAGTTCTCACCGGTTCCGCATTCCAATGCTCTTATTTCACTCCTACCCACTCCATGGGTTGTATTGTGCCCAGCTGAGAACAGTGCAACACAAGAGGCTTCAGCTTTCCATGAGGAACATGATGCTTGTAGTGTCTTTGTTACTTTGGCATGTGTATGTTACTGCTGGAACAGTTTTAATTTGTAAAAACACTTGCAGGAAAGAAGAAAAGTGCATTGTCTGCTGTGGGAAAGTATTAGGCAATGCATTGGAAAATGCCCACATGCAATTGTTATACTCATTGGCTTTAGTTAAGCAGTAATTGAATGCAGTCAGTAAACTGTTTCATGTCATGTCACAGTTACATTATAACAAGACAATTAGATTTAAAGTCTTATGGATTTAATAATGCACATCAAGAAAACATGCTTAGATCATCAATAGCCTATTCTATAGTTATCTACAGGGGGGCGAGTAAACTTTTAAGGTGCCCTCAAGATATCATAATTATTTAACAAATAAAATATGAATTATATAAATACATTCAGGAATTTACACATACTCAGCTCACCACCAGTATACAAACATTTCAGCAGAACAAGAGAGGAAGAGCCCTAGCCTGGGGGCCTTCAAATATTAACTTTGACAATGGGGGTCCTTGGATTACAAAGGCTAAAAGCTAAAGACATTGTGATCTGAAATTCAAGTTTATTTTTACTGATTATTAAGCTTGCTATGCTAAAACATGCAAGGCTTTGAACATATTATTCTATTTCTGAAGTGTGCAGTTGTGATAGCAGAACCTTGATTTCAGGATGCCTCTATATCTCCACAGTCTATCTTTATATGAGCAGCCCACATTCTCAACCTCAACCATCAGATAAGAACGCACTGCTGTTTTGTTTTTTTAAAACTATATGCAAATGTGCTTGTATGACATATGCATAGTGTACTTGAAACACTTGATGAGTCATGCATCCTTAAAAAGTCTCCAGTCAATGTCAGATTATAAATCAATGAGCAGTGCAGTTGTTCTGTTATGTCCCACGACACCTCAAGAAAATATTTGACATTGAGTAGGCTATGCAGTTTCACTCATTTTAATTTGGTTGCTCATGCCAATCGTTTACATTTGATGGCATGTAATCAATGGCTACACTTCACAAGGATTAGACATCAAGACGTCCTCTAAGAAAGGTCTTCATTAGAATCTTCAGTCACGTCACATACTGCAACAGGTGATATTAGCTTGCAGATGTTTATCATCTAGACCGCAGCTGTGAGTTTTTCGTCAAAGGCTTTATGTGGTAGGCTACCTGCCTTACCGCATTTTCCCTTTATGTACCTCCCCTGATTGCAAGCATGTGCGCAAGACAAATTCAACTCTCACTGACGACACACTAACCCATTAATTCTCTTAAAGTCACTTTTCCATGTCCTCAGTTCTCGCAGCGGGACACTTTGTATGCACTCAGGGGCCACATCATAGTCTGGCCGCCAGCTTAGACTTGCTTACGCACACAGAGCATGAGTAATATCGTTTCCCCGCGAGTGCACCACCACATCACTGCAACGGAATTTCCCATCTCATTTCATATGAAAAAGAGGCAGAGCGAAGAAAGCTCTTGGATCTTATTCAGTGGTAAAACATCATATTTAAACCACGTGCAAAACCCCTAACACACCCCAAGTTATCAGGAATCCTGTGCAGAAAGTTGTTTTTGACAGTTTCACAGTAATGTGGTACCGCTACCTAACCTTTACCTCACCTTTTTGTGTGCGCTTCTTCTTTGTTCAGTTTTGTCAGGTTCAGCCCTCTGTGAGAAATCTGAATTCTGGAATAGAGATGTTGCAGTGTGTGTACCTTGTTCTGAATGCAAACAGTACCCGAAAACTCCATCATGTGACACATGTGAGTATACTATAAATTTGCATTAATGTCAAATTTAAAAATTTTAGCGATATGTATCGCGGTATATCATGTGCCAAATGAATGAACGACTTTTATCATAATTTATTTTTGGTTGCATTTTGATTTCCTTAATTCCTGATATGATCAAAGATTTCATATGAAATGGAATTTGGCTATTTAAAATAGGCTAACATTTTAATTAAAATCTGCTCAAGTGATTCAAAGTTGGTAAGCTGGTTCAAGTTGGTAATATGGTCTGATCTCCCCATCGTTAATTTGGCTATTTAAAAAAACTCCACTCAAATAAAATTCAAGATAACTTGAATAAAGAGGAATTCATTTTGCTGAACAAGACTTAAAGATCCAAATCAGTAAAATGGTCCATCCTTCCCATCACAAATAAGTTTTGAACACTCATGAGAATGCATTGTAAGTAGGCCGACATGGTTTTGCAATAGGTCAGAGCTAACATAAAGAGAAGGAGTGGCCAGATTCTTTCTGTATGATCTGAAGAGCTGGAAGACTTCCAGTAGCTAACATTGTTCTGTGTTTTTTAAGGCCCACCCATAGAGCCTTTAGATTCCTGGAGGGTTGCAGCAATTACCAGTTTGTCTGTCCTGGCAGCCGTAATTGTTTTCGGAGCCTTGATCATAGGAGTTATAGTACATCAATGCAGGTCAAAGAGGACCTTACGTGGTGAGATGTTAACATTATATCCCTTTTTTAACAACAAAAACACTCTTTCAGAGCAGGACTCAGAACTTACCCAACTTTTTCTGTCCACAATTCAGAGCCGATTGAAGAGACAACAGGACCCCTCTATCCAGTATAGGTTCTTCAAGAGGTAATAGTGGAAAAATGCAACGCATTTTAGTATGTTTTGAAATGCATTAAGGCAATTAATTTTCTAAATGTTTGCAGCTCAAGGAACTCAAGCTGACAGCATATGAAAATGGACTGTTACTCCGGTGAATTAATGCTCCAGTTAGCATTACCTCAACCACAGAGTGTTCTGAGTAGCATCTGATTTGTCTAATTTATTACATTAGTAGGCTATGTCATGCATAGCAAATGGTTATGCACAAAAGCTGCACTGAGACATTGTCGTTCACTGTGCAGAATGGGTTTGCAAACCTAGGTGCTAAGTGACATCCTATGGACAGCATGATAGCATATTTTATATTCCATTGTTGGAACCCTTAAAATGCTTCACTGTTTTTGCAGAATTTTGTTTGAGGCCATTAATGTTGCACTTATGGTGCATTGTAGATGCATTCCACTTGAATATCCATTGTTAGTTAGATTTGTGAACATGATAAACACAAATAACCTTAACCTGTTTAATATAGAATTAGTCAAAGATGATGCTTTTTACACAGTTATGCCTCCTAAACAGATTTAGTATGGCACATAGCCATTTGAATGTATTTGTAATAATCGTTTGTACAGTTTATCTATTTTTATAGTGTTGGAATACTATGCACTGTATAGATGTAGCCCTTATAACAATGTTGACACCGACTGGCTCAGCACAGCAGCCTCTCAATGGCATTGATGAACATTCTGGAGATGTGGGGACACTGAAAACCAGCAAAGACACAGCAGTCGATTCCTGAAAGAGAAGAGTTGCCAGCTGACTAACAGATTTTCTAAGAGCTGCAGGTGTCAGATTAAATTTTCCTGCCTTTATGCGCATAAGAGATTAGATAGTTTAGAGCGATATTTACATACTTGTATCTCAATACATTTAATCTCTAGTGTCTAATCAATTCATCTTAGTAAAACATTACTAAAGGATAAAATCACCAATTTTAGATGAATAGCTAGCAATGGGCATTAAGAAATGTATATATTATACAGTGGGTGCTAAGGAGAAAGTTACTTGTTTGAATGACTTCAAGCCCATTTAGCAAGAGTAAAGGGGTGAATCTCACCAAACCTGATAAGAACATGAATATTTTGCTTAAAGAAACGATCTGTTTTCTGTGCATTGTTACATTGTTTCCAGGAAAACTAAGCACATTTTACACCCTGATTCCCAAGAGGATGACGTACCTCATTGCGATTCACTGCCATGTTTGTCAGAAATCTAGAACATCAAGGCCTGGTTTCACAGACAGGGTTTAGATTAAGCCTAAGTTTAATTAGGACATGAGTATCTTTTATAAACGTGCCTGGGAAGAAATAAAAAACCTTACTGATGTCATGTGCATCTTGAGACAAAACAATAGCACCGACATAGGTTAAGATATGTCAGTCCAAGTTGCCTTCAGTTAAAACAGCTCAAACATCCATTTTAGTCTGGGACTAATCTGAAGTCTTGTCTGTGAAACCAGGGGCAAGAAACTAGTCTAGAGTCTTGCTAAACATAAACATGTGAAGCATGCACAGCGCTGATAGTCTAGAGTAAAGTTGGTTGTGTACGCCTTTACTCATTCACGATTACTCCAACAGACTGCAGAGGAAACTATGCATTTTAATGCAATAAAGATAACTAATGTATTTTATTAATGTGTTGACAATTTATTTTTCCTAAATGTGTATAAATGTGTTCATCTAATTTCAGTACTCACACTTTTAACCCTTTAAGACCGACGGGAGCGTCGGCGCTCCCATTTGCGTGTGTCTGTTTAAAAGCCTATAGAAACTGAAACCAAATGGCTAGCTCAATCATTCCTTTTGCATACAAAACCAGAGATGTAACATGTTCAGATCAAGCCTCCAACATGCCCATGTTGCGTTGTTTTCACCCTCTAATCAGTCTGTACAAACTGCGTAATATTCGTTTACAAAAAACAACAACACAAAAATGCTTTGCACGTCTTTCCACACATGTTCTGTAGATCTGCGATTGATATTTACGTCTTCCGATGACTCATTGACGTATCACGTTCTGTGCACTATGACCCCCGGGTGTGTCACATGTTGTGACGTCACACGCTGCGTCATTTGACCATGCGTTTGACTCCCGTTTGACTCCCATTTGCTATATGTTCCTTATATCGTTATTGTCTTTTTACCATCGCTTTATTTTATTATTTCTTTCTCCTTTAGACGTTCACAAATACAAGGACATTCACCCACACACACACACACACACGCGCGCGGGCGCGCGCACGCGCACGCACGCAGCGTTATGTCTAAACGAAAGTACACGCCTTTTTTTTGAATGAGTGTAAAAATGAGTATATCTTAAAAACTAATTTATGTAAACAGTTCAAATCAATTCTGTATAGTTTTAAATTGTTTTGTGCACGTATTTCTCATTGACAAGTTTGAAGTTGACATTTATTAATTTTTTGTATTGAAGAAAATATGTTAAAAAAAAATAATATTTTTTTTTCTTTTTGTTTATTGCACTTTTGAGATATTTATATAGTTACTATTGATTTATCAATTTATTGATTTATCAAACATAGCCTTCAAACTGGGAGAGTAAGGATTATTTTGATGTATGGCATATGAAAATGCTCAAAAAAATGACAGCACAGCATGTAAAAATACAAAGATATACTCTGGTGGAATTGTTCTATGGCAGGTCATAAAGGGTTAAGAGAAAATACAAAAGCGAACTCATTTCTCATTTGCATATTCTAAAATCATGTCATGCAACAGCAAGGGATTCAAGTGTTAAAATAAAAATAAGGGAAGGCAGAAAAAGAAGCCAAAACACACTGTTATATTGTTTTTATTCAGTTCAAGAAAGTGAGGGTATCAACACCTACAAATAAACATCTGCTTATTAAGGTCCCTACTTGAGAAAGAAACATTGATCATGTGAACAAAAATAAATAATTTATATTTAAGATATATGCATCTGATTACAAGGAGTCTCAATTGTCAGTTTAAGTTCTAATGAAGCCATTAATACATAAAGGTTTGCAACTCCTACTCTTAAATAATCAGTAAGCACTGATCTATAGGCTTAAAGAAAACCATCTAACAAATAATTCTAATCCAAGTAGGGTGGTGATATGAAATGGCACATTGAAATTCAATCTGGCATTAAAGACAGACATAGAAGCCTTGATACCAGAAGCATCAAGCTAAATGTATTTTCTTACATTGCGTCTAGTAAAGTTGCAAGACCTGAGCATTTAAAAAAAAAAAAAAAAAAAACTGTCGCAAAACATTTAGTCTGTGAATTCCTGCCCTAATTGAGCCCGACCGATCATGGATTTTTGGGTTTATTGGGTTTTTTTTGTGCTCCAATATCTTGTGAAGAATATACTTCAATTTCATAAAACATTTAGTATAAAAGTATGCGCTAAGAAAACTGAAATATTTCTGTTGTTCTTTTAAATATACTGCTGTGAATGCTTTTAAAGAGGTAAAGAGGTATTAAGTGTTTACAACCATTATCTAAAATACCTACGTACTCAACCAATCTAGCATTTATCACACATTTAATACCATGCATAATGTGTACCACATTTAACAGTAATAAAGACAAGAAATATGCTTAAGGTATAAATGGTTATTTTTAAATAAATAAATATCTTTGAGATTTTCTACAAGACAGGCCTTAGGGTAGGTTGCTGTTTAACAGCTTTACCAGTGTCATCCATTGTGAAACTGCAGGAACATCATGTGTACAGTGGTCTTAATGAGAAGATGAAGTGATATAGCAAATGAGCAGTACGATAACCTGAAAAAAAACGGAAGCACTTAATACAAACATAATGAGAAGGATAGCACGTATCCTTTTACCCCCATAATACCCTTTTTTTTTTTTTAACAGAACACCGTACTCTGTTCCCCCTCCGATTATGCCCACTAATCGGTCGGACTCTTGAAGGCAGCACTGGGTAAGAGTTTGGACAGAAATACTCATCCAAGCTCTCAGTCTGAGATCTATCATAGTACCATACAATTTGTGCACTGTGTGGGAACACAAAACAAATGAAATAAAACAAAATCTAAAATGGTCTCTGACAGGCACTGTCACTTATTCTAAAATGTCTACAGTATTACTGTCCCTACCAGAGGTAGTATCTTATCAATGCCAGCTTTAAGGGTCCTTTGAAGAACTATATTTAAAAACACAACAGTAAAGGAGGCAAGCCTCGCCGAGATTAGCATCTGTGTGCGACACCATCTGAACAAGCACAGCAAAAAACCTGATGTTGTACGATTGTTGGCATTAGGCCGTGGGTGGAGAAAGTCTTCCTCTTGTAAAAGAATATTGTTTTGCAAATTTCCCTTGGGGTGACAAGACTAAAGTGAGGCCTCAGAGGAAAGGGTCCACACCCAGTCCTATTAATGCATTATCATCCATATTGAAGGAGGACTCGTAGGTTTGTTGGGTATTCTGATGCATCTTCTGATGGTGCCGGAGGTTAGACTTGCTAGAGAAACGTTTGTCGCATAGGAGGCAAGAGAAGGGCTTCTCTTTGGTGTGGATACGCCTGTGGCAGATAAGCTGGGTGGAGACCCGGAAGGCTTTGCCACACTCCAGGCACTGATAGCGTTTGGGTTCTGTGTGAATGCGCCGGTGATTCTTCAGTGCCATGAGATTGGTGAACTCCTTCTGACAGACCGAGCAGAAGAAGGAGCCGGTCTTGTGGCTGTTCTTGTGGTTGAGCAGTGAACCAGCGTGGCGATAAGTGCGCCCACAGTGCTCACACACATGACTCTTCTCCTCCCTACCGTATTCCTCGCTACTTTCCTGCTGGTCTTGCGGCTCAGGGAATCCATGTACTCGGCTGAAAGCTGAATCGATCTTAGGAAGGCTCTGAATTCCTATCTGCTGGTCCAATGTAGAGTCCCAGTCTAAATCCTGCTGCATCTGCATACCTTGCTCATGGTGCGACTGCCCTTGTAAGCTGCCATGGAGCTCCTGGTGCTGCTGAAAACTAGCTAGGTTTGGGAAGTTCTGTTGACATATGTTGCAGTAATAGGGGAGTCCCTTACTATGCACCTCCATGTGGCTCTGCATGTGTGAAAACTCACAGAAGGTTTTCCCGCAATCTGGGCAGCAGTGGCGAGCCATTTGAGAGTGGCTTTTTAAATCCAGAGGATCTGTGAATGTTTTGAGGCAGAGAGTGCAGTGCAGGAGGTCAGCAGAATGAGTCTTCTTGTGGTTGAGAAGGGAACCGGCGTGTCTATAAGAGCGTCCGCATTGATCACATCTGTAACAAAGGACAATACTGGCATAAGAGAAAATGAAATTATGAAGGATTGAAAAGGATAGGTGTTTAGATAGCATTTAAGAAAAAAAAAAAAAAATCGGACTCACGAATAGCATTTGTCCACACCATCTTGATTTACAGTAGAGTTCGGATTTCCGTTTCGGTAACAGCGATGTCTCTTTAGCCCAGACTTTCCTGGAACCTTTTACCACAAGTTTGGCAGCTGTAATGAGTTGCTCCCCGTGCATGGATTTTTTGATGGTTGTACAGGATACTGGAGAGACGAAAAGCTTTACCACAAGTAGGACAGACATACTTTTTCTTCTGCGTGTGAATGCGTGTGTGGTTTCGTAAAGCCATGGGATTGGAAAAGGGCTTGGCACAGAAGGAGCAGGTAAAATGGCCTGTTTTGTGAGTGTTCTTATGGTTCAACAAGCTACCGGCGTGACGGTAACTTCGACTGCAAATGTTACACTTGAATGGTCGTTCCTCTTTTCCTAGGGCCGTACGGTCTACATTTCCTGGGGTGACAGAATCAGAGAGCGTCTCTTTGCAACAGGTGTGTCCTTCAAGTAGGTCCTTATCTGGAAATACAAGACGGCAATTCTTGCATTTTAAATCCTTTTCTTGTTTGTGGCCCTTGACCTTTCTTCTTGCTGCTGCCTTCCTTTTAGTAGTCGAACAAGTGTGGTTGAGTAACTGTTTGTTTCCTCTAAAGGCCTTTCCACATTCTTGGCAGCGGTATCTTTTGACGGCAAAGTGTATTCGTAAATGGTTCTTCATTGCTAGCTGGTTGGAGTAAGTGTTGTTGCACAAAGCACAGTAATATTCACCTGTCTTGTGCGAGTTTTTGTGGTTGACCAAGCTTCCTGCATGCCGATAGCTTCGCCCACATTGATCACAGACAAAAGGCCGAGGGTTCTTGGGATCTCCTATCTGGCCTTTCTTTTCTTGGCTAGACTTATCACTGCTAGAGGTCTGCCGCTGCTTATGGCGTCTGCTCATTCTCTTTCTGCCGGAATTAAGTGCCTGCATTCCACTCCCTGAGGCATTTCCACTCATCTGCATGAGTGTCTGAATTTGTTTGTTGAGCTCTTCAATCTTAGCCTTGTTTTCTTGATGTACCCTCTGGTGGTTCAATAGTTGTTTATAGATTTTGAATGCTTTCCCACATTCTGTGCAACTATGCCTGGTAGAGAAAGGGAACAAAAAAAAAATCAGATAAAGAACTTGGCTATAAAAACAATATAGATAAAGTATGATGTTATACAATAAGGTTTAGCAAAGCAATCATATTCTGAAATTTTAAATACTTACTTTTTAACATCGAAGTGTGTCCTCTGGTGATTTTTGAGGGCCAACAAATTATAAAAACGCTTTTGGCAAACAAAGCAGCGAAACACTCCAGTTTTGTGAGACTTCTTATGATTGAGCAAAGATCCAGCGTGTCTGTATGAACGACCACATTGGTCACACTTGTACTGTCGTTCTCCATCATGTGGACTCTCCTGTAAAAGTTCTTGTGTATTTCTAAGAAGCGGTTTCTCCGCACATTTCTCCCCACTTGTCCATCTTGTTGTCCCGTGCACTTGTGGTTATTGAGGTGATAAAGATCGCTGCAGCCTATGCCACATTTCCCACAAATAATACCTTCCATTTCCACTTTTGGTTTGAGCTCATTCTGGTGGTTTGTTACAAATTGATCTGGCGTGTTATCTTCTATATTGCTATGCAAGAGCTGGTGGGCTTGTAGGTCCTGTTTCTTTGTAAAGCTCTCTCCACAAGTGCTGCAGATAATCAGACTGCATTCACTCTGCTGATTTTCACTCTGTTCATCTCTCTTGACCTCTAGAGAAGACACAGATGACGGGCCAGATGCTGAAGGTGCAGCATGGGTTTGAGTGTGACCTCGGAGATGGCTTCGCAGTGCACGCATGCTACTATAGTGATTCCCACAAACTGAGCACTGATACATCTCTCCATCATCCTCTTCTTCATCCTCTTCACACTCAGATTGATCTTCACTGTCACTCATTTGTCCTTGAATGTTGTCATGAAAGGTTTGCTGTCTAAAACTGCCATTGTGTTCCTCAAAACCAACATCCTCACCCGACTCTCCAAAGAAATGTTGATGCTTTGTGTTTTCAAAGTCCATGTGACCGGATGAGTCGTTCGTCATGGTCTGATACTGCTGAATCAGGAGGGGACACGTGTGTGACTTGATTCCTGCAATATCAGTAAATGTCTTGCCACAGTCTGCACACATGTGCCTCTCCATGAGGTGTTCGTCCTGAGGTAGGTGCTCATCTGGGAAGGAATTGTCAAACTGCTCATGAAATTCAGTAGCATTTGTATCGTCCACATACTCCTCATCTGATGTATGCTGCACTGAGTCTACCAGGTCATGAGGAAGGCCTAATATTCCACTTACATCTTCCTCATGTGATGAAAAGCAGCCCTGTTGGTTCTCATGTGTTAAGGGTTCTGAGGAAAGCCAGTCACCCTCAGAACTAGCAGGCAAAGATGTGGGTCTTCCCTTATGAATCCGAAGGTGGCTTCGCAGAGCAGCCAAATGTGGGTAGCTCTTGCGGCAGATGGAACACTGAAAGATCCCGGTTTGATGGGATCGTTTGTGATTTATAAGACTGCCTGCATGCCTGTAACCTTTGCCACAAATGTTGCACCTGAAGCGGCGACCAGAACCGTCATCATCTTCTACTTTGATGTTATCAGGACATTGTTTTGAATGATCAGGGTTGAGGTCCTCTGATGGTAGGGCCATAGGCTGTCCCTGAGCATGTATGGTCAATGAATTGTCATCCAAAGAGTTAGGTAGATACATATCATCATTTTCCATTGGCCCATCTGATTGGTCATAATCAACAACTTTATTGAGTAACTGAGGCAATGGTGGAGTGTCACTATGGGGGGATACGGATTAGACTCTGGGGAATGAGTAACACTATCATCGTATGAGAAATTGTGCTCCTCTGACAAATTGGTAGGGAGCTCAAATGACACAGAAGAGGAGTTGTGCAGAAGAATATGATTTTGAAACTCATCATCATTAGCGAACGTAACCTGACAAAGGTGACAAAAATGTATATTAGCATCACCATTCTGTGGCATAACTTGCGGGGCAAGTTCTTGCTTGCAGTCTGTGAGGGCAGCTTTAGAGTTCTGTGCACTGAGACGACCTCGGGTTTTACTATGGATTCGCTGGTGACTATTGAGGGCAGCAAGATTGGTGAACTGTTTAAAACAGATTGGACACTCAAATATTCCCATTAGGTGAGTTTTCTTATGATTTATGAGGCTGCCATGATGTCTGTATGACTTGTCACATGAGTCACATTTAAACGGCCTGTCTCCAGCATCATCTTCAGCTGCTGTGTCACTTTCTGGGGTTGAGTTTGAAATGTGTTCGGACTCTGCATCATTACAAAGGCTGCTTATTGGAGCAATATTCAGCTTCATGTCTGGCTGCAAATCTGGCATAATATCAAAATCCACATCATCTAGATGCAACAACTCATCATCTTTATAACCACTTTCAATATGACTTTTTGCAACATCGTTCGCCATGACATGAGACTCTTTATTGCGATGGACCTTTTGATGGGTGACCAGCTGAGATGCCAGACGAAAAGCCTTTCCGCATTCGGTGCAAGAATATTTCTTTCTAGATGTGTGGATGCGCAGGTGGCTTTTGAGAGCCAATGCATTGGAGAGCTTCCTGGAGCATATATGACACTGAAAAGACCCAACCTTGTGTGTTTTTCTGTGGTTAGCCAAGCTGCCAGCATGCCTGTAGCCTCGTCCACATTCCTCACATTTGAACTTGCGTTCCTCTTCTGACTGATGAAAAGTGTCTATATGCTCAAAACGACTGGGCATGCCTGGCTCTTGCATAGCCATAATGTTATAGTATAATGATAAAAAATGTCAATAAGAGCCAGCTTGAATGTGAGGTGTGAGGGACACACCTGTCCTAACTATCATCAAAATGGCTTGTTCGGTGAGGCCTGAACGTGAAGGCAACATTCAAAAAATTAGCTGAGAATACATTCTGTTCCATTCCATTGAAAAAATGTCATTGGGAGGATGATGCAAGTGCAGGCAGTGATGAAATCTGTAACAGGAAAACCCATACATTATTTACTATTAAGTTCACACAAGGCAGTAGTGCAACAAAAAAAATTAATAATGATAGCAAACATCACCATTGCTTTCTCTAAAGTGACAAAAGCTCTGAGTTGACAACCACTGAGTCATTAGGCTATATAAAACAAGTAGGCTAGTTAAACAAAATGAAGTAGGCTATTTTAACATTACTGTACAATAAAACACTGCACTGATTTATAGAGAAAATTCATGCAAACATAAAAAGAATTATATTACACTCATGTTGTTTCAAAAACAGTCTCAGCTGACATTCATTTTTAATTGTATGGACTAAAAATGCAATTAAAGTAAATGTTGACTAAAGCTGTCATTCTTTTTTTTTATGGTGTTAGGAGAAAATCTTTCCTACAGGTTTGGAATGTCATGAGAGCGAGTAAATAGGACCCTATGATTTATGTGACGCAAAAAATTAAATTGCGAAAACCAGTCATTAAATATAAAGTCAAAATTTCAAGCGGATCAAAAAAGTTAATCAAAGTTGTCCTAAGACAAGAACGGGTAGTTAAAATTTCATGTATAACTTTGATGAAAGGTTTTGATCCACTTCAAATGTTGACTACTGTATTTTACGGTGTAGCACCTTGTCACCATGTCAAGCACCTTGGCAAATTGAAATAATTAATAAAGGGCACCTATTATGGAATTTTGAAAATTACCTTTCATGTAGTTTGTAAAATAGATCTAAGTGAACAAAAACATCCTGCAAAGTTTTATGTATGAAAGTTTACTGTAAAAAAAGTTATTGTCTCTCAAAAGTATGAGTCGACTCTGAGTCAATTTAATGAATCGTTTTTCAAATGAGTCATTTTCCTTTTCGTTGTGACGCCAAGACGGAAAATTATCAATTTGACCGCGCCCACTCATTGCGCGCGCCGTGCAGACACCAGGGAAACTTAAAAACATCATGTCGACAACAAGACGCTGTGCTCTGAAGTGTGAATCAAAAGCGACCTTTTTTTCACTGCCCAGGGACGAGCATGTGAAGAATCAGTGGCTAGAGTTTATATTTACAACTACCACACAAGTATAGCCTGAACCTTGTGCTATGTTCACGTCATTTTAATGACGATTGCTTTACAAACACAACTGACTGGGTCATCTGACCAATCACCGCCGATTAGCGTCACGCAAAGGAGGCGTTTGAAAAAATGAGTCGTCGAACGAATCATTTGGGAGTCGGTGAGCAAATCAGGTAAAAATAAATGCATATTATAAGACAACAAAAGTGTTTTTTGTCATTGCATGCATGTAAAAATGTTGTTGGGGACTCTCAAAAGAATATTAGGAACATTTTAAATGCCATAATAGATACCCTTTAAAATAATGAAACAACTGAATTAATTAAACAAAAGTAGGCCTGTAGAATTAATTAAAAGTCAAACCATGTAGTAACTATGACTAGTGCAGGGCTCATAAACACAGCCATACAGAGTTGAGGTCCAACCCCTAACAAACTCACCTTCCTGTAACTTTCTAGTAATCCTGAAGGCCTTGATTAGCTTGATTAGAGCTAAACTCTGCAGGACAATGCCCCTCCAGGACAAGAGTAAAAGAGTCCTTGGCTTGAGCCCTAGTTTTTGTGATTAAACCACAAAGAGACAGCTGTTTAAATATAAAGTGTGAATGATATGTGCCACTTCATCTACACATACAAAAGAAATTAGGACAGAATTTGATTTCCACAGTTGTTGATGATAAATTTGTGTTACATAATCCAGAATAAATAACCTAAAATAAAATGTAACAAATTATACAGATTTCATAGGCCCCTATTATGGTTAACTTTTAATTAACTATTCATTTGTTAAAGTTTTAAATGGAAAACAATGGAACCACAGAATTTGGGACAAAATAAAATGCATTTCAAAGGGCTCTCATAGAAGTGTCTATTAAGTATAAAACAGGCAAAAACATCTGATTTTTTCTTTTTATACAAGCAACAATTAAACCAACTTGAGGTGTTACATAAAATAAAAGTACATGGAGGGGTTTCTATATCCATAAAGCCCATTTACCATCCATCCTGAATCCGTTAACGTTAGTTGGCCTGAGTTCTAGTTTTTAATCTAAAATTAGGTCTAATTTTAAAATATAACATCAATCCACAAAAATAACGAGGTATATCTTGTCGGATCCGACAGCATGAAGGATCAACTGACTGACGGGCTCCAGCCGTTAGTTAGATGACAGGCTGCCTCACACAATGGAGCTTTATTGACACACTAAACAGTTCTCCAGTACATTAGCTTAACAGCTAGCAACGCAAGCACAATCTCGACAGTGTATTAATCGATCGAAGTAATAGTCCTCAAGTAGTTGTCTAATTTAATATAGGAGACAAAACGCTGAGATAAGCGGAATAAAATATATTTTTTGGGAGAGGCAGTAGCATCCCATACCACTGCGAGCTTGTTAGCAATTGGCGGCTAGAAACTGCGGCTAAATCTAGCCAACTGATTCAGAAAAAAAATAACGTTAGGAGTATACATACTGATTGTTGAGGTCTCCCTATGTGGTGTTGGTGATTGAAATGTTGGCACTCCGTCCACTTTATTTTAGTTTCAGGACGGGCGTGTTCGTCCCCCCTTTTCTAACAATTGTCTTTTCCCCATCCCACTCTCGACTCACTTCCTGCTTTTGTTGCTAGGGAACAGGAAATGTGCATCAGTGAAAAAAGTCCGTACGTTTTCCTCTCAAGAGCTGTTTTCTTTTAACATACGTTTTTAAATATTAAAACGTTGCTTATTATATTATGTCTACCCCCTCCACCACTTCTAAAATTTGTTCAACCATTACCATGAGTATTTTGTTCATTATTTAATGCTGCCTTTAATGTTAATGACAGCAATTCGACTGTATTTGGCAACTCTTACAATAAAGTTATTGCATTTTTTTAACAAGCAGTTACACATTATTATAAACCACACCATTTTTTTTATCCCATTCACATTTTTGTTATGTAACTTTATGCACAAAACAAATGAGCATCCACATTGAAGGGAGCATGCATAATTTCCCCTCCCACAGGTTTTTTTCTCTCCACCCCATTCTATCCCACTTACCATGCACTGTAGTCAGCAGAAACTCTTCAGCAAGAATACCAAAATAGGAGAGCCAGATATTTATGAATGCGTTTTAATAAAAAAAGAAAAAAAATCAGTTAATGTTGTAGACATTCCCCAGGTGGAGAGTGAGGAAGTAATGAATGCCAACATCTCCGCGTTCGCAGGATAATTTCGTCGTGGTCCTAAAGCCGCCGACCTTCTCCCGAGATCGAACGATTTGCAATTCATTGGCAAAAATACAATCGTCTCTCCTGGTAGCACAAAAGGTACGTAACGTAAGCCATATATATTTTTAGAAATACTGACGAGATATAAACGGACACGTATTGTTAAAAATGCAGCGATTATGATGAACTGACAGAAGCATCCGACTGCGAATTGCTTCGCATCTTCAGCGGTCCTAAAGCCAGCCATTTTGTGTTATAGTGCATTCTAAAATAGTAGTTGTATGCGTTAAAGGCATGGTTCTAAGCTCTTTGAATTGCATTTGCATTGCTTCAAATTGGTCATGGTTGTTATGTTTAATTTTGGTTAACATCGACATGTAATTCAGTTTTGTACATTAGCAGCCCAGATGGCAACTTCCTTTGAGAACTAGCGTCTTTCCTATTTGTCCCTGAGGTCCTAATGCCGGCCATTTTGTGCTGCCTTTCCCATCTTTTATTTACCGTGGTAAATAGTTTCTGCTAAAAGGCTACATACTAGTTTTACAATAAATATGTTAACTTGTCATTCGCCACCATTGTCATAAAACATTTGGAGGATAATGTATTTTTAAAACAAAATTAGCAGTATGTGTAGTGTGGCCATGGTATTTGGAAAGAACTGATTACCATAGTAAAATTATGTAACTACAAATCACTTTTTTAGGTCAATTGTCAGGTGCAATGGTCACGTTTAAGAGTAAAAAGAGTAGCATATTATTGTTAATTTTAATTAAATTATTTTTGCATATTGTTTGTTATTGTTTATAGAAGTATTGTTCATTAAAAGGAAAAAAAAGATGGGGAAAAATGTACGACAAAGAATATGAGTTACAATAAATAAAATCATCTGTCAATTGCAAATTTGAACTCTAAACTCTCAATTAAAATATAAATTCAAGGCACTAATTTGTGTATTTTGTTGTTCTCCCCAGCATCGTCAGGATGGCTTCACCCCAACCAGGTAGCCCACCAACTGCAGAGCAGTATACACCACCTCCTTCTGAGACCGAGCCCAACAAAGAACAAGACAACATATCAGAACAGCCTACAAGAAGGAGAGGCAAAGGGAGAGTGCCAAAAACTCTGCACACTTTTAAATGCTCGACCTGTCAGGAGGTCTTTACCAGCCCTTCAGCTCTACAGAACCACAAGCTGTCAGTACATGGTAAAGACAAACAGCAGCAGTACACCTGTGGTAAGTGCACCAAGACGTTCTCCAGCCGAGCACAGCTTTCCAAGCATCAGCGCTCCCACTCTGTTCAGCGTCCGTTCCAGTGCCCACAATGCCATAAGGCTTATAAGACTCACTCAGAGTTGCGCAACCACAGCCGTTCCACACACAGGGGAGAAACCATTTGTTTGTTTTGACTGTGGCAAGGCATTTATGCAGGCCATTTGCCTGCGTATCCACATGACGCAACACAGCGGCGAGAGGCCCCACTCCTGCCCTCATTGCTCTAAGAGTTATCCCACATTATCAAAACTCAAAGTGCATCAACGATCACACACCGGGGAGAAGCCTTACTTTTGTTCTGAATGTGGGAAGAGTTTTGCCGACCCTTCAGTGTACCGCAAGCACCGGCGTAATCACCAAGGCCATCGGCCATATATTTGCGGCGAGTGTGGTAAATCGTACACGGAGCTGAAGGACTTGAAGAACCATCAGCGCTCGCACACGGGCGAGAAGCCTTACCTGTGCTCTGACTGCGGCAAAGCCTTCTCCCGGTCGTCCTCTTTGGCGTGCCATTTGCGAATTCATTCCAAGAGCAAGCCGTACCAGTGTGAGCAGTGCGGCAAAGGTTTTACTCAGCTGTCTTCGTACCAGTCCCACCTTCGTACCCACTCTGGCGAAAAACCCTTCTTGTGTCCACAGTGCGGCAAGATGTTCTCAGATCCCTCTAGTTTCCGCCGACACCAACGGGCGCATCAAGGATTCAAGCCGTACCCTTGTGATAAGTGCACTAAGAAGTTTCGGCAGCCGGCAGACCTTGCAGTGCATCAGCGTGTGCACTCCGGTCAGCGCCCCTACAAATGCCAACGTTGTGATAAAGCTTTCGTCGCTTCTTGGGACCTTCGGCGCCACATGCTAGTGCACTCCGGGCTGCGGCCTTTCTCTTGCACTGAGTGTGGCAAGTCGTTTACGGACGCTCCAGTCTGAACAAACACAGAAGGGTGCATTCAGGGGAGCGTCCTTACAAATGCCAGCTGTGCTTCAAGTCATTTGTTGTGTCATCAAGTTTGCGCAAGCATGAGAGGACACACTTATCCGAGAGGCCGGTCCTGCCTCCTGAATCAGCTCAAATGTTTCCCACCACCCTTCCTCAGTTCTCCTGCTCTCACTGCGATATGATTTTCGGGACTTGGGAGGAAGTGCAGGCCCATACCAGCCTTCACACTATCTCTCCACCGTCTGATTCTACAGTATCAGCTTTACCTAACGGCCCTTACGTTTGTGTGACCTGCCAGGCAGAGTTTGCTCAGCTGGCTGATTTGCAGGCACATGAGAAACTGCACCCCAAGCCGCGACCCCACGTTTGTGACCAGTGCGGTAAGGGTTTTCTGAACAAAGCCGGGCTTCGCAAACACCAGCGCATCCACTCAACCAGTCGGCCACATTGTTGCGCTGTTTGCGGAAAGGCTTTTCTTTTTGCCGCCTACCTACGCAAACACTTACGTACCCACCGTGACACAGACTCGTCATCTTCCCTGCCTCAGACAGACATAGCTCACAGCCAACCCCTGCCATCCCCACCAAGTGCTGCGTCACCGTCGGAATCTGAGCCCACCGCTATTTCCCTGACTGTTCCAGTGACTGTGCCGGTGTCTGCGTTTCAGACAATGCCAGACCATGTATATATAGACAAGGAAGAGGGGCTCTAAACTTATTGCTGACTGTGTCGGCTGCTTTGAACACCTGAACAATGTGTTGGTACTGCTGTTCTATAATAACACAACAAAGAGAATCTTGCAAAAAGCCTAAACATCAATTACATTTCATTTTTAAATAGGATTAAATGCATTAATAGTCAAAAAATAATGCCTTTAATTTGCCATGATATTGTAGGAAAATGTATTTATCTTTAGATTTGTGCCAAGATTGCTGAAATAATTTATTTTTTATTTTTAAGGTATGTCTGGATCAAAGTATCAGTTCATGTTGCTCTTCAGTATCATAATCACAGATTTAATCTGATCTCATGTTTATACACTTGAAATCAGTGTAATATTTGAATGGTGTTTGTAATCACAAGACCAATGACTTTAAATCAATAATTTTTTCTCCATAAACTGACCATTAAAGTTTATATATTATTTTATTTCTCTTAAGTTTGAACAGCGTGTATTTTTTGCATAAGCCAGTATATGTGGTGGAAAATATGACAGTGATTCTTCTTGGACATGCTATAATGCTCTTATGGTATACAGTAAAACAACAATATCGACTCTATCTGTACCCGATAAGCTAAATGATACTTTTTGGCAGATTGGTGTGTTTTGATATTTATAATATTTAAAAATGTTACCCAGTCACAAGTTTGGACAAATAGAACTAGATATGCTTAGATATGCTTTCTACACAAAATTTTAATTTTCTGATTTATTTATTGTAATTACTTTTTATGCTTATTTAATGAATGAGTAGGCATGAGGCAATGAAAGATAGCAACCAACAAGTTCCATAGTTTAGATGACTTTGATTGTACTGTTTATATAAATTGTGAGGGGAAAAGTAATTAAATTAGTATTATAAACCAAATATAGTATGCATGTCAAGAAATCTAACCAGTGGTGAATGCCCTTGTATTCAAAATGTATGACATTTAAAGTGTGTTAAAATTATAGTTCTAGACAAAAACTTGCATTTCAGATCTTAGGCCCTAACCCTAAGTGAAGAAACAAGTTAACTGTGGATAAATGTGTGAGAAACAGTTTTTGATGACACATACAGTTTAGAAGGCTATATATTCCGCAAAGCTCAAAATGACTACAACTTCAGCGTTGGACAAACTCTACATTCCCTCTAAAAAAAAAAGGTATGTTTGGTTTATGTTCTTTAAAAAAATTCGACACTGCTGTTTTGAAATCATGTTAATGTTGTATCAGACAATGTACCAAATAGAGTATTTGTAATTATGACTAATTTAAAGTTGCAGATACATTCATCATCCACCCTAGAGAGCAATGGCAGCGATAGTTACCGGGCTCATCCCAATCCTCCGCACTGCAGTGGAGTCCACCACCTCCTATAAAGGTCGGACCATGTGGTTCGGCTTGCTTTGCATCCGCCTGGTGACCGTCTTTCTGGCTCAGTTACCATGGAGAAGCCTAAATGAGGATTTCCAGTGTAACAGCACCTCAACATTCTGCAATAAAGCTTGCTTTAATATACATTTTGACAGTTCTATAGTGATGGCATGGCATTTCCTCTTCATCCTTCTTGTGCTTTCGGTCCTTCTCATGGAGCTTTTTTCTTCCCATCTTCGATATTCATTCCAGAAGAAGAAAGAGAGGGAAATGGCATCTCAAGGCGATCAGGGAGGGGTCGGAGGTGATCCCACCATGACTGTTGGTGGTAGAATGGTGATAGACCTCCACAAGAGCAAATGCAGTGTGGTGGTTTACCTGTTGACCGTGATTGTGCGGATTGCAGTGGAGGTTTTCTTCGTATATGTCTTACTCGTCTGGGTTATGCCTAAATTGAATAAGGAGTCTCATGAATGTGATGCAAAAAGTTTTCAGGGATGTTCAGTACTGCAGTGTGTGGTCCGAGGAGCAGCAGAAAAGAAAATGTCTGTCCATGGACTGCTGTTTATATCTGTCCTGGTTATTATTACAAGCATTGGTTTTTGTCTCTACTCAATAGGCCACTATCTCTGTAATGGTTAAAAAAAGGTTATTGGTGAACACAAGCATATTTAGGAGCATTGATGTTTATAAATTTATTCTGAAATGCTTCATTATGGCGTACTGTGCCCGATTCTGTAATTAATGTGATTGTATTTTTTTATATTCCCACTTTATAGTCCCACTTTATATTAGGCGTCTTTAGCCACTATGTACTAACATTTAAATTAATAATTTGTTAAATATGTAAAAATACCTAATTACAGCTGTAATTAATTTCTGTAGTTACATCTATAATAACACTGTTGACACTTCTCTTACCCCTTAAACCACCTTACCTGTATCCCACCTCAATAGCAGCGCAATACAATATGAACAGAGTAAATTGTACTTATTTTTTTTAATGTAAGTACATACATTGTAAAGTGATCAGTTGGTTTAACTTAAAAAAGTGAGAAAAACCATTGCCTTAAAATTTTTACTTAAAAAACTTAATGCGTAATTGAAAAAATTAAGTTATGTGTGAACCACAATTCCATATAACAAAATTTTTTCAAATGCGCATGAACTTTAAAGCAATGGGTTTACTCACTTTTTTTTAAGTTAAGGCAACTGTTAGACACCTAAAATAAGTGTGACCATATTTTTATTTAATGTGATTGAAATTGTAAATTTGCAATAACTTTGGAATAAACCACACTAAAAAAAAATATTTTCTTTTTGAGTTGTTTTCCAGTACAAATATCTAAAAATTCTTAAATCAAGATCACATTTGGAGAAGCAAAGTGACTTGATAAGAAGTATTGTTTTCTTAAAAAATTACAAAAAAAAAAAGCTAAAATATTTCCCAGTGGGGTCAGAAAATAATCTAGTTTTCCTTTTATTTTTCTGACACTATTGACTAATAATTATTCTTGTTTTAAGCAAAAACAAAACAAAAACAAAAAAGAGTAGTTTTGCTTATGGACATCTTGATTTAAGAATGTTTAGATATTTTACTGAAAAACAGTAAGACATTTTTTTTTTTTTTTGCAGTGCTAGGACAAAAAATGTGTTAAGAAATTGCTTTTTGGCTTTGCATGGTGTTTCTGTGTCTGCAGTTTTGTGTCGTTTGGGCTGGGTGAGAAGTCATTTTTTGTGTGTCCATATCATTTTGTGTTAATGCTGAATGAGCTGTTCTGTTCAACTTGGTCTTTTCAAATCTTTACAATACACAACAAGATTAAATGTTTCATAAAACACAAAGAGTCATCTTTTTTTTAGCTGGTCAGAATTTATTTCTTTATAATATATCTAATGACACACACATATATATATATTATATTAAAGTCCATTAACAACTACTGTATGTTTGAGCATTTTAAGTAGCATAAGCTAATCACAGACCAAATTGTAAAATATATATGCTGATAGAGCAGATCAGTTGCAGAGGTCTGTTGTGCAGCAGCTTCTCTCCACCTGAGGAGGCACGTTTTCAACACACTCCTTAGCTTTGGCACATCTGCGCACCTCACCATCTACAAAAAGAAATACACACAACAGCTTTCACAAAAGGCTTGGGTTGAAAAGTAATACTCTGGTTGGTTGAAAATAATACGATCATTAGACTTTATCATTAAGAGCCCCCTGTAACTCAGGTTTAAACATGAACTGTAATCTGTAAAACTGTAAAAACATGCAGTATAAGTATGACACTATCCTATGTTTTAGCAGCAGAGGAAATGAATATGGTCAACTCACAGGCTGGAGCGTGCATTTTGATCTTAATGCAGGTATCGAGACCACTGCTGCATTCTCTCACCTCTATCTCATTACAGTCCGGATTTATTCTGTCGATCTTGTTGCAATAGTTGCACCTCAGTGCCTGTGCAACTAAAAGGATCACAATTTTGAAAATTATCTTTGTTATCATTGTGATGGGAACATTTTTAAAAAAAAGCTTCTGTTGTGTCCTGAATTCATTATAGCAATTTTCTGGCAAAAAAACTAAACAAAAAAACAAAAATAGCTAAATATTTAATGGTCTTAACCATTTTAATTACAAATCACCGGTCAGGAAAAGCACAAGAATTGCACAAATAATGTAGATAAAGTAACTTAGAATAGACTTCTCTAACTTGCAGACAGCTTTTTTACTGGAATTTTTTACTTCAAACAGTTCAGTTGTTGAAAAATGGTTCCAAATCAGGACAAAAAATGCTCCCGGTTGTCTTTGCAGTGTGGTCAGGAGCATTGTCTTAAAATAACATCTGATCCTGATGTGTGTATATATATATATATATATATATATATATATATATATATATATATATATATATATATATATATATATATATATATACACTGTATATAATGTGTGTGTGTGTGTGTGTGTGTGTGTAAGAATGTAAATATTTAAATTATGTTCTATCTAAATTACATACATTTAAAATATAATAAGTAAATGTTTATTCATTATATATTATATTTAATACATAATATGTATGTATATATATTAATATATAATGAATAAACATTTACTTATTATATTTTAAATGTATGTAATTTAGATAGAACATAATTTAAATATTTACATTCTTACACATAATATTACCTATTACCTAATATTATAAAAAGCAAAACCAGTTTATTGTAATTGAGAAATCCGGAGAACAATGATCTGAAAACGGTCAAAATTCACTCACCGCAGAGGGCACCTAAAATCATGATCAGAACCAATGTGTGGGATCCCATCTTTCTTTCTTTATTAAACTGAGATAAATGAATTATAATGAGTTATTAAATATGAAAACATAAATAAATAAATAAATGTAAATATCTATCAATATATTTATTCATGCATTAATAGTAAAATTACTGTAATATCTGTTAAAATATCTTTCTTACCTTCTTAGTCAGTAGCCTAGTGTTGCCCAAGAATTAATCAAGGATATGAATACAGCATGTATATATATATAGGCCTATGTGACACCTGATAACAAGTGTCCTCCTCCCTGCCCTAACAATAACTTGCTATGGGGTATAACATGTCCTATGTACCATTTAGATCCTCAGTTTAAATAAACACATAAATGCAGTCGTTATGACAATAAATGAAAATCAACTTTATAATATAATTCAATGTTTTATTTATTTTAGCAAAAGCAGTTTTATTACAATAACCCTGTACATTTTGGATACTTAATTCACTTAAATTTATAGGCTATTTTGAAGATTTTTTTTTTAATTGCTTTTTTTAAATATGTAATACTGGTTGACATCTTACATAAAAAACAGCATATAATTAAGGATGATTTGAGTTTTAATGTTTTAGATATGAAAGACATGATTATGAGAACAGTATCTCACACATTGCCACAGTATTGAGGTCATTTGCTTTGTGTGCACAACAATAGTGAAATATAACACTGTCACACCCTAATGTTCCCAGTCCTTTCTTACCCAATGGCTAAACTGAACAAATGAGAAAATTCATATTCACATGCACAAATTCTGAGAATCAAATGAAAGTTTATATCATTTAAAAATTATAGGAACAGATTTGAATTTGACTTTTCACAAACACTTACTAAAAAAAAATTACAACACATCTGAATAATAAGGAAAATCAACAATTGACTGTCTTACAGGATAAAAAAATATCTGTATAAAACAATCAAATACCGTACAGAAAAATAATAATCTCATTTAAAAAGATATCAACAAAACATCAAATTTATGAATGAGAGAAAAATGAATACTTCGTTTTCCTCCTCACTGATCCTGGTCATCTTAGTTTAAAACTATGTTGTAATCCACAGCACCCTGTTTATACAGACACATCGAAAGGATCATACCACATATCTGCAAAAAAGAAAGAAAGATATTTCTCATAAATGAACCATCCATGATTCACCCAGTTAACCATTAATCATTTAGACCTAATATGTAACTATATGGCAATGCCCTCAATTAACGATTTCGGTCAAACATTGCAGATTCAAATGCTGGGAGTCTGGGATCAAGGATGGATGAATCTTCAAACCACACACTAGACTACTATTAGAACAACACAAACAACATATACCTTGCCAGTATTCCACAGTGAAATCTCTGTGAGGGAAGATACAATTAAAAGTAACCACTGAGACCTTTGTACAATCATATTCTGACACTCTGAGCTCACAAAACAAAGTCACACAGTAAAACGTACTAAAATGTAATACAGCTAAAAGTAAGACCACTGTGTATCCAATGAGAAACAATCCTGTTAATTAGTTGCTGTCATTTCCACACCAAGTAGTATCATGCATTAACCATAACAAAACGTATTACACAGCACTCTAGAATGCTCGATTCTGACCAATCGCAGCATTTAGTGGCAAGAAATTTCTCAATATACCCCACTGTCCATAGCAACTCAGTTCCCTTGTCCGGGTAACTCATATAAGGTGCGATTACAGTCATGTCAACAGGAATCCATTTTCATGCAGGGCAAAAGTTTTCCTGAGAACTTCTGTTGTTCATGAATGCACCACATTGTATGCAATTCTGTGTGTGTTTCATACATTACGAATACACAATGGATCTTTTTTACCCATGAAATTTCACTAATTTGACCACTCTCTCTGTTTATTTCAAACAAATGCAACTAACGCAATCTTGATACTTAACAGGGAACTTAATTTTAAAATAACTGTAGGCTATAATTCATTGCAGTGTTTGTCTTACTGATAGGCCAACTGAGTTCCACATTATTTTCCCTTAATGAAATATTTTAAGATAATATACAGGTATAAAATTATTTTAATCAATATTTCATGTCCATGCATTTTATGTTGGCGAGGAGCTGTGTAATAAGTGTTATAATGTTTACTCAGTATTTCGTTATTGCAAAATAAACCCATTAAGGCTGGAATACACATGTTGTATTCAGAACGACTTGAAAGTTTGGTAGTGTCTGGTAATCTGGCTTTGTATGATGCTCAGTCGTTTAGTGAATGAAGTCCAGTTTTTCTCTGTAACCATTCACAAAGTTGGCATGTGTATGCCTAGTGTTTTTAAAATTGGTGTAGTGTATACCAGCCTTTATGGGTGATACAAGTGATACATCATTCCTCCATGCAAAAAATGAAGCACTCAACCACACCACACTAGTCACAAACAGAGACCTGGACAGCTGAACGTGGCTGCCATGTGACTTTCTAGGGCAGCAACGGTGTGTGCGATTAAGACAACAGTAAGATACGAGGCAAATCCACTGTAGACACTATGAGACAAATGGCCAGAGGTGGTAATTAAAACATTCAGCACACCATCAATTCCTCCCATTACACTTAATTTACTCTCATTAACACTAAGTTTGGACAGTGAAAGCTTGTACTTATTTGCATTATCTGAATTGGATTTAATGTGTTTGGTGACAGCTTGCTTACCTCCACCAGAGAAATGGCCAAAATAACCATCCAAATTAAGAAGAGATTGTTTTGCAGCCAATTTGTAATATAGCCCTGGCAACCCTTTGAGAGAGAGAAAAGAGGTACAACTCAATTCATTTTGTTGGAACACAATTTACAAAATGATTACAGGGCAGAAGTGAAACCGTACCATTTCATAAATGCTGCATGATGTGTGATTTGAAATGGAAACATCTGGGAGACATGCTTTACATAACGCTGGAGCTTGGTTTTCATATGTAGCATTGACAGTGATATTGTAGCAGGAACAAGGTATATCACCCCCCCAGTCTGTTTTCCCATCCCAACCACAGCATTTGCTCTGCAAAGATAATAGGTGATATTTTGTTTCAAACTTCCCAATGTAATTGTCAGAGTTTGCTTTCAAGTTCTACTGATATCATGGCGTACCAGGCATGTAGCATGCATTATGTACACGTGGCGTGTATTATGCTGATCATTTTATCTAGAGCTTTACTTTAAGTATTGCATCATCATGAAAGCTACTTTTGTAGTCAAAGGCCTTCTCTTAAAATATTTTAAGCTGAATGGGATGTCATATTATCCAAAACTGGGCCGAAACTGTCCTGATGCTGTCAATGGAGGGACAGATAAATAAATATCTTTATTTCTGTTCCGAAGTTGAACGAACGTCTTTGTAACGACACAAGGGTGAGTAATTAATGACAGAATAAAATTTTTTGGGTAAACTAACCCTCTAACTGAAACTGCATGGGTGGATATTTAGTTCCCAGCATGCTTTGCATAGGACTGGATTAGGAGAGTGTTGAAATTAAGTGTTATTTTATGCAGTTTTGAGTAAAGGCAAATACTTGTTCCTGTTTATTGTTCCTGTTATGTTGGACATTTAAAAGAGTTTCTGAAGTTGGAAGGTTTTGGTTACCATTGTGCTGAAGAGTAAAGCTATGCACATAACTGTGATAATGTCAGTGCAGTGACAAACTATAAATGCCTAAATACAATTAGAAAAAAGTGCTTATTCAGATTGTTACTTATGTTACTTAAGTGTATTTGACTTAATTCCATGTGTGAAATGTACTTGAAAAATCTGATATGAAAAATGTTTGGGTCCAACTCAATTTTACATATTGTTTTCTCATACATATAGTTTTATTTTTGTTGTGTACTGTACTGTTTCTCTCACCTCCCTCTGAATGTACTGTAGAGTCTTGTTAAAACTCTGGAGACTAGAGTCATTCCTTCCAAATGACTTTATTAGTTGACCCATTAGTGAACCGACCAACTGATTAAGAATGAGGGGGGAAAAACAAGTTAAAGATGTTCTGGTCATGATTTTATCTTAAGTATTAGCTTCAGACATATAACATTTCAAAAATAGAAATCAATCAAACTGATTAAAAATGTGACACCAAAGAGGAATATCTGTATAAAAAGCCCAATGCCAAACTGGGTGGGCTGCAGATCTGCATGCTTGAGTTACCTGGGCCTTCTGGGTGTAGAAAAGAACCCCACCCACTATCTGAGCCGCGAGAAGAACTGTGAGCAGGATGAAATACTGTAGATAAATGAAGGTTATTTTAATACTGTTACAGCTCAGTGGAGCAGATCAGCTTACTGCTGCATCACAAACACCAGTACCAGGAACATGCACAATTCTCAAGAGGTTGGTGACTAGTAATAGACTCTTAACATTTTAGGAGTTGTCCTCCTAACAAGCATATGCTAAATGCCGCAAATCTCAAATCAGTCACATCAATGGCATTTGAATCCCATCAAGTTTTGTTTTTCTGAAAACTTACAATTGCCAGCAGGCATTTGACAGTCTTCAGAGACCCCATACATCCTAGGAAGCCTAATGCCATGGTCACAGAGCCACTGATGATCAGCAAGTAGGACAACAGAGAGATGGAAATGTAGGGAGGAGAGAACTCTGTAAACACTGTAAAAACATGGAACAAATGCTTTAATAGTTTCCAATAGATGAAGAATCCAAATTGCACTGTCTGTGATTTCCACACACAAATAAATATAAAACTTACTTAATATGATACTGGTCTCTGAAAATTTCATCCATAGTCCAAAAGATAAGAGGAGGGATCCTAAGAGCTAAATGAGAAAACCACAGTTCAACAGCAATCTGACATGTACATTGTATATAATGTAAAAGTTTTGCCTAGTTAAGTCCAAAAAGGGAACATATTTTACAGTAGGCTATATGACTGTAGGGAAAGTGCTGATATATTTCTCTATTCTTGGTATGTATATATACTTTATTTCATTTCATTGGGGTCTTAGGACTTATATGAAACTTACAAAGAATGTCAAGTTGAAGAGAAAGAGGAAGTATTTGGTGATACTAAGACAGCACTCAGATGCCATATCTGTAAGCACAAAATAAAAAAAATGAATATTGAAATCACCTACTGAGAAACATTGAAAACAATACATAGAGGCAGGATGAGATGCAGAACATGTTCCACTTTTATTGTTCACAGAACTAAGAATCAAGTTGGTTTCACCCCTTTTTCTTTAAGAACATCTGTGTTAAATTTGTTTTCGTATTTGTTTATATGGATTTGCTGCTAAAAAAAAGCACAAAAACAGGACAGGGTACAGGAAGTGTCTTGTACTCTCGTATTTCCTTGCCTTTGGTAACGAAACCAAAGATATCGTTTTACACAGGCATGCATTAACTATTCAAGCACTAGCTAGCTCATAGGACAAAAGTGCTTTGTTTGCTGTTATGAACATTTGAGAATATATCCTTCGGGGGTTAGGTAAATTCAGGTTTTTTTAGGACTACATCATGTTAGACGGTTCAAACAGCCAGTGATATAATTGTATTTATAATGTTTAAACAACAGAAACAATTCTTTTTAACATTTATGCAATAAAATCTTGTTTTTTTTTAGAAAATAGTATCTCAGATAAACAACATTTACACAATCACCATCTAATTGGAATTTATCAAAACATTTTAATGACTTAACTGATGTCTTATAATTCTTTCTAGAATAAATGGTTTCACCAAAGAAATAAAGATGTAAAACTTACCTTAAACAAACTGGGCAAAGTCAGTAAGATTACACGGTGGGTAAATAAAACGTGGCAGCCTCACATGAGATCATGTGAAAAATAAATTTTGCATAAAGGTTTAATTCTGATTCGCTGTATGCTTGAGAGTTCATGCCTGTAAGTAAAGCATGACTGACTACATCAGTAGAAAGCAGGTGTACACAGAACACCCACCATAAATAAAATATCAGCCCTAGTCACAGACTCTTTTACATTCACATATCCCCACTTACTTCTCTGAATTAGCAGCATTTAATTTAAAATATGTAAATATATTTTAGTGATGTTTTCATGTTTTACACAGTCTGCAATATGTAGAAAATATGATTGAGTTGACATTTAAAAAAAGCAACACTAAAAAAACGATCTAACTATTCCATGCGTTGTGATTTCAGTCGCTGCCTAAGATTTCCAGATATCGATTTCTGAGAGGGGACGAAAGAAATGACCTCAGATATAAGAGCATACCTGCTTTTAACAGCAGATGAGTGCATGAAAATGAAACACAGGGGCAGAGATGGAGGTTAATTCATCTAAGGTCACTAGAATGCCTCCCACAGGAGACTGAAATTTCAGCTCTCATTCCCTGTTTAAAACAAACTTCCCCATCGGCCTGTTCCCCCTCCCAAATACAGCTTTAGCACAATTAGTGGTAGATAATTAGGTGAAATGTTTTAGGGCTTCCCTGTTAATGGACAGAACGGGGCAGAAGGTGCTGTAATTATATAGGGCAAAGTGCTGTTATTAAATGGATGAAGCATTATGGATTGAAATGGATTTCAATACCTCATGTGATCAGAGACACATAGATAGATATATAGAGATAGATAGATAGATAGATAGATAGATAGATAGATAGATAGATAGATAGATAGATAGATAGATAGATAGATAGATAGATAGATAGATAGATAGATAGATTGCACCATTCCTTCTCTCTCCCTCCTGTAACCTTGCTAACTGTCTGATTAATTCTGTCTCATCATTCTCTGTCCTTCCTCCCTCTCCCGTCTCTGTAAACAGCACCAGTAATTATGAGAAATGAACAAATGAACATCGTACTAATAGAGTTTCATTATGTTAATATGCTGTATGCTGCTGGGTGTATAAAAGACAGACTGTCCCTCATTCAGACACACACCTGCAGCAACCCTGATATTTGAAGGTTACAGGCTCTCTTTTTTAAATTAATATTAAACAGCATCTGTTCTCCTAGAAGGTAAGGATTATTTGTGTTGTGTGTGTTTGTGCTTTAACCACTGTACTGTTTTCAGGATCGTGACTTAAATGTTCCTCATAGAATAAGATGTAAAGAAAATCTTTATTTTTATTTAAACATTTATAAAACATCACCTGGGTAAAAAGTAACCTCAGTCAGTCTTGCTATTACACATTGGTAAGCAACTATATGCATACAACAGCAATAATTAAAATATATTTTTTTCCAAATAACATGTTTTTGTTTTACAAAGCTTGGATGTACATGTTACATGCACTGTTCTTTATACAGATGCAGACAAATTGTGCTCTACTCTGTATCTCACTCTGTGTATTTACTGCACATCTCTCAAGGATCCATGGCATGACCCTCACGGTACATCTTCTATTACCTCTTCTCAAGCTCAACTAGGTGATTGTTTTTTCATCGTCTCTTTTATGGGTCTCTGTTAATCCCATAGAATCCAGAGAAAAAAGGCTGGACTCTAAACAGTGCTGGGTACCTACTAGGACCTTGTAAGTGCATTGCATTCAAACAATTTGACAGAATTTTTTTTAAATATGTATTTTAACTACATTTAATATTGGTTTTAGTGCTTTTTATTAATTTTGTGGTTCTCAACTTGCAGATGCTCACAGAAGTCTTAATGTAAGACACAGAGCTATGGGCAAAAAAGACATGTGGAACGAGAGTTCAAGCGTGCCAACATCTTCATACAGTCAGTCCTTAAAGCATTTATTATTAATAGACAACCTTAAAGTGACTTTTGTGATATTAAGGAATAATCGGAAATGTTATTACATTCCTATTTATTTTCCATTCTGTCCCATTCTTAAATGTTATTCTTCTTTGTAAAATAGTAATTTTTCTAAAGTAGTCCAATTCATTCCTATTCCATAGATGATTCATATCTTCACTCACTGCTGGGTCATCTTGCTTATCTGCGATTAAAAGGTGAATTACATAATAGTTTAATTGATTACATACAGTAATAGTTTCCTTTTAGTAGTAACTGAAATAAATCTGATTCTAGGCAAGTAAAAGTACTATTTTTCTCTTTCAGAAATGGGAATGACTGAAGATTTCAGTGGCTCTTTAATTAATGGCCATGTGAAGCAATAACAGAAATATTCCTGTTTAACTGTATTTCAACAGTTGCCCTCTAATAGTGTTTTGTGTTTCATCCTTTTTATTATTATTTATTATGTATTAACAACTAGTTAAAATTGGTAAAAATGCATAGGATTAATAGGCTATCATGAATCTGATTTGGCTCATCTCACCACTTTAAACAGAACCATTGTTGGTGCATAATTTCCTGCTTCAGAGTTCAAATAAAGCAATTCATGACAAAGGTTTTAAAAAGCTCTTTATGTTTATTTCATATAAAAAGTAAATTGAGGTAGCTAATCTGGGAGCAGCAATTCACTGTAAAAAAAAGAAAGAAAAAAAGCTGCTGGCTTAAACATTCAAGTTGATTGTACTAAAAAAATTAAGTCATTTCAACTTAAATAGCATTAAACTGACTCAAAAATGTGTTGAATATTGAATAACTTATAAAAAAGTAGAGAATTGCTTAAACTATTTTGATAAGTTAATGTAAGCAATGAGCAATGTAATAACATATGATGCCATAACAATAAGCATGTTGTGTTGGTGAATAAGAGGTGAAAACTAATAAAACCTGTTGATTTCACTATTGCTATTTACTAATACACCTTTTTAAACAAATAGCAAACTAGCTGATTCCAATAAGCATTTTATGACTTAAAACAGAGAAATAATAATAATAATTTAAAAAAAAACGTTCAATAGTGGGAGTGTATATATTTCTATGAAGTGTAATAAAGTGACATTGGGTCAAGATTCATTTAAGACAAAAAAAAATCGTCCAATGTGTTTTGCATGTCGTTCTCTTCAGACGAAATGTATAATAATGTAGAATCAAAGATTTAACACTTGGCGTCATCTTGTGGCAGAAAAAGGAAATGGTGGTGTAGAAACGATTTTCACTTTTCACTGGTAAATTTCACCGCAAGTAACCCATTGAATTAAACGTGACATTTTGAAGTGCATTTTGAAAACGACATTTTGACACATTACTTTGAAGTAATTGATGCCTATGTATCCATGCCTTTTTTTTATCAAGATGAATTTTATGTTAAAATCTATATGAATTTAACTAGTACACTGGTGTACATTACTTTTCAAATGTAAACTTTCATATAATATGAGGTCATAAACCTCATGCTTAATGGGATAATAATAATACATGCTAAAAATATTTGTAGATGGAGTATAGCATGTCACGTTTATATGCTACTAAAGTGAAAACAACACCAATTTTTCACAGATTGCAATGTATATTATTAAGATGAAATCTAAAAGCATCTCTGAAGTTGTTGTAACAGAGAGACATCAGAAGAAAGCTGGAGGCTGAATGAGGCAGATGGGAAGGGGCGATTTGGGCTTGGGGGGCAGATGGGGTCCTTGGAAGGATGGCTGCCTACTTCAACATGCGATTATAACAACATCTGAGCTTTTCCAGGAACTATTTTAAACATTATGCCTCTGCTAAATATGCACTATCCCATCAATCCAATGCTAAGACTTCTAGAGTTTTCTAAAATAGTATCGTGTATTACTCCATATTTTTGTGGTTAAAGAAATAATTGATTTGATGATGATTGAGACAACAGGAATTCACAAGATAATGAGATTTCAATCAGTTGTCTTCCTAAGATGAGCTGACATTTTTCATCTTTATGGTAGAAAGGCCAACCAACGTTGGATTGTATGTGTAATGGTTCTGTAGTGGAAAAGGTTGACTGACAATCACTGTGTTTACAGAAATTCTTGCACTCTCACTCATAGCTCCAATATAAGCTCAATAATGCTCAATAAATGTCGCTTGGATTTCTAAAGGTTATATTAGACTTATGCAATACCAGGTGTTTGCATTAAGCTGCAATTGTTTTGTTTATTTTTTGACAACGGCAAAGTTATAAAATTAGCAGATCACTTGTCATAAATGCCACAAATGGCAAAAAACAACCCCCTCCCAAATAAACAAGAAAAATGTAAGAACATGAAAGAAAATAAGTGAGTAGTAAATAACTCGGGGTCAATTCCAGACATCACAATAATCCATTAACCAGAGGGTCACGGTATGCCATGATTTAAAAGCGCAGGTAATAATTAGGCCGTGCTTATATGACGTACAGCCTGTCATCTGCAGCGCTGAGCCAGAATACTGATAAGAAGGTCCAGGGTAAATGAAAATGTTTAACTGCTCAGCAGGACTAGGGTCATTTTAATGCCACTGCTACCAAGCATATTAAAGAGTCTGCAGCTGTGGAAAAAAAAATCAGACGGCTTTTCTTTGACGTGTCCCATTATGCTGTGAAAGGTCCAGAGAGCCGTATGACTCAAATAGGAACGTCATAAACGACTATATAGGCACAAACTGAAATTAGTACCACTGGAAATAAAAAAAAAATCGATGACTGTGACACACACACATACACACACACACACACACACACCACACACACACACACACACACACACACACACACACACACACACACACACACACACACACACACACACACACACACACACACACACACACACACACAACACACACACACACACAACACACACACACACACACACACACACACACACACACAATCTATCCTCAAAGAGAAGGATCCATCCTCAAAGCTTCCTTGCACTGGAACCTACTCAGGTTAATTAAATTTGCTCAAGATCAATTGACCCTTCATTACAGTAGAATATCAATGTAAACAGAGTTGAACACCTTTATTTCCCATCATGCCCGTGGTTCTGTGGAATGTAAATCAAATTTTGCATGCTGTTGATCGATCCTCATAAGATGCAGAAATGCTGCAAGGGCAGTTCGTGGTCGTGTGTTGTTTCTAAATATAGGCTATGTCTGAACAAATGTCTCAGTTTTTTGCATTTCCTATTTGCTTAATTATTTCTCCCTTGGAAAGCTGCACAGGTAATCATGCCGTTTAATCTTGTAGCGGATGATTCACTCTTGGTATTTTTTTCTCTTGTCAGTTTGAGGCAGGAGACATTTCAGACATTATCTGTGGAAGAAGATCATGAAATAATCTCGTATGTCAAAATATTTTGCTGATCAAAATTATGCAATGATTTTTTTAAATTGATATTTTGCTCAACTTTACTTTTTTTAAAGGAAAACTTTGCTTTAAGAATCATCAGTGCTGAATTTTGATATACAACAGCCTCACTGCCAGTAATCTGTTTAATTTAATTGTGCACTTTTCCATGGACATTCCCATCAGACAGATAGATTTTGTCTTGCACCCTTATGAAGTGCATATGATGCATACCCCATTTTTGCACCTTTTTAATGAGACAGCTGGTCATGTGATATTACTATGGCGGTGCCCATGAGGGGGCAACCCGCTCCATGTAGAAAAAAAAAACATTTTCCTCTAGCTTTTTAGCTTTTTCTAAAAGACCGATATGTCTGAAGACCTCATCTCCTGTGAATGTTTATAATTTAAGTGATAGTTTACTGTATGTGGAAAACTTTTTTTATTGCATAAAAAAACCCCGACTGCGTTCAGCTTTAAGAGAGTAAAGCGCGTGACGCCCCTCTGAAATGTCTCAGTAAACTTGGAAAAGGGCTTTTCTCATTACCTCGAGGGATTGAGATGGCCATGCCGACGGACTGTATATATAAAGGAGAACAGTACGAACATGCCTATGCTCAGCCGTGGACGGAAAGCGAGCGGACCTGTGACGTTTCAGTGCAACCTTTAGGCAAAGGCGCTCTTCTTTTTAAGGACTGCTGTCTCCTCAAGTGGATTGCTGTACTAGAAAATATTGTTGTATTTTCGAAATTAAAAGCATTAAGAAACCGTATACCAACCATTTTGCAATTATACAGGTGTGTTTCTGCACATTTTGTGTCGGTCTATATAAAACACCTGTCTTGGACTTTCAAGAAGCTCCCAAGTGATGGTTTTATGAACTTTTCTTGATCGTTTCCCCCCCTCAATGTCAGCCCTAAACGCTGTCATGGAATCGTTTGTGTCTTCAGTCACCGAGTCCACCGACATCACCCCACCGGACGATCCGTTCACGGGTCCCCTCAAGTCTATTGCGCCCTGGAATTACACTTTCCTCGCGTGTCTGATGTTCATAGTGACTTCACTGTCTATAACAGAGAACTTCACCGTTATGTTCGTGACGTTTAGATACAAACAGTTAAGGAAACCGTTGAATTACATCATTGTTAATTTATCTGTTGCCGATTTTCTAGTTTCACTGACAGGAGGCACTATAAGTTTTTTAACAAACGCACGAGGCTACTTCTTCCTGGGTGTCTGGGCGTGTGTGTTGGAGGGATTCGCTGTCACTTTTTTCGGTGAGTTATTATAACGTGTAACATTTATTCCTTTAGTTTAAACGAAATAGTAATTATTTTGTGTTACTAATACAATTTATTGTATTTTTGTTTGTCATTTAAATGTTTACTTAGCCCATTTGTATAGCCACTCCCAGTGAAAAAATAAATTATTTCATCGTTATTATTAATAAATTGCATTTTCTTTTGCAAAGGAATTCTGTTGTAGTATGTATTTCACTTGTTGCTAGTGCATATTCGAGTTTTATTTATTAAATATTAGTATTCTTTCTTATTAAACTCTACCAATAGATTTATTAGTAACCAGTACTTGCCACTGTTGGGCTAGCAAAGGAAAAATTAGTAGGATATGTAAAGAATAAGTAATAGATACTTATTGAATAGATACTAGCCACTATTTATTTTTTTGGCATATTGTTTATAATTTATATTACCATGGCTTTACTACAAATATCATTGTTAAAATATGGTTACTGTAGTAAAACATTGGTCAATTTTTGGTTACAGTGGTTTTACCGTAAATAGTTGTAGTAAAACCATGGACTTCGTTTCTAAAAAGTAGAAATTATGACACACTAAGTCACAAGTATAATTTTGTCATACGTATGACTTTTATCTCATAATTCCGACTTGTGCAATTATTACTTTTTATCTCATAATTTAGATTTTTTGTAATAATTTAGACTTTTAATGTCATCAATTTTCCCTTTTGTGATGGAAATGGGCTTCCCTAGTTACCTGCAATCAGGCAATCAGATCTCATTTGAGCCTGAAGGGTTGCCCCCTACCTACAGTAAACTTCCATCATAATTGTCTCCCATGATACTCATTGTTTGTGTGTGAAGTAATTGCTTTTCTGAAGAGAAAACCGTAAATGGGTGTACCTTCTTGCTTTCTAGGGATTGTGGCTTTGTGGTCTTTAGCAATCTTGGCATTCGAGCGTTTTTTTGTGATCTGTCGTCCTCTGAAAAATGTCCGCCTGGGAGGCAAGCATGCAGCTATGGGTCTTATTTTTGTTTGGACCTTCTCTTTCATCTGGACAATCCCACCAGTTCTGGGTTGGAGCAGTTATACAGTCAGCAAAATTGGCACTACCTGTGAACCCAATTGGTGAGCTCAAAATACACTGAATGTCCCTTCCTTCATTCAGTTTAATTACCCAGTATTTGTTCTTCTAAGATTCACACTCACAGTCTTTCAAACTCTTTCTGTGTTTCACTGTCATGGTCATGTATTAACAGAACAACATCCACGTGATACAATATGACGTTATTGATGAATACGAATATGCACATCCCTTACGAAAATCAACCAATGGTTTTATTATTTTAAAAGTGTAGTAACCACAGTTTTACAACAAATACCATGATTAAACTATGGTTAGTGTACCAAAACCATGGTTAATTTGTAGTTACCATGGTTTAACTTTAATAACCATCAACATTTCTGTAAGGGATGTTTCTGAAAGTAGCATCATTTGGAATCAAACAAGTATCTGGACTCAAGGCCTCTTCCTGTGTTTTATATTATGACAGAAAAAAAGAAACCACTTATAACCCCAAGGCTCATGCCATGCAGCCATCAGTTGAAAAATTGCTTTCAAGAGACTGGTACAAAACATTTGTGTCTGTGGCTTGGCCTTGGCCTTGGAACACAAACAGTGCAAAAACATTTGAATAGGGAATGCGCACATAGAAGACTAAGGATGGGGGAATATTTTTTTACCATTGTCGGGCATCGTTGCATCCACATTGATGTTCAACATTAGAGTAATGTTTCTGCAGTTGAGATCTCTGACAGCAAAACAGTAAATGTAACGTTTTAAATTCTGGGTTTCTATTTATTCTCAAGTGATCCAAATTTTGGCACTGCCTTGAGCTAGCAGTGGGAGCTTAGTACTCAATTGTTCTGTTGCAATGGTTTTTTGGACAAACAAAGCACTTAACAAAACATATTATGCAAGTGTAACATAAGCATGTGCTCTTATTGTTAAAGATTTGTGCACAACTGATTACCTAACCATTCTTATCCACACTCATTTTTTTGTGCTCAAAGTAACTGCTAGATGTCATGTAGGTAAGATTGAGGAGGACTAAAGTCTCTGTTTTTCTCCTTTAAGGTACTCAACTGATTACTATGACCACACCTACATCATCACCTTTTTCACTACATGTTTTATCCTTCCTCTTGGCGTGATCATTATCTCCTATGGTAAACTTATGCAGAAGCTCAGAAAGGTTGGTCAAATACTCATATCTTGCTTCATAGTAAATCTTAGATGTAAATAAATAAAGAGCAAAAAGCAAAACTAAAAGCCTTTTAAAATTCTGTTTGGTTGTGTATTGTAATTAACATTTGATTTGAACTTACTCTTGGACTGTAATTAACCCTAGAACTTTATTATGTCTAATAGGTATCGAACACTCATGGAAGGCTGGGTAATGCGCGTAAGCCTGACCGAGAGGTGGCGAGGATGGTCATTGTAATGATAGTTGCGTTCATGGTTGGATGGACGCCTTATGCAGCATTTTCAATTATTGTCACAGCCTGTCCCACAATTTATATTGATCCTCGCCTGGGATCAATACCGGCCTTCTTCTCAAAGACTGCAGCTGTATACAATCCCATCATCTATATCTTCATGAATAAGCAGGTACATATTTGCCATTTGTCATCCTTACCTGGCATTTTCAGATCACCTACACATCTTATACAAATAATACTTCTGAGTTTAGGGTGTAGTGATGAGAAAAAAACGATGAGGATTTTATATTTTATATATTAAAAATTGATTTCTGGTGTTTTATGCCATCGATCAATAAAAGAAGAAAAGCAAGTAAGAGCAAAGGCAATGAATCTTATAATAGCACTATGTTGTGGTTTATTGTTATTATAGCAATCCTGTCGGAATTCAGTATTCTTTTCAATAAAAGTCATAGAATGAGCATGTCTGAACTGCTAAACTTTTTTCCCCTCCATTATATGCCAGGGACAAATGACAGACATCTGATGCTCTTTACTCGTGACAGTTTTGGTTGAGGAGATTCAGTTTTTTCTTACTTCAAAAAATATTACATTTTTAAAGTTCAAATCCACAGAGGTAGAGTGGTCCATGTATACCCAATGAAAAATGTATATATCTCTAATGTTGGTTTAAACTTCTGACTATTTCCAATTGAATGATATTCTGCATTCTCAGTGGAGTCATGCGTAATAAGTGATACAGTTTGCGCTGTTGCTCCATGATATTCCATTATTTTTTGAACATGGTTGTAGAGGGAAATTTCTCCTCAGTATGCGTGTTGTTTAATGTAAAGAATGAAGCAATGATCTTTTGCAGTCATGTGACTCTGATGACCACCCCTAGGATGTGGGTCCCAGGTGGTTTGGAGCGGAGGCTGCTGGACCCCTTGAGCTGTGCACATCTTCCAGAACTAACCCAGTTCCTTCCCAGCTGTTCCCAGAATAAATTCAGTGCAAGGGTCACAGCCAGGGTCGCAAATTTCTCTGATGTGCGAGAGAGAGACAGACTACATTATAGAGAGATGACAACAAAGACTTGAGATTAAGAATAGTGACGGTTTACCCATATAGAATTGGTAAAGCTGCATTGTGTCACAAGAGCCCTTGTGAAAGTTTGCTGTTATTTGGGTATTCAACAAGGATGCAATGTTTACTTTCAGTCTGTCTTCTGAAATGGATCATATATCGATTTGAGAGATCTGAACTAGAACATTTGCTGCTAGATTTAATTGTCTTTTTTCAATTGTTCTGGTAACACTAATATACGGCTACATTTGTACAATTTATGTTAGTTAATGCATTAGACACCTTGAACTAAGAATGAGCAACACTTTTTCAGAATTGATTAATCTTTTAATGTTCATTTATAAATATACTGCTGTTTGTATTTGTTCATAAAACACTGTTAATTTATGTTAAAAAAGAGTTAATCTTAAAAGAGCTATATGTAGAATTCAGAAGCCCTTTTTTTAGGGAAACTGCTTGCCATTAAATGAACGGCTGCCAGCTCGCACTTGTGCACACATAAGGTATAGAGACTGGATGCTTTTCAAGGCCCCGATACTCACATCACAGCATAGTTCTTTTTCGTTCTTTGCTTAGGAGTAAAAGGAAGTTGGAAATACCTTTTCAGCGATATAATGTTAGTGAACATCCCATGCCATCCACTCTGCTGAAAGCGACATTTAGTTGAATATGTACACTGTAAAAAAAAGTTTCTGTCTTAAATTTTTAAGTACATTCAACTAGGATGTTTAAACAATTTCAACTTAAAATTACAATAAACTGACTTAAAGGGCACCTATTATGGCATTTAAAATGTTCCTAATATTGTTTTGCGAGTCCCCAACAACAGTTTTACAGTCATGCAATGACAAAAAACACTTTTTTTCTCTTATAATAATATGCATTTATTTTTACCTGATTTGCTCACCGACTCCCTAATGATTCGTTCAACGACTCATTTTTCCAAACCCCTGCTTTGCGTGACGCTAATCGGTGGTGATTGGTCACATGACCCAGTCAGTTGTGTTTGTAAAGCAATCGTTATTAAAATGATGATTAAAATGAACACAGCACAAGGTTCGGGCTATACTTGCCACTGATTCTTCACATGCTCGTCCCTGGGCAGTGAAAAAAGGTCGTTTTTGATTCGCACTTCAGAGCACAGCGTCTTGTTGTCGACGTGATGTTTTCAAGTTTCCCTGGTGTCTGCGCAGCGAGCGCAATGAGTGGGCGCGGTCAATTTGATCATTTTTCGTCTTGACGTCACAAGGCAAAGGAAAATGACTCATTGGAAAAACGATTCATTAAATTGACTCTGAGTCGACTCATACTTTTGAGAGACAATAACTTTTTTTACGGTGAACTTTCATATATAAAACTTTGCAGGAAGTTGTTGTTCACTTAGATCTATGTTACACACTACATGAAAGGTAATTTTCAAAACTCCATAATAGGTGCCCTTTAAAAAATTAGTTTCATCTTGTATAAATTTTCTTAACTTGTTTAGACGAGTTAAAGCAATTTAAAAACGTATGTTGTCATAACTTATTGATCATATAATTTTTGATAGTGTAAATATCTGCTTTGTGCTTTACTCTCAATAACAAAATAAACACACAACCAAAATGTCAGTCTCCCATCTGATCATAGGGATGTGAATATGCTTGCACCACCATCATGTCGACAGTAAAAATGATACTATTACGATAGTTTGATTTTGAAGTATTTGAGACTGTAGACTATGGATCTGGCTTCGTGAGACTATAGTTTAATCCCTAATCCCTAATAACTAATCCCTTTTCTTTGCATGACACTTTGACATTGCAGTACAGAATGGCTTTTTCGACAACATTCTATAAGCATTCGCTTAATGTGTCAGAGAGGTTTTTGGGAACGCACGTAAACGTCACATCTTTTTGATTTTACTGGGGAAATGTCCCTAGTCCTTTGCATAAAAATCAGTCTACAGGCTTTCAACCTAGTAAGTCAGAGAAGGTATCGTTTTTTAAAGTTTTGATAAAAGCTGTTCACACATTGATCATAAAAAGCGAATAATGCATGAAAATTATTACAAATGCTATAGCATGTTTAAATGAAATTTAAAAAAATATTATTTATAAATGAACATTATTTTAGACTAAAAACACTGTACAAGTATTGTTATAAGCAGGTAAAGCTTTTTATGACTTTCCATTTGAGATGCAGTTTGTTCTGTTTGTATTGTTCTGTAAATGTATCCCCACTGTAGTGGCTCTCTGCATTACAAATTGTCAGAGAGATGCAGTAGCTGGTATTATAATTACCCAGGATACCTCATTTTCATCCAGTCCAACCAAAACCTTGAGGAAATGAATATATTTACTTCCCATGACCTTATCTGCTTTAATTAAGGCCAAAATGTCCTTGTTATACATAGAATACATGCTACATGCTTAATGACCTTTTCCTTGTTTCAATGCAGAGGTTGTGCAAAGGGCTAACTGCTGAAAACAAATCTCTTCATGGTGTCACAGAGACAGAAAACATTAATCAAAGCTTTTCTTTTATGTCTTGAGTTCATAACAAGCACAATTAATAACAAAATTAAAGTCATGATCCTTATAAACTTTCAATCTAATGCTTTTTCTCTCAGTTCAGGAAGTGTCTGATCCAGATGTTTAGAGGAAATGTCACCAGTCTGGATTCCACCAATCTGAACCAGACATCAGACAAAGGGGCCATCACTGCCACAGCAGACAGTCACATTGGAGAGATGTCCACCATTGCGGTTCGTGTGCCCATGTCCATGTGCAACATGGAGAAGTGTAAGGATGAAGAGGAAGAGCCGGAGCAGAGTGGTAATGGAGGTCCAAACCAGCTCCCTTTATCGGATACTCAAGGATGTCCTTTGTAGAGAAGGACTAGTCTGACGGAATAAATGTATAGTCTCCATCCAGTAGTCTAACTAAAGCATAAATCCTGCAGTCATTACCTCTATTGGAATGTTAGAATGTATGGTTTGTGTTTTCATATGTTCTTTGTTGTTGTTAGTATTTTTTTATGTTGTGGTGATTTGCAGTCTTGGCATATCTGTTCTGGTCAGTATCTCATTACCTAACACGAAGGAGGCAGGCAATACATTTCTGTAAAGTCCTTTCAGCAAAAGCTAATTGTTTTTCAGATCTGTGCATACTCTCTCCTCTGACTATATTGCTGATTGCACACTAGTATCATTGCAGATGTAGTGTAGTGTATCATTGCAGATGTTTTTTTTTTAATGGCAATTGTAATGAAAGACAATAATATTGCAATAACTTTCAGTTTCAGAGTTGCTAAAGTAGATTTTATATTAACATTCAGACTATATTGAGGTCAACACAGACTCTCATTTAATAATCATTAATAAGAAATCAGAAGATAAAGTGATTGGTTGAACAATACAAACTAAAGACAAATGCAAGACATGGCGCTGGAACATAGTAATAATAAAAAAAGCACAGCACAGAACGCAGGGGTCTCAGCGCTTTTATGAGACGAGCTCAGGCAAAAAAATGGAATTAACAGAAATAGCCGAAATCTGCTGTTTTTGAAAGTCTAAATAAATAAATATTTTTTTATTCAAATAAAAAACCTTCCTGGCTAATAGCTAATCGTCTCTGACATTCTGCCGATACAAAGGTTGCTGCTCTCCCTGGCATTGGGGTGTCCAATCCTGCTCCTGGAAGGCCACTGTCCTGCAAAATTTAGCACCAACCCTATTAAACACATCTGAACTAGCTAATCAGGGTATAACTATAGGCATACTATAGTATAGAAACTTCCAGGCAGGTGTGTTGAGACAAGTTGGAGCTAAACTCTGCTGGAACGTGGCCCTCCAGGAGCAGATTTGGACACCCCTTGTCTATGTTTACATAGAAAAACAATTTAAAAACATGTGTACACGACTCAGAATATAACATACTGCTGTAATTGATATCATAATTAATTTAGTGAACTAACAGGTCAGACATGACTGGTTTGGCAGCGTATCTGCTTTGCAATACAGTAATAAACCATGCAATTAATGTCCTCATCTCATGAAATTAGATCGTTGTCTGTTGTTGCAATTTGCCGTCTTGTTTTGAGAGGTTTAATGAAGCAAAAATGTTTATTATAAATTGTATTGTTTTACTGTATACTTTGATATATGAGTGCTTGTGAGTTTGAGTGAACAGTCTGAATGTCTTATTAGTCTATAATGTTTGGTGTTTCCTCGCGGTTTCTGTCCAAAATGAATATTGATATTGATGTTTGTCTGTGGCATGCCAATGAATGTTTTTAAAAACATGTCAGCATTGTAGAACATATACATAATAAAACAACCTGCAATAACTTTCCAGAGTGGTCACACTACTGATGATAGTTCAACACGGAGGCACATTGTGAATACGAATATCAAAATCGTATATAACAAATCCAGTGTGTTTATTACACAGAGAACCTGAAATAACACAGAATCTGAACTCAGATATGTGGTTCCCTTAAGCTCAGAAGCACTCTTTCAACATTGCCCTGGTAAACATCTGAATTCAATTTCTCCAGGCCATGGTTTGTTTGTTACACCCTAGGTAGCAAGAGGCACCTAGTATCAGAGTACAAAAGAAGAATATCAAGAGGGCCACCATGCCGGATCTCACTCATAAAGTCAAAAAAGTCAGTGGAAAAACATTTTGTTTGACAACATTTTCTAGACTTTTTGCATCATGAATATTTTTCAAGCACTCTTAAAATTAAACGTCCAAAAGGGTTTTTTTCACAGCAATGCCGAAGAGTAATTTTTGGTTCACCAAATAACCTTTCACTGAACAGTTCTTAAAATAACCATTTTTTTCTTGGTGTGAAGAACATTTTAAAAATCTAAAGACATTTTTCACAATAAAGAACATTTTGTGGAATGGAAAGGTTCTATGGATGTTAAGAGGGTATGTTAACTAAATCTGCAACAAAGACAGTGTTTTCAGAGCTTATGGTAAAATAAGGAAGGTCATTTAAAAGAGCTGAAACTAAATTGAATAATTTTAGTAATTACAACCTCAATGCTTTCAAATTCATTTTAATGGTGGATACTGCATCATACATCAGATGAAAGTGGCACTTCAGCAAAGATGCCTTCTGAACAAATGTGTTACCGTCCCTAAAACATTTGCAGTCATTCCAAGGCATTCAATTAGACTTGCAAATTTTATTCCTACAATTCTGTGCGCTCAATGACAATTAACAAAAGCCTTAAGATTAAAGATGGGTTTAAAGGATGACTTTTTTTCCAGCTCTTTTGAGTCTCTCTATATGTACCAGTAATGTAACCATTAAAATAGCTCATGCTGTGTGAATGCATGATGCCCGGCCTATATACATGTCATATACATCCAGGACATGCATGTCAGTATCATCAGGTAACCTAACATGTTATGTGTTTTTGCGTGTATGTGTGTGTTAAACATTATCGCAAACAGACAGAATAATGATATCCACCTAGTTTTGTATGTGCAATAACATGAGCACTGTGTATTTTGTTCGTTGTAACTGCATATTCTCATTATAGCTTTACAAGCATGAAATTATTATTTAATTGCTTTAATTGTTTGTAATGAAATCTTTGCTTGGTCACAGATGAGTGATGACCCTGTGATGCTGTTCTCTTTGTCACAACATCATGAAAATCACATAAATGTGAATGTTGAAAACTGTGCATATATGATTTGAAATGCATTACTTTTGAAAAAAATATCTTTGTTCACCTTTTTGTCAGTTTTGGTTTAACACAATTTCTTGCTCCGAATGTCGAATTTTATCGGTCTTTGTCTAATTTCTATGTTCATTTTCAAAGCCTGTATTTTTCTATAAAGGCCATAGATTGGTGAATTTCAGGATTGCTTGCTGTAGAAACCTGTGTTGCCTGAGGTATTCTGCTGTTAGAATGCTGAACTTTTTGGTGGAGCACTACTAATAGGAAATCTCCAAAGCAATGTGATAAGAACAGGCTTAGCTTGGTCATGAGGCCAACATGCTTGTTTACAAAAACAGCAATGAGGTGACCATAGGACTTATTTGAAATGAATTACTTTATGCAGTTTTCTCTATCATTAAATGCAAGTGGAATGTCATAAATGTGTATTTTTCCATGCCATGTTTCTTTTATCACTACTTACACATAGGATGCACATTGGTTAAATTCTCTATATATATATTTTTTTTTAGCATTTCAAGACTTTAACCCATTAAACACGAAAGTATTATGCATACATTAGACATTTCTCCTTTTATAAAAAGCTTTTGGCAAAACAATTTGAGTCTTAAGTAGCATTCAGCTCTTAAAGCAGAACAAACAGATATTTAAAACTAAACCGTGGCTTAATTTCCTCTTTATAGTCCAAGAACATTGAGTATGCACAGAAACAGCCCTTGGGTTCTCTATCCGAAGAAAAGCACATCTGTCTTATATAAACACAATTTTAAATCTGTGGAGTAAGATCAAAATACAAATGCGCATGGCCATATACATGGCAATTCCAATCCACACAAAAAATAAGCCAGCAGCAACATAATCCATATATATATATATATATATATATTTGCACACACTTTTTTTATGTATCTGTATCCGTTAATATTGGATCATTCACATGTGCGTGGTCATTTTCCTTATATTTACACTTCAATTTACTTTGCCATCATCTAACGATCACTTAAATATTCTAAACACTGTTAAATGTAGTCTTTAGCAAATCTCAAAATGAATATCCACTTTTTCATACTGTACACTATAATGTTGTGTTGTTAAAATTCATTTTGAGTATTTCAAGTATTTATTTTTATTTTTTAATGTTTAGTCTGCAAAGTAATATGAACATTTTATTTTGTATATATTTTTATATATATCTGAATGTGCACCTTAATAAGTTTTCATTTTAAATAGATTTATAAACAAAATGGGATCTTCAAACAAAAATTTAAATAAATAAAATGCTCACACAGAGCAAAAATAAATAAATAAAAAATTCCAGTCCAATGTGCATATTAATTAACAATATGTGACCCTGGACCACAAAAGCAGTCTTATGTGTCAATTTTTTAAAATTGAGATTTATACATCATCTGAAGGCTAAATAAATAAGCTTTCCATTGATGTATGGTATGTTAGGATAGGACAATATTTGGCCGAGATACAACTATTTGAAATCTGGAATCTGAGGGTGCAAAAAAATCTAAATATTGAGAAAATCGCCTTTAAAGGTTTCCATTTCTGTTGGTTATTGTGCTGCATCCACTTACAAAAATACAATTTTGATATATTTAAGGTAGAAAAATCTACTAAATATCTTCATGGATCATGATCTTTACTTAATATCCTAATGATCTTTGGCATAAAAGAAAAAAACGATAATTTGACCCGTACAGTGTTTTGTTGGCTATTCCCACAAATATACCCGTGCTACTTAAGACTGGTTTTGTGATCCAGGGTCACATATAACATTGTATTAAAGTTCTCTCTGAGGTAATTTTCACTACAATCAAAATGTTTGTATTGTGTGATGCGAGAGATTTATAAGAAGCACTGGTTTAAGTGACACATATGGGCAGACTGATGTACAGAATTGCTATAGACTGACCATACGTAATGTATGTAACATATGTAACTCCAGTTACCTGAGAAGGGAAACGAGACGCTGCGTTGTCAGTCGATGCTTTGGGAATGCTCAGAGTGAACCGATGTGTGAATGCATGCCTGTCTTGATTGGCTACTGCAGTCAGACGACTCACATGCATCATCTGACTATGAAAGGGCACCTAGAGAAGACGTCATCAACTTCAAAAGTCTGAAGGAAGAAGTGCAGGCATGCCTGAAGTATGGCAACACGACACATCGTCTCGTTCCCTTTCTCAAGGAACCGGGGTTACATACGTAACCTAGACATTCCCTTTTATAGTGGAACTATACATTGCTTCATCAGTCGATACTATGGGAACGACAATACCCACTGCACCATACTGAACAAATGCCTAGCTACATGTGCTGTGAAATCCCCAGTGAACTAAGCTGTAACTAGAACATTGTCAGATAATGCACCTAGCAGCTTTAGTGCCTGTGGTCCAAGGTCCACAACTCAATACCCCTAATACTTAACTGTATAATTGTCCCAGGGCAGAGCAAGTTAGAGAGGCCGCAGCAAATCCTTGGATTTGATCTAAGGGGCAACCTCACCAAAGGGAGCAAAAAAAAATGTTAGCATCCCATCCAAAGAAATAGGGAAAGGCCTCAGTTGAAAGCCTCAACTGCCGCTTTAACTAAGGAAAACATTCTCTAAACTGAATCTTTTTTCACAAAGTCTGGTGAGAGAGTACTGAGAATGGAGTGTGCCTAAAGCAGCTTCCGCACCTTCTACTCTCTATCGCAGACCATCAGCAAATGGGGTGTTGACCCTACTGTTACCCAACCTCCACCATTCAGTGGGAGCAACAGAGAAAGAGGGGCACCCATGGCAAAGAGCGAAGACCCATTCCCTTCTCCATGGGACGCCAGTAGCGGTATTGCCCAATCTCCTCTTTTGTACTGCCTAGTCACATGTAAACGCATGGGGTGCCAGATAGGAAATTGGGATGCTGTTAGCAGTGATGCCCATGTTTCCTAATCTGTAAATTGCTCCTTACCTCCCAAGGGAAGTAGCCTAATGACGCCATACTACCCACACATACATATGAATGTGATTCCATAGGAATTGTATCTTCCTAGGACTCTAAATACTAGAGAAGGCAATGAAGAAGTGGGAAGCAAGTGGCAATATTGCCATCCAATCATCTTATGCGGATACAGAAAGTGCAAATTGTTACTACCTCGTACTCTCTGTACAGGAAGTTTGACGTGTGTGGCTTTCTCCTCTTCAGTGTCAGCCTACCATATGGAGGACATAGCTGCCACCTCTGATCTGTCAGTACTGCATCATAAGCAAATACAGAAGGAGCATAATGCTACTACCTCCATACTCTCTCAGTACTGGAGCGGGCACCATTGCGGCGGAATTGCACCTCTGCTTCACCTATACCAGCCTAATACTTATGATTACAAAAGGAGAAAATTGCTACTGTATGCAGTACTAATGCACACCCCCACTCCCCCACGGGCCCGGCTACAGGATCAGAAGAGTGGGCTGAAGGACGATCACAGGATGTAGTGCTTGAATGCTGCCAACTTAAACCTTCACCTCTTGGACGCGTTTGGACCACCGTCTCAACAGTGGACGGCACTGACTGCCTGGCCCATCATCATGTATGCCTTACCTAGAAGCCATGATGTAAACTGACAGGGCTTTTGAGAGCACGACGGAAGCCTTCCAGGAGGATGCCGGTCCTGAAGACAGGTAACCTGGTAGAGATTCCTATTTCCTCAGAACTAGCAGGCCAATGACATGCTCTCTGCCGGACCAGAAGAGGCCTAAGAGCGGGCTTAAGGGATAAACTCATCTCAAGCTCTTCAGCCAAATCCAACTGCAAACTCCACAATCTCAGCAACATCGGGACCTGAGCAGCGGGATGTAGACGCCTGGCTCCCATCCCCCTAAAGAGAGCCAGGTGGGAGTGAAGCTTCCTCACTGTGAAGCGATCAAAGAAAGGACAGCCAGCCCCTCGAGGGCTGACTGTGCGTGCTCCGATCCTACAAACACAAATCATGTGTGTCATTTGGTGTAATAAATCTCACACATGGTGCAACACATCCCCTAAATTGTCATAGTTGAATTATTTTCTAATTCCTGACACAGAGAGATATTCACACGCACACAAACAAACGGCTTCCTAAAGATATAGAAGCTGACAACGTATTCTCTAGGCGCCCTTTTATAGTCAATCGGCGGAGCTTTGACGTTACCTGACTGCAGGAGCCAATCAAGATTGGCATGTATTCACACTTGCTTCAGACACCGGTTCACGCTAAGCATTCCCATAGCATATACCAACGACGAAGAGATGTTGATGCAGGAGGGAGAGGAAGTTATTTTTTTTTAAAAGATTATGATGGCACAAGATTTATAATTTATAACAAATACTGCAATATCCCATAAAATATAAGCATTGTCCATTGTGCTTTTGTGGGGACTAATGGAAAGCTCAATTAAATGTTAACATATTATTGTTAATATGCAGATCAGGAAGTTTAAGATTTGATCTGTAAACGCCCAACATTATCAGATATTCTAGGCCGAATATAGGAACCAACATAATGTCGGTAGGGGTAAATTGGGCATATATCAGCCTGAAACTACTTTAGTCTGAGCCGGCTTAACTTGATAACACTCAAAACAATCAGTAATAAATTAAGGGGTAGTTTACACATCACCGTTTTCAACTGAAAACTTTTATATGCATTTTATAGGCCTGAAAACACAAACTGTTGAAAACGAAAAAAAATAACATTTACATGCGTTTTTTCGAATGCGTCATTCAGTGTCTCTGAATTGTCAAAACACCTAGATCAAAATGCTTGCTACGGATGCGAAAAACACAGAAAACCGAACCTGATCCAAATTTTTTTATGACAGACGAAAGTTGTGTGTAAGTATGCTTGACATAACGTGAGGTCGTATTTATTTTTTAACGTGTGAAAATTTCGGATAAGAATTTCGGACTCAAGCCGCCTTTCCACTGCACATGACAAACGACAGCCGTCGTACGGAAGTTATTCATTTCTAATGGAGAGTCATACGGGAGCTGCGGGGAGTTCCGATCATAACGCTTACGGTAGAGATCCACTTGTCCGACACGACAGTCGCATGGTGTCGCGACGCCTCCCCACATTTGTACGTTGATGGGCGTTCCTCAAGTTTACCGCTATGGGCGTGGTTTTGACCCAGCGGCCAGTCTAGAACAAAGGCCCCTCGAGAGACTACTTCTATTGGATAGACGCCTCGCGTTTGGCGGATTCATTTGCATAAAGATGGGCATCGGCCAGCTTTTTGACGCGCAGCATATTTCCAAATGAAGCGCCGCCTTCCCGGGATGCTTTGCGGGCGCGTTAAAGTCGCGTGACATCACCCATAGGAATAAAGCGGAGCACGGCATGACTGAAGTGTCGCACGGACAAGTGGATCTCTACCGTTATGCGGAAAATTGCCGAGGGGTAACGCCGAACGGTTGCTTCACAACCAATTTCAAAGTTCCGTACGACTGCCACTAGGGGGCGGAATGCGACAATCGTATGTGATTATCGTGTGCAGTGGAAAGGCGGCTTCAAGCCCCCTTTCCACTGCACACGACATTCGGACACGACTGTTGGAATTCGCACCCTAGTGGCAGTCGCACGTAACTTTCATTACGTTCGTACACTGCAACATCGGAGAGAAGTTGATTCTCGCAGTCTCCGAATAACCTGTATGATATAACTCTTGAATCATACAGAGATGTTAGCAGGAAAAATTAAACTTGGAAGCGAGATTGTTGGTCTGTCAGGTGTGTTTTGATTGCCAAATGTGCAGAATGATCCCTTTGTCCCGCCTAAATTAGCATCTGCCTAGTATTTCAATGCAGTTGTATTATTTCACATTTAAGACAGTGGTTGACATAAGTATGAAAAATGCTATCAGTTTTTAAAATTTAGTTTAATTTCAAATTTAAAGTTATGCTCATATGCTAATGTGATGAGAACTAGCATACAATTAGTATGAAATTATAAAAATTATTTATATATATATATATATATATACAATTAATAATTTTCTACTTATTTATTAATAACCATGCATTTTTTAGTGTTTTGGAACACGTTTTTTTAAAAAAAGAAGTAATAATTCTCAACTTGCGTACTTTTTCTTTACAAAGTGACCTCGCAATTATAACAGCTGGCCTGTCATGCGTAAAGGTTTTTGCAGATCCGTGCAATGAGGATCATTTTGACACTCGTTGTCGTGTAAACGTAGCCTGAGAATCAGACAACAGATAGGCAGATAAATGAGGAGTATGTAAATTTCCCTTTTTAACTTGTCATTGAACTTTTCTGAGGAAGTCACGGAGGACATTGTTAGTGCTGTCAATTCAATTACCCCCTCATCATAATTAAAAAAAAAGAGAGACACATGGTGAGAATAGGCTAATTAGTCCAATAATGACAGTACGTGTTGAAATGTGACCTGAATGGATGACGTGATAAGATGATGTGATATGATGATGATGTGATGAGAAATTAATGCATCTTGACACCAGCAGTGTTACTGTTTTTTTTTTTTTTTATTTTTTTTTATTACATGATTTACTTGCTAATTAATCCATTCTCTGCTTCAAAAGGAATTATAATTTACATAGCTGGTGTTTTTATTTTTTTTATGCAAGCCTCTGTTGTCTTTGTCTACACAGCACTTCAAAATCTTCTCCTCCTACGTACTAACTGGCCATTCCACTGTGGGATAATTAGCTCCAAATTGTGGACTTTAAAAATGTAGAAATAAATGGGATGAGAATCCTGTGGAGAAACAAGCAGGCATTGTAATGAGGTTAGCTGGGACGTGAATCAGCATCGGCATGCAGAGATCTGTGAATGAATGTCGACGTGAGCCTGTGGTGGTGATGGTGCATATATCAACACCATCATCATTGAAGAGGTCAAAAGATAGTCTTGGCTTCAAAAACAGTTCATAAGTAAATAAGCATTTAAAAATAGACGTAAGGCGCGTACATCTAAGGTAAGGATGACATTTCAGTATGTCTCCTGACCTGGCATCGGTGATTTGGCAATTTGTTTGTAGTATCTGAAAGTCAGTACAAATGGCAGACCAAAGGGTGAGAGAACAACAAACACCAGTGGGATCAAAGCTAATCCATCAAAGTGTGTTGGCCAAGTAAATTAGTCTGGGACGGAAAGATAACTTCATATGTCTGTTCATTACTCTCTGCCTGCTCAGTCCTTACATAATTGCAAATTCATTCAGTTTTGATTTAAAATTATGCATGTCTCTTCTAATATAAGTTGTTGTGGAAAGTCTGTGGCTCATTTAGAATGTTTTTTTTGATTTATTACATGTTTTGCAGTGATTCTGGATGAGATCTGATTGGATTTCCTGAGGCCATAGAGGTTGGGTTTTTTTTATTTTTTATTACTGTATGAACAACACTCACTCAAAGATTGAAAACATTTTTATCAAAATCAGAAATGCTCTAAAAAGCATACATGACGCCTAGAGCTAGAAGATCTATAGCAGCATTAAGTCAGTTTCGGATGTCCTGAGCAACAGATGTATCTATACATTTTCACAAAAAAAGTGTTTTTTTTGTCTTCATTTAATTCTATTCTTTCTTTTATTTTATAATTTGTAAGGCAACATGAATTATTACTGCTTAGTTTTGGTTACTTATAATTGTCATTTAATGTTTGCTTCAAAAATGTGCTTTATGGTACTAAAAAAAACTTTAATAAAATAATTGCTTTGTATTTATTACAATAATTTTTGATGATGATTATTTTTATATTTATTAAGTCTACTAATAATGATAGTGGATTTTTTAAAACTAAGGCTGTGAATAGATCAAGCACATTTAAGTAGGCTATAGGCCTAATTCTTCGGGGGACATCTCAACAACACCCAGCTAAATGATTCCTTTTTATTCACTATAACAGTAATTTTGGTTATTATTATTTAAAATAATATTTTTAATGGTAACGTTAATATCAACGTTAATAAAGGCTAGGCAATTGTGTTAGATTAATTAATAAAACAAATAAGGTTGTGTGAACGTAGCCTTTTTTGTTTTCCGTCCACTAGAGTGCACTGTTACATCACACACAATGCATTAGTTTCAGCTTTATTCTGCAGCACGTCAAAAACACCGTCCGGCCATCGCTCTGTTCTCACCACGAGTCACGACATTGAATAAAAATTACACGTCAGACATTTATTATGCCACAATAAGCCATTACACGTTTACACACAAAGCATAACATTTTCATTTTCAATAACCACAGCCACACACTGACTCCTGCATAATGAATGCATCATGAGTCAGTGAATCATGAAATCAAAGCATTTCAGCGCCTGCAGAAGAAAGGCTTGCTCAATAACTCCCCATGCCCATAGTGAGATTCGGTTGCAGTTAACAATTTTATTTTTTTTATTTATTTTGGCTGAAAGGCGGTATCGAGTGTATATCCGGCACATTTTGAAAAGAGAGAAAATCCAACAGCATTTTACATCTAACAATCTCACAGTACTGTGATAAATAATTCACTGATTAGAATCAAAGACAAACTTAGATGCCCTAAATGAACATGAAGAGATTGTGGCATTTATAATAGGGGGAAGAGATGCTTTGCTCAGTGGGATAGTGTTTCAGCTGTTTTAATCTGGCCTACCTGCTCAAGACACAAGTAGGCCTAGATTAACGTCCGCATGAAACTGAAGTTGTGATAGTCTTTTCACCCCAATTGTGACGTTTATCCGAGTGAAACAGCTTTTAGGACAAGAACAAATGTAGGGCGTGACTTGATTTTTTCCATCTAGAATTAATTTGATCGTTGGATTGTTGTGGTTTGCTATCGCTCTCATAAAAGTGACTGCTACGTGGCGCTGTCACAAAAAAACAACAAAAACAACAACAACAACAACAACAACAACAACAACAACAACAACAACAACAACAACAACAACAACAACAACAACAACAACAACAACAACAACAACAGGTCCTAGAAAAGCAGTCCTGAAACTGCAGCCTGCATGAATCTGTGTCCACCTCAGTCTATAGAATGAGACGGTCTAGGACAGGGGTGTCCAAACTCAGTCCTGGAGGGCCACTGTCCTGCAGAGTTTAGCCCCCTCAACACACCTGACTGGAGGCTACTAGTAATACCTTGATTAGCTGGTTCAGGTGTGTTTAATTGGAGCTGAACTCTGCTGGACAGTGACCCGCAGGAGCATGATTGGACACCCCAGGTCTTGTAAGTGTGCGTGGCTAGTCATAAATGTTCCCGCCCCCATGGTCAAGGTATGGAAATAGTATTAAAACTTAATTTTTGAAAAATAGGCTTTGTATTAAAAATCTTTATATCAACTGGCTTATTAATACAATACAGTGAATGACATCCATCTGTCGTCAGTGGCTTACATTATTGGCAGTTTAATGTTAAGTGATGAATATACACCAAAACAAAAGATAACATGTATGCCTCCATTTTTGTGTTACATTTCATAATGAACTCATACAAGCTCAGTGCCGACTCATTTCCATCGGTTCTTTTCCGTGTGTGCAAAGGATTGTGGGTTATTTAAGGATGCAAAGGGTATACTTGGGCCCCTGGCACACTCCAGACTTGTGGACTTCCTCAGAGTCCACACTATGGTGACGTCATGTAGTGCAGAGTCCACAAGGGCGCATTGAGAGGTACTTTTGGGACAGACTCGATCGTCACGCGGGAATAGGAAGGCGGTCTGGTTGTTGTTATGGACAGGAGCTGCAAGTTCGGGAAATATGCTGCCTATGTTGTTATGACTCAGTAAATCGCTGATATTCGGTTCTATTTATTTAATGAATCATAATGCGATCGTATTATTCAGCGCACTATTTATTAGCCTATGTTTGAGACATCGATAGTCATTGGTTGATGACCATAATGTTTGTATAAACTGTAGGTAATAACTGGTGAAATGTACACCAAGGTCATAAAAACTGTAATGATACTTTTCTTTTCAGCCATGTAAACAATTATCCGTGAGCAAAATCTCCTCCCATCCGTTGTCTGATTGGCCTTTCGCAAGATTTCCTGGATAGTGTGGAGCCTGCATCCATGCGGGCTTTGCAGAAGACCGCTTCAAGGGTACAAAGGGGGCGCTACTGAGCACACACAGAGCGTAAAAAGGATGAATAGGATGGCCTACGGACTCGTAGACTCAGCGTGCACACACAATTTAAGTCCACAAGACCGAAAGTCCTCATGAAGTGCGCCATTTGGGGCCTTTAGCAGCGCTTGATGACGTGGCAGCCGAGATATGCAGCCGTAAGACACAGCCTTCCATTTGAGAAGCAACTTTACAATTGGACAGACAGGGTTTTCCGCCCTCATGCCAGTCAACGCGTCATCAGAGAAGAGAAGAAATGTTATGTTATTTTGTTTAAAGACTGCGATGACACATCTTGGATCTTGTCATGCAGGAAATACACATCAAGATGTGCTCACCCATCTGTACGCCTAAATAAATTAGCCGATATTGTGTGGGTATACTCAGATTTTTAGGTAGCCCTGTCTGTGTATTTTGTGTGTTTGTGTGAAAAGTGAAAATGAAGAACAGGAGTGGGAGGTGGAGGCGACAGAGAGAGAGATTCATGGCTCCGAGTCAAAACACTGAGCCCTCAGGGATGGAACGGCCTCTCACGCCTCTCTGGTGCTGCTTTATACGCTCAACTCGTTCATAAGCCAACGTGCTGCAGGGTCACATGGTGCAAATGGCCAAACCTGTCCAACATGGTTCACATTAACTTCAGAACTAATAAGCAGTTGCTGTCTTTTCTGATAGTGTGATAGAGTGTATTTAATGTGAAAAACAGCCGCCCCGCATTTGTTACTACCCTAATGTAATGGTATGCAGGTTGAGAAAAACACATTTTCATGACACATTTTTTAAGCTTTTGGCAAAATTACAATACAGATTGATTAAGATTACAGCTTGCCATCAACACAGTTGTTCAGCCCACAGACTTGCCGTGAGGCATTATAATGTTTTTTTTTTCTACCTGCAAAATACATAATTTAATATGAAACCATGGATTATTTAACATTATACCATGATATTGCTGACAAAACTGATTCAAACAAACACTGATGAAGTGGCTGACAGGATGAATTCTAACCTGGATGGATTTATATTTAAAAGTACTTTGTACAGCAGTAAAGTGCTGCAAGTTTTTCATGTTCATTAAGAACAACAAGACAGAGACACATGACCTGCCATTTAAGGACAATTACACGCTCAGTTGTGCAGAATGAACACATTGCACTCAAATTGTGTGCTTTATTCCATCGTATCCCATCACTTTTATTTAGTGGGCTTTTAAATGGCTTATAAATTAGAAAATAATATTTTTTTACTTAAGCACAAATATAATTTACTTAATCAATTTTCAAGATCTTGACCAAAAATCGATTGAATCTCTTGATGGAAATAAATGTTGTGATATTATTTCCATCAAGAGGTGCATCAGTTCTTGGTCAAGATCTTGCATTGACAATGCAAGAGTCCATCACTCTGTAAAGTCTACTCAAGCACATCCCAAAGACTTTCAATGAATTTTAAGGTCTGGACCAATTTCAAATCATATGTGAAAATAATTCTTCATGCTCCCTCCAAACCAATCTTTCACAATTTGAGCCTGATGAATCTTGGCCTTGTCATCCTGGAATATGGCCATGATGTGTCTTCCTACGTGGTTGTTTAAGAAATGAAAAGCTACACGCTCCATCAATTAGGGCTAAAAGAACTGGTCCCAAACATATAACATTCTAGAAACATTATGATTACAGCAATAATTAAGTATTTAAATCCAAACAGTGATTTTTTTTTTTTGTCCGGGCAGTATGTATATGCAGCTATAACAAGCAGACAAAATGATTTTAGGTTTGGTGTCGAAGAAGCCCTAAGGACAGAGCTGTATAGGATGCAAATGAAAAATAACTCTGGAAACTGATTTTTTTTTAACATAGTCTGCTGTAATGAGATCTGCCTGTTTTTGTGTGCACACCTGGTTTCAGCATCTACAATGACTCTTCGTCGGGGGACATTTTCATTTGTAGTAAATAATAAACCTACTTCAACCCAGATAGGAGTGATGTGACTGGTGGTACTGCTGGCTTCTAGAGTGGATCAAAATCCTGCTTTCTGGACTGGGAGTCATATGGATTATCCCAACTAATGAGACATCCTCTTCACTGCAATGTGGCCCATGGTTTGAGATGAAAACCCTTAGATGGTAGGAACAGACAGCATGAGGAATCAGTCTATGAGGTGGGAGTAGAAGCCTATCATCGACCCTGTCTAAACCCATTAGTCTTTATCAGGAGAAAAGGTCTGAAGTTCTCCACTGAGATTGTAAGTGAAAAAAAATAGCCTGAGGATTTAATGAAAATGACGAGAACTAACAGAAAATGTTCTACAGCAGAAAGCAAACTACAGGAAGCATATACAAATAGGAACAGGTTGAGATTATTAAACCAGTCATCAATCCAAATCTCAATAGTTCAGGGATTATGACCTCTGCTGTTGAGACAGTAATATTACATCTATGACATTTCACTAATGCTTAAATCTGTAGCACTTTTTGAGTGTGGTGTGGTTCATATTTATGCACCGCTTTAATACATAAAAAAATCTGGTCAACATTTTAGTTTTATTAGAGATGTGTCCGAGAGAAACTGGTTTAAGGTCTGGAATTGGAGCTCTATTGAACACTATACTGTAATGTGTTAAGTCTTCTGCATTTCCACAGACAATCTTGAACATGTGTAACTGCGCGAGGATTAATGCATATTTAATTGTGAGCATGTGAGACATAAATCCAGAACATACTTCCTGCTCATTCATTACATTATGTGTCCATGAAAATTATATTCATCTATCAAAGCTAAACTGACTCTACAAACAATTCAAAGTGTCTGTTTTTGTAAACGATTACCAACTAATCCAATTACACTAATTCACTCAGGCCTATAAATACTGCTAAAAGCATTAGTGAATGCCTAAATTTATGATTTGCCAAGCTGATATAACAGAGATGTTATACCAGTTCAGTGAGACTCCCTCCCTATAAAAATTCTGTGCATATGCATAAATCTGTTTGAAATTAAATCAAGAGGCTTGGATGGATGCCAGTGCATGCTATTGCACTGATGATGGTCTTATTAGACATGTAATTGTTGAGAAGACTATTTTCTTAAAGGCAGGTTTACAATGCCCCAACAAACACCAACAGGTTTAACAAGATGAATATTCCTGGGTTTGCGTGCTGCAACCGCCTTCTTCAAATCACCAAAGATTGTCTATGGGGTTCAAGTCAGGTGACTGTATAATCTTACAGGACTGCTTCTGCAACCAAGCTTTGGTGGAATTTGAGGTATGCTTGGGATCATTGTCCTGTTGGAAGGTCCAATGACATATAATTTTGAGCAAATTGAGCCGACTTTTCTTTTGGGTCAGTAGTCTATCTTTTTGTATGTTCCTTGTTTGTGATGATATCCGTTTGGACCATTCTTTTGCCATATTTCTAACATGCAGTCAAACTACTAAAATTCTAAATAAAAGTACTTTTTAAAAGTAATGCGGTACAATATTGTGTTACTACTTAAAATATTAATTAGTGTTACTTTTGCGTTACTTTTTCTCATCTGGACTGGGCATGATTGTTTGTTTTTTAATAACAGATAAAAGTTCTATTTTTGGCAAATGTAACGGAATGAATAAACCTCAGGCAATTCAAGTGCAGGTTGGCTGGTTGGGTAAGAAGGGATGTTTCACAAACAGTTGTGATGTTGTGATAAAGCCACAGAGACACGGTATTTACACAGACTTTTCGGACAAAACAACCTACAAATGGCTTACATATATTGCTGTCTCTGCCTATTAAGCCGAGATAGGAGAAAATATATTAACATCGAAAAAATTACACACTTCAGCTCTTACAAACCTCTGCTCTCGGGTCCACCGGGATGTCTGCAGCAATAAGAAGTGTGAAAAGTGATGATACAGAAGATGTGAGACTGATAAATCTCACCCTGTGGCTCTCTCAGAAGAAAATGCACTGTGCTGTGAAATCATCATCAAGAAATGCACTACTACACCATAATAGGTTGTGAAAGCAATCATTGCCCTTTAGCATTAAACTCAGGTTATCACAGAGGAAGTGTAAGGGAGAGAATGCTGACTGGACAGATTAGAATGAATTAGGGCCCGTTCGCTCTGTGGAAACCACTGAACTGAATGTGATAACTTTTCTTTTGCTAATTTAAAGGCTTGGAACAGGCTAAACTCAACCCAGGACTTAAAAATGAATGGGCAAAGCTAAATGTAGGATCTGCCAATGAGAAATCGGGCCTGAAAGTGTTCATTCTCTTAAGGTATAATTCCAAAGATATATCAGCAAACCTAAGGGGTCAAGTTTTGGCTGGTTAGTAAAGGCCAGTAGCACTGTATAGATGCTTTAACTAGTCTTCTCAATTGACAGTTATTCAAAAGTATGCCTTCTAATAAAAAACATTTCAATCAAAAAATGACTAAAACATATTTTATTAAATTATATAGAACTTGCTTTACCAGAGACATTTTTTAAACGTGAAATGAATGATGTTTTCCCCAGTCTTCAGCATTTGACATCACAGCTCAGGATGTTTCTTAAACCCGATCAAAAATCTTGACAGACAGAGAGTTAACTTAAAAAGTGAAGACAAATCCCCACATTTTTTTGTTTGCTCTTCACTAGGGCCAGTGACTTTTCTTTTGTTTTTAACATTGCTATTGTGTTGCAATATTCTAGAGTATTTTGGCTTGCTATTGCTTGGCCCTAGTGGCACAATGATTTAATGTGAAATGTAATGGTGTATAGATTTAGTCCATAAAAGTTGATCTGTTAAAGACTAAGGAAAATGAAATAGTAGAGGAAATAGTTGATTTTTATTGACGTTATTTGATCATTCTAAAACCATGTTGTTGTAAGAGATAGTAGGAGGGTATCCCTTTATCTGCTTTTTATTTAGTAATTGATGTCACCTGTCATTGAGCTTTCGTGTCTGTTACTGTGACTATAGGCTATAGGCCTACACATCCTCCTCTCCTCCTGCTTTTTGAGATATTGTTCTTCCCCATATAATGACAGAATGAGGAGAAACATTTCTAAGCATCGATCCTGACAACATATCACATAAATTTCCCTTTTGCAGTGAGTTTGTTGTTGTGAAGTATTTGTGGAACCAGTGTAGCGTTGTATATAAATCGCTTCGTAAGCTCATCCCCCCAGGGAACTGGCCAGAGAATGAGGCAGGGCTCGTGCATATTGCATGCTGTCATCGGGCGCTGTGGCGGCAGTGGGCACGGCTGCCAGTCGACAGCATGCCGGCACCAGATTCTCCCGAAACCTCATGCCCTCTCCTGATTCATATTACTCAAAGGCCCAACTGAGGGCGCTCGCTTTGTCACATCCTTATGTAAGTCCGGAGTGTTTTTGCCCTATACATGTCAGGCTTGAGGCTTTACCATATGGTGCTCTCGCGCTCCGTAGTCTATCCGCTCAGCCACGGGCTTCAGGCTTTAAAACTTCAACATACACAAGAACTCCTGTCCCCCACAATGAAGGGAACTGCCCTGTGTGGTTCGAGCAGAGAGACAGCAACAGGGATGCCGCAGACATTTTGTCAAGAGAATGGCACGGCATTGGGTGCATCGTTCCATGAAGCTGCCAGGACGAGAGTGGGTGGCACTAGATTACTTTTAAGCTTCCTATGAGCTTTGTGATTGATTTTTTATAGAATTAAATAGTAAACAGATGCAGATAGAGTATAAAGATATATTTATTAAGTGTCGACTGTCGATAATTAGGTTCCAGGTACGTTGGAAAATCCTACCACAGCTTACAATGTTAGAGACCGGTCTTGCCATGTCAAGATGAAGGCAATAGAGTGTTGTATGTGTTGACAGAGCAATGTTAGTGAGCCTGTGCTGAGTTTTAAACACCGTTTCTCTCTCTTCTTGACAGGTCTCAACCAGAGACCGTTAATAATTCATACAGTTGTTGCCTCAGTTTCCGTTTGCTGTTACAGTAATCATATTTCCCCCCTTTCCCCACTTCTTTTACTTTGGCTCATCGTTTTTTCAATTAGTGTCCCATGTGTCTTCACATGACATCAGCTCTTGCACAAGGCAAACAATCGGTATATTTTTGGAAATTTAAAATGGGTGCTTTGTACTTTTTATTCAGCTGAATTATTTAAAAAAGTGTGTGCAATTCAAGTGAAATCACTGAAACAACAGTAAAACAATACTTGTGTAATTACATGTTTTATATAATTGTAAAAAAAGTAAACTCAATTATTCATGCTTACTATAATTAGTTATAATTAGGCCCAGGTTCAACTTAACAGAAGGCATGGCTTCCTACAATTAAAGATTTATCAAACAAAACGAGGAACTGTCCCAGTGGACTACTTGCAGCCAATTTAAACTTAAAAAAGGCAGTGTGTAACCTGACATCAGGCAGTAATGCAAGAGGCATTTGAATAAAACATTCATTGTACATGTCTTTTTTAGTCACATTTATAAGGTTGAATTTGGCAGTAAGCATCCACTTGACAGCTTGCCTCTCCCCGCAAAGTGCTGTATGAGAGATAGGCTATGTTTATTTAGCTTTTTCACTGTTTTCAAGTTGAACAAATTTGCTCGTAAACAGCAAGTCAACCACTGTGCACTTATACACAGTAAAAAGTGATGATACAAATTTTTTATAAATTGCAACCAACTTGCAAAAACCAGAGTTTTTTTGTATGCACAAAGAGTCTGACATCAGCCAGTGTGCTCCACCGAGATTAGTCTCCTAGGTGTGGCTTGTTAGTTCCATTGGTTACCCTCCTGTGTTCCCATGACAATTAACCACTCCCCCTTGTTATCTTGTTAACCTTGTTTTCCCATATATGCCCCAGTGTTCTTGTTACTTGTCTTGCATTGCCAATATAGGGTATATGCAGGAATCTTGAAGTTAATTTTAATACCTTTTCAAGACTTTTTCAAGACCTTCTCAATATTTTAATACCTCACCGCCACTTCAAGCTGTAACCATTTACATCAGTGATACTTTTAACTTAACAGTTTTAGTTCGTTGTAATACGCATGATTTTTTTTCCCGCCCTGGGAAAATTCCGCCCTGCAACCGATTTCATTGGTTTAGGTTACAGTGACGGGTAGGTTTAGGGATCAGTGTTTGGTGTAGGCAATCAGTACAGTGATTGACATGACAGAGAGGCAATTTACGAACGCACCCAAAATAGCCTAGTTTTTTATGTACCTGTTCGTTTTTTTAAATAAAAATGACAAAATTCACACACTTTTGCGATGTTTTTGGGACTCAAACTGTTGGACAGCTAATTCAGAAAAAATACTTTCAAAATTTAAGACTTTATAAACCCATAATAAGACTTTTTAATACTTTTTAAGGGTCTTAATTTTCCCAAAATTGATTTATCACCTTTTAATACTTTTCAAGACCCCGCGGATACCCTGCAATATATGGTTGTATTGTGTGCTCATTTGTTGTAGCATCTTGTTCATGTGCCTGGATTTGTCTTGTTCCTTGTTTAGAGTTGTCCTGTTTTGATAAATGTTTACTGTACTTGGATCTAATGCCTCTTGTCTGCAGCAGCCGTTTACAGAATCAATTCAGATGTTACATGATGTCAGTCACTGTGTAGGCTGTAGTAAGCGCACAATCACAAAAGATGACAAAATGAGTCTTTAATAGTAAATTCCACTAGTAACACGTATAGGAAAATCGCAGGAAAGAAGCTCAGGCAATAACTAATAATTCAATAAAATGCTCGTTCTTACATCCTAGAGCATGTACACACATGCACACTTTTCAAAAACTGTGCATTATATCTCTCGACAAACTAAACTAAGTAAATGACATTTGTATGTATTCTAAATAAAAGATAGGTTGTACTTTAAAGGGATAGTTCACAGTCACACCAAAATAAAAATTATGTCAGTGAATATTCACAAACAGCATCACAAGCTGTGGTTAGAAGCATAGTTTTTATGACATGTGGACGCAAAAGATCCTTATCGTGAGCAGAATAAGCAAGCTGAGATTAAAGGGATAGTTCACCCCAAAATGAAGATTCTGTCAGTAATTACTCACCCTCATGTTGTTCCAACCCCATAAGACTTTCATTCTGCTTTATGTAATAGCGTACTGCTTCTGTGTTATATGTCACACGTAGGCTCACTATTGGCCGGCGCTGGTCATGTGTGTGATGCGTGTGACGTTCAACCAGAAGCAGTACGCTATTACACTACGTGAAATCTCGAGGCCGACAGAGAAGGAAATGAATACTTGAATAAAGTAGTTATTTTTGTTTGTTTTTTTGCCCTCAAAAAGTATTCTCGTCGCTTGATAAATTTAAGATCTAGCCACTGTAGTCACTTGGACTATTTTAACGATATCTTTAATGACTTTTCGGGGCCGTCAAGTTTCAATCCCTTAGAAGCCTATGGAGGAGTGATCCAGCTCTCAGATTTAATCAAAAATATCTTAATTTGTGTTCGAAGATGAACGCAAGTCTTACGGGTTGGAACGACATGAGGGTGAGTAATTACTGACAGAATTTTAATTTTGGGGTGAACTATCCCTTTAATGTCAGCTTGCTTATTTTGCTCACGATAAGGAGTCCACATGTCATAAAAACTATGCTTCTAACCACAGCTTGCAATGCTGTTTGTGAATATTCATTGGAACTTTATTCTGGGGAAACACAGATTTGTTGAACTATGCTGATAACGACAGAAATCTCAACCATAGTTTGCTAACGATGCTTTTGGGAAACGTACCCTCGAACAGAGTAAAAAGAACCAAAACACAATTAAACTAAACAAAAACAGAACATAGGCCTACATGTTACACATGAAGCACCTTTTCAGGTTATAATTTTTTTTAATGTACAAAAACAAAGACTGGCAAATCGAATCCATGCCACTGGTTTAGTATGATTTATGTGTTCTTGCATATTCAACACGCAACTATGACTAGATTTGATTTATTTGTTAGAAAAGATTGAGAATTCTCTTCTATGAAAATGTGTCAAAACAATTAGCTTTGTTTATTTTGCCACCCAGAAAATGAACACGATTAATGTCTCGTCTGTTTTAATGTGGTATACATTTTGTCTCAAGTCACGCATTATTTTGAATAATGAATTCAATCCTTCATGGGTTCACAATTCTCTGCTACACTAAAGGACATATTTAAATGTCTTGAGTGGGAGTGTTGCGGGAAGCCTTCAATGCATGTAGTTGCATGAGCGAGCAGAGAACTTTTTGGACAGGAACAGCGTTTGGCATGCAACCCTGAAACAATTTTTATTCTGCAGCAATGTGGGATGATCCTATTTGAATGTATCTTCTTGTGTAATGTTTGATCTGACAGGCAACATGCTGATGCACATGCAGTCAATTAGCTTTAGCACCAACTGCTTGATGAAGATAGATTAGAGTCAACACTGTTTTCAACAAATAAGTTCTGAAATTTTATTTTAGCTTCAACACCCTACAGCCAAAAGTGCAATGATCTACACACATTTTCAACTCTGAAATATGCCGTGAAGACATCCATCAGTTTCAAAAAGAAATTTCTTGCAATCAGATCTGTGCCTGTTGGCAGTTAAATGTTGGAGAACAGCAGTAAGAGGGTTATTATGAAGACCTGCCAGTTCCGTGGGTGCTGGAACTGGAGCTTACCCCGAAACTGCAGAATCCAGCCTCTAACAACCCGCTAGGAGAAGCGAATGCATTTCTGCACTTTGATACCGCAGTATTCCTTGCAATGCTACGGCATGATGCAATGTCAAACATTTCTTACTTGCCAGAAGTGGGCGAGCATGTGAAAATAGAATTTCATGCCTCGAGAGAAATAACCTCATGGTCAAAGTGACATGACATATAAATAAAGCGATGACAGACAGGGTTTGCCTGCATGCATGTGGCATAGGCTAAATAGCCTATAGAGATTAGGCAATATGATGTGATTGTGCCTATTGCATGCCACTGTGATTCAATGTATATTTAAAAACATGTGAGATGTCATTTTCCAAGCCTGTTCCCTCCAATCACCACTGAATCGTTAGTCTATCACTGATAGGCTCCTCTCCATGAGCACACAGCGCATAATGTGTCTAGGATGCAACCAGTAGTTTAGACTGACTGCTGAGAAGTAGTTGCGCATCACTGACGGATTCCAGCGCCTTGAAAACCGCTTAAAGTCACGTCTTTCTTTTCACAGAACTAAATGGCTCGGACTTCCGATACAACATATGTATGAGTGATTCGATATTATAAGCGTTTGGGAAATGCAAACGATTGCCCGGCTTTAAATGTAAGTACGCAGTGAGTCTTGTGTTATGATGTAGGCTACGTTTATGAATTTGAATGAAATATGTTGATGTGTGATAACATACAATGTCGGGACTGTTTGATTGATTTATTATTGACTATAGTTTAGCTACTCTTTGAAAAAAACAACCGAAAAGTCGCAAACATGTTTTTTTGTTTAAATCACTTGCTTGATTCATTAGTGTGAGATTAGAAGACTGTAAACAGTTTTAAACCCGCTTTTCTATAGGCCTAATAGAGGACAATTTTGTGTTACTGTAAAATATAAAATATGTTTTATAATTAATGTGAATTGTGAATAGTTCCACATGTCGAAAGTGCATAGCCTATTGTGTTTAAACGACTTCCCACAGTGACAGATCGTCAAATTTAACCCTTTTAGTCTTGAACATAGTTTTAGGAACACAAAAATATGACCACGATTTATTTACTAATATACTAAATTACTATAAATGCAGGCACAAATGGTAATAAATAAAAATCAGTGTATGGTAATGTTTGTGTGATAATGTTATCAGATTCTACATCTGATACACGTTAGAAAATAGCATTTAAAGGCTACTATTTCAGTCTTTCTCAGATTTATATGTTTAATTCAATGCAATTTTTTTTTTGTAATTGTCGAAATTTACTATGGTATGTTCTGAATAAACAAATAAAGAGTATGATCATTACAATTTATTGATAAAAAAAGTAAACTGTTTTGACTAAAATAACTTTTGCAGGGATGGTCTGAAGATAATCTAACTCAGTTTTGGTTAAGATTGCCTTTAATATGTCAGAGCATTATAAGTGAAATCAGATATATCTCTTGTCTTTTGCTTGCATTTAGACCTACTGTTCAATACAATGAATATTAAAGTAACACATCATGATTCAAAATGTATTAAATATGTCATATTTGTCTTCCCTGTTTCATAGACCAGCATGCTTAATTTCCTTAGTTTATTGTATTTTAGTAAAAATCATGTGATATGGCACTCATAAATTGACTTAGCATCAAAATGTACGTTGGGACAGATATTGTATCTGAACGAGTTAAATATGACATAGAGTTAAAGGGTAAGTTCACCCAAAAATGAAAATTCTGTCATTAATTATTCACCCTCGTGTCCTTCCAAACCCATAAGACATTCATTGATCTTCGGAAAACAAATGAAGATCCTTTTAATTAAATCTGAGAACTTTCTGTCCCTCCATTGACAGCCTATTTGCAACGACCAATTTCAAGGCCCAGAAAGGTAATAAAGACATCATTAAAATAATCCATGTGACACCAGTTGTTTAACCTCAATTTTTTGAAGCGACACGAGTACTTTGTTTGTGCAAAAAAATAACAACATAATTTACCTCTTTATTTACTAAATATTAATCTCTAACGCACATTCACAACAACACCATGACGCAAGACTGCTGTGTTGATGCAAAAGCAGACTTTGTTGTGTAAACGTACATCAGAGCTTAATATTTGGTAAATAAAATGGCAAATTATGTTTGTTTTTTTGCACAAACAAAATGAGGTTAAACCACTGTCTGGATCACAAGGATTTATTTTTTGATGTTTTACTACCCTTTAAATTAAGTTAAGGCCCTTGAATTGAGATTATGACGTCCTCAAGTGACATAAGGGCTTATTGGTGTCTGTTGCCATACATGACTGTGTCCTGAAAAACTATGAGAAACTGTGCAGATTTCTATCTTGTGATTAGCTGATGGCTCAAGGCTAAGCAATTTGCTCTGTTAACTGGTAAATGATCAGTTGTGTTGAAAGCGGTTTATCTTGGGTGCCATGAGATGCCCAGATAATCTTTATCAAAGGCAGGATGATCACATTTACCCTGTGCACAAACTCTCTCTCTTCCACATTCATATTTTATTATTTACAATATTCTAAGAGGAAAGATGAGATGCTTTCCCTGCTACATGATGCACACAAATGAACAGCAAACATTAAATATGGCTTTTTAGTAAATTATAAGGCTAAGGAAGGCTTTAAAAAATAAAATGTTTCACGTAATGCTCCTGTTTTGCTTTTATGATTAATTCAGAAGGTTCTCGTGGAGATAATTGTCATGTTGTCAAAGAACAGTAATTGGACCCTGCCGTTGCAAGAGACAGAACTCAGTCATTCACTGACCTAGATTCTCACTGAGATATGTGGTGTTTAAAGCCAATATAGCAAGAAGGTGTGCAATAAAGAAAAATAGCTGAGGCTCTTTGCTTTTTAGATGGATGTAGCTTAGCAATGTCAGACAGCTGTTAAGTCTTTTAATTATTCCAGCGTTTAAAGGTTTGGGATCAGTATGATTTTTTAAAAATAATAATAATTTTATTTTGCAAGGACACATTAAATTGATGCAAAAATGACAGAAAATACTTAATGTTACAAAAGATTTTTATTTCAAATAAATGCTTTTCTTTTGAACTTTCTATAATCAAATAATCCTAGAAAAATTATCTCAGTTTCCATAAAACTATTAAGCAGCACAACTATTTTCAACATTGATAATCTTAGGAAATTTTCTTGAGCACCAAATCAGCATATTAGAATGATTTCTGAAGAATCACATGACACTGAAGTCTGGGGTAATGAAGCTGAAAATGTAGCTTTACCATCACAGGAATAAATTACCGGTACATTTTAAAATATTTTAAAATAGAAAACTGTTATTTGACTGTTATTTATTTTTCACGTTATACAATATTATCCTGACAAGCCAGAACACACCATTGACATGCCTCAATCTGAGGGGTGGGATAAACGGTTGTCTTTCAAATTCCCTCTGCACGCAATAGGATATGACTACAACCAACCAGAGTTGGTTAACTCCAAGTCTTCCAGAGTCGCGGCCAAAGCCGATTCAAAAGACCGGTTCACCAGCAGCAGCAGCCATCTTTTTTGTTTATAAGTAGCAGGGAATTCATGCGGAACCGTTGCAACTCTGCCGTCATTATGTTAAGCCTGCCCACCGACTCTATACACAATGGCCCTCATTTATCATTCTTGCGTAGAAACGGGCTTATATGTTGGCGTAAGATTATGCTTACACTCCTCTCACCGCCTGATGTATGAAGCTGTGCGTACATTTGAAATCCTGGTGTACGCAATACCTGTCCTTGATAAATGCCGCGGCTGAAAACGATAGTCATTAGAATAACACGCCCCTATATATTCAAGTCTTCGCTTCCCCCACGCCCTCATTTTACGCCATGGACATACGGAAGACGGCAAAGAAGAAAAACTTCTCCGACGTGGAGATCAAATGACCTATCACAATGCATTATTTTACAGCACGTGTTTTGAAACAATTAGCATTTAATTTCGTATCACTATTGGGGTGTACAATAGTGATGATGATGTGATGTGGAGTACCATTCATTCACATTAATAATTGCATGTCAATTTGTAATATTCTTATTCTTCTTATTATTATTCATGTTCGCATTTATAAGGAAAAAACAAAGCAGCACTAAAAGATATTTTAAAACTTTCACAGAGACATCAAACAGAAAGCACAAAACCTTTCTTTAAACTGAATTTCGTTTTGTATTAATTGTATCTTAATTTTAATCAATGTTTCATCAACCAATTGTCTGGATTTAATAAATAAGAAGTAAATATAGCAGACCATAACAGACCTATAATTAGCCTACTAGTTTGTCAGTGCGTTTTGTGGTGTTAGGAATTGTTTTTCTGCGCATTTCCGCACAAACTCAAAACATGCGTACACCACCTCCTGAGCTGGCGTGGGATTTGAGCGTGCCGTACGCCAACGTCCATATTGATAAATCTCAAAGTCACCGTGGTTTTGGGTGTACGCCAAGTGTACGCTGGAAATTTGGTGTACGCACTTTTGATAAATGAGGGCCAATATGATTGGCCTGATTAGAGTTTGGTTTTTCCAGCTCGCAAGCCAACGCAGAGTTGCGAGACAACACTGGCTGCAAAATAAAATTCTGAGTGCGTCTAGATTCCTAGGCTAGCCTTGAAAAAAATGTTTGAATGGTAGTGTATATGAGAAAGTCTAGAGGACTGAACAGTATATTTGTAGCACTGGAGATCCAATACCCATAACCACCAAAGCATTCCCAGCTTCAGGCTTTTTGGGTTTCCCTGGTAAGATTGTTAAACATGTCCAGTCAGTGTAACCTTCCTGCGGGGTCTTCCCTATCAAGGTCCAGACCTCATTGAAGATGTCATCTGTCACTCTAAATGAGTGACATCTCAGTCTTAAGACCGGGATCCTTCAAGCAGCCACTGAGTCACAAACCACGAGGGTATAGAAATTAGACAGAACAGCTTTTGCAATGGGGGAGCTGAGGGAATGCTGCATGTAAGATATATATGTAATAATATATATAATATATATATATATATATATATATATATATATATAATATATATATATATATATATATATATATATATATATATATATATATATAAGACTGCATGTTTCATGTATGTGGGTACTAATAAGCCTGTAGACATACAAATTTTCTCTTTGTAAGAATGTGTCAACTTCTGATGACTTGTTCTTACAAAAATTAAAGGGCTAGTTCACATAAAAATAATTCTGTCATTATTTATTCAAACCTCATGATGTTCCAACCCTGTACTCTTTTCTTTCTTCTGTGCATAAAAGAAGATATTTTAAGTGTGTTTCAGTTGTGTGGAACCCAGTTTTTTTTAGCCTTTCAAAATTGGTTACAGAAAACCAATTTTGTACTTTTGTACAGTGGCACTTATTCTGCTACCCACCTCCATCACAAACCATCATGAAGAGCTGATGAGTAGAAAAGAGAAAATAATAAATAATGAAATTAAATGTTCTGATCTTAGAGATGAGTTGCAGTATGTGGAGCAATCTGGATTTAATAGCACTGACAGGCAGAATAGAAGAGTATTACATCTCAGTGTTTGTGTTTTTTTGCTTGTGTTGGTATGTGTGAAAAAAAAGAACGTATTAATCTGGGTCAAGAACAGATTTTTCTTTTTCATGTTATATGACAGTTTTGTGTTTGTTTGTCCATGTCAACATGCCAACCATGTCAACATGACAAGATGCCCACTTTAAGTACTTTGAATCACTACCCGTGCAATTCCAATTTAAGCATTTTACATCTTCCTGCACATTGTATGTGTATGAACACATGCTGCAGGGCAGACGTCTGTTATCTCAAACTCATCGTCGCAGCTGCACACAGATTGCAATGGTGCTGGAAGACTGAGCAAAGAATCACAGACTATTTTTTGCCATCAAGTCTTAAAATAGACATTGAGAAGATAAAAAGTATCTATGAAATATATTGCCAGATAAACTCTATTGTATTTACAAGGCTGAAATGCTCAACTGGAAAGTATTCAAGAATGAGGGAATTGAGAATCATTTTAAAACCTAAATACGACTTATATTGTTGTATCTTGTCATCTTTGTGTAGTTGGTGGTCACATAGCTTAAGTGGTTTTACATAATTCCCTGGAAATATGCCCCGTATCTATCGAGTTTTATGTCACCATCAGTAAATCTGTTCTCAGAGACATATTTGAAGGATTATTTCACTATGCGTTCTGGGATTATAAGCATCAGAATGCATCTTTTCAAGGGTCAAATTTACACAGACAGGTCTGAGGTTAAGGATTTCGCAGGACAAACCATATGAAAGTTTTACAAATCATTCAGAAGTATTTGAAATTATTTAAATTTGCTATTTTCACAGCATTTTTATATATCTCGATTGGTTTGCTGGTCTTTTTTTCTCTCAAAGTATCCTGTGATGGTAAATTATTGATAGCAGTTTGAAACCTTTTTTAATGGTATTTCCTTATAGCTTCAGTCAAAACTTGAGTAAGGGGTATATTTTGTCACTTAACAGTCTCTAAACACACTTAATGAGGATTGAGAAAACCTGTCCTTATTTTGCCTGGCCCATCAAGCTAAAAGGTTGAGCGCTTATGCTAACTGCAAAATTTAACAGTAATGCTTAATCTCTATGTATAAATCTGTTGAATCTCTACATAATCTGTCCATTCTTTATCTCTCATTTCTCAGTTGGACACGTAACGCTCAAGCAGCCATGCATTTGTGTAGCTTTGTGGGCTCTTTGCTCCTCCTTTTCATCAGCAGGTAAGAAACTCCTGGTGGCTTATTTCAAACTCACTTTTGCTATTCCTACACTCATTATTGTGATGTGGCAAGCTGATTATGACTGCTGTGTACAGTGTTTATTGCTTTTGTGTTATTCCACCTTAATTTATTTGTTTTTCAAAAACTAGAGTGTAGGATGTGCATTAACTTTAGTAGTAACTTTGTAAAGTTGATAAACAAGGCATTTCTCAACGGTCCCAGGAAAGCCGAGGCGGAAAACCCATTTTTGTCAACAAGTTCTCACGGGTGATACGCTTTCGGAGTGACGTCCTTGCCGACATGACAAGCCAGTATAATTTAGGTTTTACTCTTTTGGCAGCAAATAAAAGACTATATGCCTTAAGGATCCATTCACACCAGATTATGTGGGCTCGGTGAAAGGTGTAGCTAAAGGAAGGATGGAATTATAGCTAATCCATGTAGACTTCTGGGTGAGCCTGAATGAGACCGTCGGAGTCAATGTACTGGTTACAGATGGAAATACCAGCCCTCGTATCATGTCTCCTCTCTGTTTTGCCTGTTTGAGCTTATCTTTCCATGCAGCAGTACAGTAGCTGCAATGCTAACACGATTACTGGTGACAGTGTAGAAACAAGACATTGATTTACTGGAACTGCCGTCGCTCAGCCATGTTCAATGAAAGTTCAGGCAGATTCTATTTAATGAGATATGCATCTCATCATCGATGGTGGTATTCTGGGATGACCTTTGAAATTTGATAGGAAGATGTATAGGACCTTGCTGGTCAGGACGACTTTGCAAAAGATCAAAGGGGGATGTTGAGGAAGCGTGCCAACATCAATTAACCTCACCATCTGCTTTTACCCACCCCCTTCCTGTCCTCCTTTCCTCTTCAATCTCCAGTCTCTCTGGCAAGATGGGAGAATTTAGTGGGTGTACATATAGTTTGGCCTGGAATTCAGCTTCTATCACATAACAGACTAAACACAAACACAAAGCAATACCTCCTCTTTGGGTTCTTAGTGCTTAGCACATGAAGATAAGGATGCTCTATTGAAAGCTTAGTCTCGCAAAGGGCTTGTAACGTTTTTGTTCGTTGAAATCTTATACTGCTGGTCTAAATGAGGTCTATTCAAACCAATAGTGTTTAAAGGGGTCATGTCATAAATATATGTTCCTTGATCTTTTGAGATAAACGAGCTTGAGGTACTGTGAAATCATACTACTGTATATCTTTTTAGAATTCAACATACTTCCCAGCCCATTATATATATATATATATAATATATATATATATATATATATATATATATATATATATATATATATAGGAAGGACCAGGCGGCACCCTATGGCACCCGCTTCCGGACCTCTGGAAACTCCATGTGTGGTACCTGGATGGGATGCGGAGGTTCTTCTTGCTGAGAAGACCCCCGAAGATGTTCGATAGGGTCCGTGCTTTCCTTCTTGCTGCAAGGGTTGGAGCAAAGGCTGTCTCCCTCCACCCTCAAAGTTCATGCTGCTGCTATTTCAGCTTATCACGACCACATAGATGGCAAAACAGTAGGAAAGCACATCTTGGTCGTCAGGTTCCATAGCCACTTGGACCTTTCCCTGGTGCTCTGAGTTTCTCCAGGATGCTCCCTTTGAACCTTTGCCATCAGCAGACTTAAAGCTTCTCTCCATGAAACTTTGCTGCTGGATTGCTGGTTGCACTGGCCTCTATCAAGAGGGTAGGGGACCTGCAGGCATTTTGGTCAACGAATTGTGCCTAGAGTTTTTGCCGGGTGACAACCATGTTGTACTGAGACCCTGGCCTGGCTGTGTGCCCAAGGTTCCTACCACTTCCTTCAGGGACCAGGTGGTGAACCTGCAAGCCCCTGGAGGAGGCAGATCCAGCCCTGGCTTTGCTATGTCCCGTTCGCGCTCTGCATCTGTACGTGGACAGAACATAAAGTCTCAGGACCTCAGACCAGCTCTTTGTCTGTTACGGAGGTTAGCAGAAGGGAAAGGCTGTCTCCAAGCAGAGTATGGTCCACTGGATAGTGGATGCCATCGCCTTGGCTTACCAAGGACATGCTCAGGTTGCATGCTCACTCCACGAGAGGCGTTGCATCCTCCTGGGTACTGGCATGTGGCTCCTCGCTAATAGATATCTGTAGAGCTGTGGGCTGGTCGACACCTAATACGTTCGCTAGATATTATAGCCTATGTGTAGAACCGGTCTCCTCCCGTGCACTCACCTAAACGGGTAGATGCACTGAGAGGCCTGGCTCTGTCGGCTTGCTGCATCCTACTGTGCACCCTTATTGCTCCAGAGTGAAAAACCAGACGTGGCGGAACATCCGGCGCTAGGCCTTTATCCGTTAAATCCGTTGAATCCTTGAGAACCGGGTCCTTACAGGCAAGAAGGGGCAAGAGGCTCGCACAGGGTGCTGGATGGGGTCAGCAGCTGTTGCGTTTTGGTAGGGATTCCTATTCGTTGGTCACGACGTACGCCGAGATTGACCGACTGATAGGGAACGTCTCGGTTATGAATGGTAACCCTTTTTCCCTGAAGGAGGGAACGGAGACGTACGTCCTGTCGCCACATCTGCTGCGACCTTCCGGGGCAGCCAGCTCATCGGCTGGCTCCTCAGCAAAAAACTGAAGTGCAATCATGCCTGCTGCTCATTATATACCTGCGCTGTGTGGCTGAACAGCTGATGCGATTGCACACCAATGTGCATTGGCTCGTTTAGTTTCACTCTAATTGGCCTCTTTAGCGAGATTCCTATTCGTCGGTCACGACGTATGTTCCTTCAGGGAACGAGGGTTACCATACATAACTGAGACATTACAAGTCAATGTAATCTATTGGGTGATTAGAAATTTGGCCAACTTATATCATGCAAATAGCTAACAAGTGTCACAACGCTGTGTTGATGATCAAACTCGAACACGATGATGAAGAGAGAATGTAGTCTTTTAATAAATCCAAGGGTATATCCAAACAGAGAGAGCGATACACGCACGTAACATAGACAATACCTGACAATGAAACACAAACAGAAATGAAGCTCTAGCATAAATTCTGCCGGGAAGACTCAATTGTTACGTCACTCATTACTTTCTCCTCTATCCAATCACGTTCTAATACTTGTGGTATAAAAGATCGGTACTTACACATGTCTGAGTTTGCAGATGCTGAAGCTTCCATTTACCTCCATCCTCCCCACCACCACCATGATGGTTCCTTCCCCTCCATCCTCCCCACCACCACCATGATGGTCTCTTCCCATACCTCACAGGGGGTCGGCTGCGCCCCTGCCTTCGTCTTCATGCAGGAAATGCACAGTCCGTTTTTATTTCTTATTGATTAAATTTTCAATTTATTATTGAAAAGACATTATGGATCATTTTGAATCAAGTAGAATAGCATGTTTTTTAATCTCATTTGTTGTGCATAAAGTGCATAAAATAATTCTAAATTGCATTTTCTATTTACAAAAATAATTAAACTGTTTCACATACAGTATAAATGATCAACCAAATTCAATCAATTGTCTCCTTCTTTCTCTCTTAAACACCCATGTGTATTTTGGAAATGAACCCATAAAATGCAATTGCCACTGTGCAAATTTGTAAATGACTATGAAAAACAAGCTCAAATCGCTTACAGTAAGCAGACAGGGCAACACTGTTTAGGGAAAAGAGTTTCATTGAAATGGGCATGAAAAACTCAAATAAGTTTTCAAATAAGTGGACCTCAAAGAAAAATATTTATAACTATATATAATATAATAATAATAAATATAATAACATTTTAAAAGTGTTTTTAATGAAAACTCTCCAAGATTAAAGTTTTATTTCATATATGAGTTGCCAGAGATCTATTGAAACACAAATATACTGTATGACTGTTTTGTAGATAAGAGACACAGCTGAGCTATTTTAAAAGCAATATTTAATGCATGAACCCCTCTGTACAGTAAGTAATCATTTCTATGACACATACTTCTGGATAAACCAGACTAGATCCAAACCGCAGGAGGGGATCACACTGGTGGTATCAAGAACGCACAGATTTATGAAAATAATTAGGTAATCATCACTCTAAACTCATTAGTATGTATAAATAAACAAATTGCCTGGCACATTGCAGGCTTGCTTCTTTTTTTAGATATCAGTTTATTGCTGATCTAAATATGTTTCCTATCAGTTTTTAAGTTAAGTTTTAATACAAACTTAAATTATTTTTCGCTCAAACTTTCTGAGGTAGTTTAATATTTCAATGCTGGACAAGGTCTCCCAAAGAATATCTCATATGACCACTGATGTGTGTAGACAGGGAGATGGAGTTGATACAAGCTTGAGAAACTGCCTCTGTGGACCAAAGCAGAAACAGTTGGGGAGACAGTCCAGCGTAGCTCTCTTCCTCCATACACAACACGTCAATCAGCCTAAACACCAGAGACGTGGGCTGGATTTAGTTTCAAGGTTGGCTACGAAATAAGAATGGACATGAAAAAACTAAATAATTCTTAGTCAGACTAATCTGCTTTTGTCTTTGGTAATGGGGACATTTAGAAGAAAAGTCCTGTGTGGTTTTATTATTATCATGTCATTTTAACACTTTGTTCCCTATCAGTCAGTCATGTTTGTGTCAGAACATACTGACGCAATGGGATCTCACCTGAGAGCATTTTGCGGTGGTGGCATTGAAAGAGCAATTTGTGCGATTTCACCCCTGGGTGCTTAAAGGAGTAAAAGAACAGTTTTCCCTAAAAGATTAAGCATTGCGTCTTTTTCAAGATGGCACTCCACCCGTGTGTTTCTGGATGCAGCCTTTTCCTGGGCCGTCTGACAGCCACAGTCACTGCCTCACGTGTCTGGAGCATAAACACGCTGAGGCAGCGTTCGTTGATGAATCATGCTCCCGCTGCGGAAACATGACCATTGCAATGCTGTGATTGAGACTCCCAATACCTTGAAAAAGGTAGAGTCTCCTCTGTTATTCCCAGATCTGGTTTCTCTCTGCACTGTAGAGGACCATTTCAATTAATACTCAGGGTGACCTGAGGGTTATAGTGATCTGAGGGTTATAGTGGCCCTGCGGGCCTCCCACTCTTCTGCCACATTGCAGTTTCCAGGTGAGGGTGCTGGTCCTATCCATGTGCGACAGACTGGATGTTAATAGCTGTACCTGGGGGGGGGGGGGGGGGGGGGGCTTGAGTCCTCTGGAGATGACGACTCGGCTGTGCTTCCCCTTCTGAATTCTTCTCGACCATGCCTCATCCCCTCTTCAGTCAGTTGAGTGAGGACAGTGCTCCTGTGCCCCTCTAAAGACAGTGCTCCTGACTGCGCTCACATCTATCAAGAAGGTGGGGGACCTGCAGGCATTTTCATCAGTAAAACGTACCTGGAATTTGGACCGCCAGACTCTCACCTAATCCTGAGTTAATTACAAAGTTCCCACCACTCCCGTCCGGGGCCAGATTGTGAACTTGCAAGCGCTGCCCCTTGAAGAGGCTGGTCCAGCCCTTGTGCTGCTGTTTTCTTGTGTGTTTACGTGGACCGCAAGCTTCAGAAGCTCGGGCAGATCTTTGTTTGTTTTGGAGGTCAGCAGAAGGGAAGTGCTGTCTCCAAACAGAGGTTGACCCACTGGATAGTGGATGCCATCATCTTGGCCTACCAGTCCCAAGGTGCCAGTTTCTTCCCGAGTGTTGGGTACAAACAGGTAATATGCGGAAAGGCTGGCCCGGCGTCTCGCTTGCAGTGCCATTCCCCTTCTCCCCGTCTCCTCAGCGCAAACTTGAATGAGTGAGTTGCACGCTGCCTTATATACCTGTATGTACGGGGGATTGGCTCGCCATGCAAATCTCACTCGCCATGGCATGTTTTGTTGCCACTCAAAGGTGATTGGGCTCTCTTGCATCTGTCAGTTCTGACATAACATCTCTGTTCCCTCCTTCAGGGCCTTCATTAGTAACCGAGACTTTCTAAAGCACCGGATCAAAAAAGATTCCAAAATTATTTTATGTATTGATATAATTTACATGCCAATTAATATGTTTATTTTCAGATGTATAAATTGTGTTTATTGTAATTTCATGTGTCTCCATCACTTGCTCCTGCAAAAAAATTGTTTAAAATATTTGATTTAATGCATTTACATTAAACAGTAATAAGGTTTATTCGTTTATATCACTATATGAATTGATTTTGGCTTTATTTAAAAAATTATACATTAGAGAAAAGTGCAGATATAAAATACTAATTTTCTCTAATGCACAAATTTATCTATTAGCCCTGACTGCAGCATGGCATAAAGAGTCAAAGCATGTAACAAAACAATGTGTCAATATGGTGTTAGATGCCTGTAAGGGTATGATGGATGCTTATCAACTACCACAATTTGCGGATAAAAACTGCCTACCCAGCATTCACAGACCACTAAACCAGCATCCCTTTACACATGACTGGACTTCAGCCTGAAGGGGGCAGCAAACAGATGGTTGCCATTTAACGCTAAACATGTCTAATCATAAATAAAGTTTGGCACATGTTCACTCTTTTTAGTTGAATTCAAATCCATTTAAAAAACATTTGTTTCATTTGAAATACACATAGTATTGTAAGTACATGTAAATACACAAATACAAATACACATTTTGTATGTGTGATGATATAAAACAACACAAAGGGCATTGCTTTGATGATATCGCTATTTCTTATTTGACCTACTTGTGTTCCTGGCATGACAGAAAACTAAACTGTTCTTTAGTTATAGGATTATTGAGCCCCTGAAGGTAAAGAAGATGCCATCCTGATTTTCTGACTAGGATGGTCGATTAAAGCTGAAGTGTGTAATTTCTGTGCCACTGGTGTCACCACCAAACATAATTACAAAAATAATTGCCGTTTGCCATTGGTTAGACTGTTTGATAACCCCGTCACCAAAGTTACGTCACTGGTTGAGCCGATGTCACTGTGTCGGGATGCTCAAACAAACAGAGCAATGTTTTGCTAACACCTGCACACACAAAAGAGAACACACTTTTTCAGGAAAAAAAACATCCTACAAATGGCTTACTTTTACTTGTCTCTGTTTATTAAACTGAAATTGCACACTTCAACACTATGGGAGGCATGTGGAGACAGACTTCATATTGTGGAGCATACTTAAAAACAAATGTTCTGAAACACTAGTTGTACATCCAGTCTAATACAGTAGCTATACATCATGTAGAAAGCAAGAGCCTTTTTTTCTGCCAAGTGTGCAGTGATGCAGAATGTGATCAGATGTGTCTGAGAGGTGAAGAATGTTTTGAACAGTCTTCCATGTGTTTATATAGGGGCTAATATAAAGGCAGTGACCTGCATGGTTCACTTCCATTTTTATTTATTTATTTATTTCGATTTTGGTAACCGTTTAATGAGAGTAATAATAGAGGCATCACGTCAGTGACCTGAAGCTCTCCGTCTGTCTTCCAATCTCTCTGTGTCTCTCTCACACTCTCTTACCATCTGTCTCACTTCCTCTCTTTTGATCTTTCCCAGTCAATCTCTGTCTTTCTTCTTCATATAAGTGTGTGCACTTTGGCATGCATAATTCTGTACATATTATGGGTGACAATCAAAACTGTACAAAAATGCCTCATACTTGAATACAGGTGAATGTATTCGGGGGTTGTAGTGTATCCGCACTACAATGGTTCAAGTCTTACCTCTCAGGTAGGTTGTTCAGGGTGTCGTGGAGGGGTGAGGTGTCTAAGACCCAACATCTAGCTACTGGGGCGCCTCAGGGCTCTGTGCTTGGACCCCTTCCCCTTCCATCTACATGACATCACTGGGATCTGTGATTCAGGAACATGGCTTTTCCAATCACTGCTATGCTGATGACACACAACGTTACCTCTCATTCCAGCTGGAGGATCCGACGGTAGCTGCTCGCATCTCAGCCTGCCTGCTGAGGCATTTCTGGCTGGATGAAGGATCGCCACCTTCAACTAAACCTGGCAAAGACAGAGTTGCTTGTGGTCCCGGCCAACCCAACAGTACACCACAACTTCTCCATTCAGCTAGATTTGTCATTCATAACTCCATCAAGGTCAGCCAGGAACCTTGGAGTTGTGATTGATCATCAATTGAACTTTACAAACCAATTGCAGATTTGCCTTTTACAACACCAGGAGGATCAGGCCCTTCTTATCAGAGCATGCTACACAAATCCTTGTCCAAGCACTTGTTCAATCTAGACTGGACTATTGTAATGCTCTCCTGGCAGATCTTCCAGCTTGCACTATCAAACCTCTGCAACTGATCCAAAATTCTGCAGCTAGAGTGGTCTTTAACGAGCCGAAGAGAGCACATGTTACTCCTATCCTCATAAAATTGCACTGGTTGCCAGTTGCTGCTCACATCAAATTCAAGTCACTGACTTTTGTCTAACAACCACTGGCTCTGCTCACTTTTACCTAAACTCATTACTTCAGACTTGCGTGCCATCCAGAAACTTGCACTCTGGAACTGAAGCCGTCTTGTGGTGCCATCTCAAAGAGACACTAAATCTCTTTCCCTGACCTTTTCCTCGTCTGTTCCATGCTGGTGGAATGATCTGCCCAACTCAACCAGAGCGGCTAAGTCTGTGTCCATTTTCAAGAAACGGCTGAAGACGCATCTTGTCTTCTATTCTATATCTATTATCTTTAAAAAAAAAAAAAAAAAATGCAGGTACTGCGTTAGATTAAACTGGGAATTGTCATAGCACTTATTGTTGTCCTATTGTTAGTTTAACTGCTTCTATTGTTCTCATTTATAAGTCTCTGCTAAATTAATTAATGTAAATGTAAATGTGAATATGATAGTTTTAGATGAGTGTTGCTTTTTTAGTTATTCCTGATTTTTTATTAATTACACAATGTTTAAATTGAATTGGCAGTCCAAAAGTCTGAATTTCCCTTATATAATGCTTTTTGTGTGACCAATTATATACTAAGTCAGTAAGATAATTTAATGTTTTTGAACGAAGGTTTTTATTTTTTTTATTTTAATATACTTTAACATTTAATTTTCAGCAGTCATAACTCGTCAGTGCCACATGATACTTCAGAAATTATTCTAATATGCTGATTTGCTCAAGAAACATTTCTTATTATTAACTTTTCTAATCAATGTTGAAAAGAGTTGTGCTGCTTAATATTTTTGTGGAAACCATGATGCATTTTGCTCTCAGCATTGTTTGATGAATGGAAAGTTCACAAAAACAGCATTAATTCGAAATAGAAATCTTTTATAACATTATAAACATATGTTTTCACCTTTGATAAATTTGAATCCATTGTTGCTGAAAAGAAATACTAACCCCAAACTTTTACAACATCATAATTTTGTGTTCTGATTATTTTAAGATCCCTAAACATTGTTCATTTCCAGGTATAAACTAGATTTTGCAACGGGTTCTCAGACTTTTGGACCTCACTGTACAGTATGTATTTATAGCAGAAGAAGAATATTAGATAGGGCGATGTCTGAGAGAGCAGAAGAGACGTAAGAGATTTGCCGCATTGAGAAGCATGTAAAAATCCATGTGTACCTCTGTCCCCCTGCTGTGCTTGGCCCTCTGTACTTGTTTCTCTCCATTCTAGAATATTTATGAGTATATTGTGTAGTGTCAACCAAGCAGGTTTTTTCTTCAGACATCTCTTGAAGTATTTCCTACATGTGCTACTGTGCTCTGTGGGGTTGTTACCCTGAAGCTGAATAATATCTGAAGCTCACGGGTCCTTATCACTGTAGAAACGGAGACTTCGCTCTGCGGGAAAGAACACAGTCGCTTCTACCATCACTGAGGATGTTGAAATCGCATGCGCCGCAGTCGGCAGCAGTGCTTTAATGAGAGAACAGATGAAACCTAAAAATACACAGTATTCTCAAATCTAGGTTATAAGTTATTGGCAATTAAAGTCCACATGATCAAAAACGTGCCTTGGTGAATGTAACATTGCTTTTCTGTTTTCTGCATTGACTTGTGGGGTAGCGCAGTGCTTAATGTGTGTGTTTTGTGTTCTGCTGCTTTTACAGGATCATGGATGGCTCTGTCGCCAGCACGGAGGAGATTTTGCCTCCCACCATTCAGAAACTGATGAAGGGATACAACAAATACCTTAGGCCATTCTTTGACAGTACGGCGAACAAAGCTTTTTACATTTACACAAACTATTATATAGCATAAGTGGATTTGATCTTCTCTTAAAGTCCTATCATCATCAACAACTGCAATTAAAACTAAATTAAATTAAGCGGAAAACGCTCCAGGCTTGAATTTATGCAGTCCACTCTTGTAACGCATGTAAATTACGAGCCCTTTTCTGCTGTCTTCCTCTGTTAGCAGTGTTGTCACTCTGTAGTGAATGCAGTGTGTGTTGTTTTGTTTTTTTCAGATGGCCCTGTTACTGTAGGAATGAGTCTGGATATTGCCAGCATAGACACCATATCAGAAATCAACATGGTAGGATAATCTTACAAACCACAAACATCCAAATATATTTGTATATATAGTTCTGTCATGAAACTCTAGATGACAACAGTTGGTCCTTAACTCAATCTTATTGCAATCACGTTGTTCTTGCTGTATTAGTAGCCAATAAATTTGCTGCTCAGCTTTCAAATACTTGGTCAGCGTCTGCTGTAGCAGTTTGCAGCGCGCTTTCCGAAACCCTTCCCCTTCCCCAGCTCCACCTGTATAGATCTGCTACGGGTAATTAATGTACGCTATATTGTACAGCAGCAGCAAGTCTTACTTTCTCACAGCAGCATGTGTATGTATTTCCCATGCAAGTTCTGTACTTGCTGTGCAGCAGCAGCAATAACAGCAACCAAACATTTTAACATCGTCATATATATCCATTACCATGTCGAACATTCTGAGAGTTGTCATGAAAGAACTCAAATTATAATATTATATTGTAAACTAATATTATAAACGTGTGTCTGTAAATGTTTTCTTCAAAGCATAACTAATATAAAAGCATATGGGGTCAATAACAAATACATTTGAGATTATGAAAAGGAGAAAAACTAGTTCATAATGCAAGTGCCAAGTTCTTAGAAATGTCACTTTAGTAATCATTTTGCGTTCATATTTTTAAAATTCATATAACATAAAAAAAGAAACATATAAAAGTCAGCATGAAATGAGAATATCTTTTCTCATTCATAATATCAATATCACCCAATCTATTTTCTGAATACGTATCTTATTTTAAATGATTCATTCATGCATATGTGTTTTTTAACACTTTAAATAAAATATTGACACTTTGATACACTTATACACAATATTGTAAAACTTTATTTTAAAGCGACATAGTTACTACATGTACTTACTATAGTAATAACAGTAAATTATGCATAATTACAAGTAACTAACCCTAACCCAAACCCTAACTTTATAGTAAGTACATGTAGTTAATTAATATTATTTCAGTACTTTGAGTAAGTACAATGTAACTACTTCACCTTAAAATAAAGTGTAACCCATATTTCCTTATGCTTTAAATACGAGAACACATCTTTACATAACAATTGTTTTTTAGTTTTGACTCATGAAAGTTGATTTTCTTTGCGTTATTCTGTTTGCATGAACAAACCTTCCCTTTTCATCATCATATATAATATAAAAATCCAATAAACAGTTAAATTAATTTTGAATTATCATAGAAGAGGTGTGTTCAAGTCATCGTCTGTATGAAATGCATTTTAATGTATTTATTTTTAAATCTCAATAGATTAAAGAAAAAAAGTCACATCATTGGCCCCTTTGATCTTTGGACAGAGTTGTATAAGAGCTGAGTGTATGATGTAAATCTAAGCTTGTGGTGCACATCGCTGAATTAAGAATCTCTGTTCAACCTCTTCAGGATTACACAGCCACCATCTTTCTTCGTCAGCGCTGGACAGATGAACGCTTGTGTTTTGATGGCAATAAGAGCTTGAGTCTGGATGGGAGACTTGTGGAACTCCTTTGGGTCCCTGATACATTCATTGTGGATTCCAAGAAATCCTTCCTGCATGACATCACTGTCGAAAACAGACTGATCCGGATATTTCCCAACGGAACTGTGCTGTATGCCCTGAGGTAGTGAGGTGTCATTCACTGGATCTGGTCTTCATTCAGATGCTATACTGGGGTCTTATGATTGTTGAGGAATGGTCTTACTGTTGATGGACTGACTGGAGGGTTGATAGAGGGAATGGGGCATCAGAAGACAACTAGAAAGAGGTAGGGATAAATATGGGCTAGTGAAAGAGTTCACAATAGTGGAAAACAGGGTCAAAAATATAGGTGGTGGCAGGGGACGCATGCAGAGCCTTTGTACAGATGGGCAGCTGGCATCAAAAATTAAGCTTGAAAGTAGCATCCACGGACAGTGAGCTGATTTCCAGTGTTATATAAGCAACAATATTCTCTCATGTCTGTTACTCTCTCTTTTTTACCCTTTCTATTTCTCTAGAATTACCACCACAGTGGCCTGCAGTATGGATCTCACCAAATATCCCATGGACAGGCAGACGTGCATGCTTCAACTTGAAAGCTGTAGGCCTCGAATAATTCTCTATTTCTCTTGAAACCATTGCCAAATGTTAGATATAACTCAGTGGGCATAAGAGTGTCTAACCCTTTAAGATACATGCATGTTTCAAGCCTTTTAAATATGTCAAACTCTGGTGAAATATTCATTTCACTAATGATAGATGCTCCAGGTGTACACACCATAAGTCTCCCTTAAGTTTTAAAAAATTAATCTGCATACAAGATCTTCCATATGCTCACTCACCCAAGACTGCTGTGTAAGGGTTTGGCATGTATGAACATTTTAGAGTTTTTTTTAATGTTTCATACTGAGACAAAAATAGAAATATTCTGATTTAACCAAACATTTTGGTCCAGAATGGTTACTCACACAATATCCAACAGGAGATAAATGGAGCCAGCTAAACTATTACCAAACCATAAACCAGCTTGTACAGCATGTCAATTCATAGTTGTTCACACTAATATTTTCAGCAAGACATGAAGTTTAAAGTTACATAAGTCTATTCTTCCTTGCTGTGATGTGTGTCAGAGTGAAACGGCTTCTTGAACGAGAAATAATGTTGGGCTTGACTTGATTTTGTCCACCTGGAATTGATTGGATGTGGAATCGTTGTGGTTTGCTATTGCTGTGATGTGAGTGACAGGCTGTCCTGCCCTCGCAACAGTAAACACGACATCATCAGAGAAGAGATAAGATGTATCTCCAGGAGGGAGGGGAAGTTATTTTGATGAAAGATTATGAGGGCACAGGAATTAAAGAAATAAAAATAAAGATATGCACAGATAAATAATTTATAATAAATACTGCAGTATTACATACAATAAAAGAACTGTCCACTTAGATTTCATGGTGGCTTTAAATTAGCAACACAATGTGACAGCTAGCCGACTCTCCTCACAGATCAGTATGCTTATTTTTTTTTTTTAAATATATGGAATCAGGGCAACATATTTCACAATGTTTTATTCTCTAGATAATATGCTTTAACTCTTTTGCACACTAATCTTTGCATGACACAGTGCCATCTTGAGGTATATATTATGTATTACAACAAAATACACTGTGCTGCATTAACAAAGCTGTTTAAATTGTAGATTTTTAAGCCATGAATTACACTATTATTATAATTAATAATTATCATGATGTTTGTGGGTCAGACTGAACCTAGCTGGTTTTAATACAATTCACCAAAAATTACACTATGAGAAAAAAAAATTACAAATATCATATCAAAACAGCATTTGTAACAGAATTAACACAGAAACACATTACAGAAATACAACTAAATAAATACTTGAAATTCTGTATTTATCAAATATTTTTAACATATATATAAATCATTTTCTTATTTTTTTATAGTTAGATTTTCACAAACTAAATGTACTGTATATAGCAATTACAAATTGTTTAAAGCTTGTTTTTTATTGTTCTGCTTTTGTATATGGATATTTACTATCCCTAATTAGGCATATAATTTAGTATTTTAGGTGAGTCAGACAACTGTTTAAAAATTCCTTAGGGAACCCATGGTGAATTAGCATTTCAGGTTGGCTTACAAATGACTGAACAGCTCTGTTCAAAATTATTGAATTTATGGTAATGCCTGTATTATAGCATAGTGCTCTAGCAGGGCTGCATATAAAATCAGTGGTAATCGCATGCTTTCTTACTGCTCTAAAAGTGTAATTTGATGTAAATATAGTAGCTCTCAGCATTGGAATTACTTATTGTGTAGTGATAATTGGCTCTTCGATTTATATTATGTTCTCCTCAGGGGGATATAACGTGAAAGATGTTGTTTTCTATTGGACGCGGGGAAACCAATCAGTTAGCGGTCTTGATCATTTACAGCTGGCTCAGTACACCCTTGAGGACCACTACACCTCTGAATCTGAAGCCGTCTACGAGACTGGTACACACACACACACACACACACACACACACACACACACACACACACCACACACACACACACACACACACACCACACACACACACACACACACACACACACACACACACACACACACACACACACACACACACACACACACACACACACACACAGATATTTTGAAGACTTTACATGCTGTATTGATGTTTTTACTTTCTCTTTTATTTACTAATAATGTAACAGGTAACTACCCAAAGTTGATCTTCCACTTCAAACTCAAGCGGAGCATCTTATATTTCATTCTGGAGACGTATGTTCCTTCCAGCGCTTTGGTGGTCCTGTCCTGGGTCTCATTTTGGATCAGTCAGTCTTCTGTACCTGCTCGCATCTGCATAGGTAAGAACGTAAAGCAATCATTGCCAAATTAACATATGCTCATAAAAATATATAACACCTCTTCAGTATTCAGTAACTTTAACTAATCAACTTAAATTATCATTATAAAGGCTTTTAAATGGCAAAACAGGAATTACAAACCTCTTTCTTTCACCTTTACACCACTATATAATATGGGCGTTATTTGCCAAATAAAACTAGGCAAACATATTACCTTAACATAAAATATATTAAATCCAACAGTTGCATGAGATGCATATAGGCTAGCTCGACACAAATCTCAAACAATGCAGTGATCAACAAATACTAATTCAGTAAAAACATGAATCGTATGACATTTTTTTGTACAGTAAAGAATCACATTACCATATTACTTTGACAGTTTATAGGATTCCCTAATGTTTTATAACTCTTTATAACCTTTTGTCATTAACTCACAGGAGTGACCACAGTCTTGACCATGACCACCTTGATGATGGGGGCCCGTACCTCTCTACCCAATGCCAACTGCTTCATTAAAGCCATCGATGTGTATCTGGGCATCTGCTTCAGCTTCATCTTTGGCGCACTGATTGAATATGCAGTTGCGCATTTCTGCACGTTACACCAGCCGAATGCTGCCAATGCATATATGGTAGGAATCTTTAAATAAATGTGAACAAGTAACAATACCATAATGACCCTGAATAAGATCATCTTCACCTTGCCATATCATGACAATAAATCAAACACATTTATGTCTCACTGTTGCATCAGTATGGCCAGGAAATGCAGGAGCGCGAGGAAGAGATGAACGGCATCGTCAACTCCATCGGCAGTCGAGCTTTGCGGGCCCGTAAACGGGAGGAGATGCTGTCCCGGATGGGCAGCACCAGCAACCCCACCCCCAGTGAGAGTAAGGAGGAGATCAACTCGCAGCCACAGAACCGCTGCACCAAGTGCATGTCGACGACACGCCGTATCATTCGCTGTCTGAACTGCTGCAAAGTGGAGAACCCGCACTACATCGACAACTACTCACGGCTGTCCTTCCCCCTCTCCTTCATCTTCATCAACCTCCTCTACTGGACCTACTACTTGTACTTCTAAAGCTCCTGCTGTTGGCGTGTGTTGAGGGGTTTGCAGTGATTTAAGTGTGCGCCCTTTTTTGTGTCACAGTTTACCTAAGGGTTTATACTCTTACATGTCAGCATGCATTTCAGTTCAACTCATGTCCCCCGAGAATGACTGACTGTGTTCATGTCACCCAAGTATGCGTCATTCCTTGTGGTATGTGAGTGAGTTTGGACTGCACAGATATATGCAGATTTCGACCATCTACCTTGAAGATGCATCTCCATCTCTGTGTCAGGAATACGTGGCCTTCATTTTCCGAGGAGCTTTAGGTTCACTCAAATCCACAAAAACAAAATCGGCCTAGCTGTAAATTGCAGTATGATTTTATGATGTCCGTACAACAAATTAAAACCTGACCTGAATGTAATTATGATTACATTGTCGTTTAGCACAAAAAGCATGACTTAGTTATAAATCACTGTTGACACAATTAAAAAACCATAAGAAATTCACAAAAACTGAAAGTTTGTTTAAAATGTTTGAAAATCAGAATCGTATCGGCATGTTTGACAGCTACAGTTATAATTAGCAACTGGACCAAAGATTTAATGTGTATCTAATGTTCATAATCACAATCTGAATTCAAATGAGCACAAGTTATACATTGTTTTTGGGGCATATACTGTTTATTTTTGCAAATATAGCAGTCATATGTCTTCTTATTAGCTGCCAAACAGGAATCAATTTGGTTTTTACTCATTTTCAAGGGAATATTCTCTTAGAGATATAAACTCTGATTATGAATGATTCTGTATTATTTGCATGATCATTTATTTATTCTGCTGTATGTTGTTGTATTTAATTATTATTATTATTTTTTGTTAATTAAATGCTTTTATCCAATCTAAGGCTCTTTGACCTTGTTAAAGTTGGGCCATTAAGAACTGCACTACAGTATTTTTGATAGCAGACTATTTTGGGCAAATGCCACAACCATATTTGCTAATGGCATATTCAACACTGACATTTACATGATTTCTTGGCAGATTTCTATGCATTGTTGATGACTGAATTTATATTATTTGCATATAGTTTGCAATATATGTTTTTTTCCCCTCCACTGTCAACATGTTTTGTTATCGGAGAACTGCTTGTTTTTTCAAGAACATGTTATTCACCTGACCTTTGTGGGTAAATCTTTTCTTTTACTGTGAATGTCATACTTCTTACAGGTGAATATATTTTGTGCTCAAATTAAGCTGTATTTTATCCTTTTGCACTGAGATTTAGAATTACAAGGACAGTATTACTTTGCCAAGAAACATTTTCTTTTTGTATATACTGGCTAAATATTGCAAATGATGTTCACCAAATAATATTTATTATTAATACTGTATTTTAATAATGCATGAAAGTTGCGTATTGTTAAAGAGACAGGAGACCATGTTGCTATGTCTTCCATGCATGGGGAGTTCTGCATCTGTTTTTAGAGATTTGGACATAATAGTTATGTTATGACTGACTTAAATTCATATATTTCAAACAGAACATTATATTTGTTTAAAAAGAAAATTGTTTTAGCTGTTCTATTTACCAGTACACACTATTGTTAATAAAACACATTTATTAACATCATAACAACTGCTAGGTTTCTCTGTACTGTACAAAAACAAATAATGGTAGTGAAATTTAGCAAACTTAGTAATGCCCTGTCATAACCGTTTAATGGCAGTGGCATCTTTGGAGTCTTACTGCCCTTTACTGGTGAGTCCTGTTCTTTGAATGCTTTCTATGTTTATTTTTATTATCATCTAAATCCAGAACCAACTCGATACAGAAATACACACTTGGCAAAACATCTGTCACTGCAGCATATTACAGCCCTTAGGATAGTATGTTATCAGTGCTGATCCTGATGCCAAAAATCTAGTGATTTAACATCCAGTCTTTAGGATTTCCTTTTGAAAATGAAAATCGTTTGTTTACTCAATTTATGCACAATCTTTTGCGGTATTTATAGTAGCCCATAATTAATAAAAATTATGTCACTGTGTTCACTGGACAAATTTGATTTCAGCATGTAAATTAAATGAACACTCTTAATGTCTAAAATAATGTTGCGTTTAAAAACCGAGCCTCAAATGGCATAAAATTAATGCTTCAGTATTCTTTTTTTTGTAGATTATTTATTTATTTTGATGTAGTAAGATACTTCATGTCTCACTATGCATGTAAAGTTAATGTTTAGGGTAATAAAATATTTGTACTAAAATCTGAATTTTTGTACGTTTGTCTTTGTATTTGTTTGCCACCTTCCAGTAAATTCTTACCTTCCTTGTGAATATTAGCACTTAATTTACCAGCCTTTCATTTATTATTTATATCCTGATGAAACCAAACCACATGGTGGCGCTGCGATGTCAACTTCACCAGGAAAGGCTCAGATCAAAATAGACATCACAGCAGTTCTCGTTGATTTTCTTGATTAAAGCTACACTATGTAAGATTTTTGTAATAAAATATCCAAAAATCACTTGTGTGATATATTTCCTGCAGTTGTGTACATATCCCAAAAGTTCCCAAAGATTTTTAATTTCAGAGATTTTAAATGACTGGTGCTTCTCAATATCCCTCCTCGTCTCCTCACTCCTCCGTCCTCCATTCTATGACCCGGAATACCGAACCGATCTCAGCCATCTTGAAGACATCTCATTGCACTGCGCGAAGTCGATCGAGGAGTGAGGAGGCTTCCTGAGGAGTTATGAGCGAGCATACACAGGTGTATCCTATGCGGAGTGTTTTATCGACACTGTTACTGCCATAGTAACCATGGCGACAGATGTGGACAACTGCGTTACTTCTAGCGGCATGTCATGCTGTTGTTTCGTTCAAACATTATGGACATGGCAAGAGACTTTGGACAAAAGGAGAACTAAAATGAGGATCAATTCAGCGTGGGTTTTCATGATGCAAAGAGCTCCACGTCCGTAACAAACTTTTGACTTGACAGAGATAGTTTATTAGACAGGTGAGCAATTGTACATAAAACTAATCAATGTTATATAGCTCAACATGATGAAATGTGAATATGAATATGATCGGTCTGTTATTCTAATGTTGATCTAGCTTACTGCTAGTCTCATACAGACAAACTAAACACATCGAATAACATTTATTATAACTTTCAACACACTCAAATGCATTTATTTGATAGTGTGACAAGTGAAACAGCACTCACAAGTTACCTCACAAGTTTCATTCGTCTAATATACTGACCTGTGTGAGTATTAATTCAGCACTTGTGGGTAGTTTGGTAGTCCTTATTCCTTTATATCCATGGGACTCACGTGAGGCGCTGATATCTGTCTCTCATTAGCAATCGCGACCTGCTTCAACATGAATGTATTCACTCATCCATAAACTTTATTACATCCATCAGCATGACGAAGTTCCATTATCGTCATTCGTCTTATGCGTCATCAACCTACGCCTTATTGTAAGAGGTTAGCGACCCATAGCGGCGAAAAAAAATACATATTGTAGCTTTAAGAAGAATCTCAGTCAATAATTTTCTTCTCGACTATGACCCAATACCTATTATCTTGGTCCCAAACCTGTATAATCAGTTGCTGTAGATAGCATGTCAGAGAATAGATTAAGGGATGGGGATATGGGACATAGTGTTGTTAACTTCACAGAGAGATATCCAGTCAGCCATGCTCAGGCTTTTTTCCTGCTCCATCAGGTATCACATAAAAGGGGAATGGATATCAAGAGTCATAAAAATAGTCCCCCTCCTCTATCAGTCATTGTGCTGCAATTTGGTGGCTACTAGCTCAGCTGTCCTGTTTAACTTCCAGATAACTTTCAAATATTTGTTTAAAACACACAACACACAACACACACACACACACACACACACCACACACACACACACACACACCCACACACACACACAACACACACACCACACACACACACACACACCGCACGCACACGCGTTTGTTTTCGTGACTTATGAGGACATTCCATAGGCGTAATGGTTTTTATACTGGACAAACTATAATTCTATCCCCCTACACTGCCCCTATCCCTAAACCTACCCCTTACAGGAGACATGCTGGATTTTAACATTTTAAAAAAAAACATTGTTTTTTATTGTTTTTTAAGCTGTTTGAAATATGAGGACGCATGCAATGTCCCTAAGTTGTAATACCAGTGTAATACCCATGTCATTATACACATTTGTGTCCTCATATATCACAAAAACAAGCACACACACACACACACAAAACACACACACACACACACACACACACACACACACACACACACACACACACACACACACACACACACACACACACACACACACGAAGCGCGCGCGACGCCACACACACACACACACACACACAATATTATTATAATTTGCTATATAATAAAAAATATATAAATTAAAAAAAATACATAAAAACACATTTCAAATAATATAATGTATTCTATATTAAAGGTGCTATATGTAGCTTTTCTTCTAAAATGAATCCTTTTTTTTATTGCCTGTGTGTGAAGGGGTTGTAATCACACATTACAATGATCCACTTGTCGGGTTTGCTGTTACCTCTAAAGGCCAGTATTCCTATTTCTATGTGAAGGCTCCGGGTCGGATTTACCGTGAAATCCACCGGATGTGACGTGCATGCGCGCTCCCGAGCCTCTCTCCTATACAGTCTATATGCGACGGCACTGCAGCTAACTACATGGAGTCTGATAACACAAAAAAACGACCTGCCTCCAGCACAACACACACTCCAACACAAACTCCACATAAATATAAAAACAAAAAAAAGTTTTATCTGCTGAAGCTCGTCAGGCCAAATGTGAATCAGATTAACTTCGGACGAAAACACGGATCAACGTCGGCAGAGCGTTTGAATTATGGAGAGACCTCCGCTTTGTTTTAGGTATATTTAGGTATAAAAACAGACCCAGAGTTGGCTTTCATCCCTATTGTGATGCTTTCTCCGGTGTGTTGAAAGTCTCAGTGTGGCCGGAAGCATGAGTGCTCGCTCTTGAGTTCGAGCGCGCACTCTTGTAAAAATCAAGGGGGTAATCCATCAGCCGGAAGTTGAAGCCTCGCGGGAGCCGCCATTGTTGCAGAACTTCACCTGCTGTTAGCATTCCATTGACTCCCATTCATGTTGGCGTCACTTTGACAGCGAATAACTTTACATCTGAGGCGTCCAAAGACTCCATTTGTCCATTATTTATTTCTAAAGAAACACGACAATGTATAAAAGCCTCCATTACTTTGTATCTTACGTTATGGCCCCGTATAAGCCGTCTTTGTAAAAATAGGCTAACAATTGCATCATAACCACGCGACTTTCTGTCGCACAATAGAGACATTACCGTATAGACAGGAGGAGAAGCTCGCATGCAATCTTTTACTGTCTATGAGGCAATCGGGGGGACATAGAGGCATAAAGTCAAGGAGAAGCCCATAGATAGAGAGTCCATAAAAGCAATGGGACAAAATATTTCAACAACATTTTTAAGGAATTAGGTGATTCAGACTTGTCTTGCCACCGCTACTAGAAGATTTACAACTGTCAGACTGTCGTCACGCTCAGTTTGAGCCTGCGCAGTTGCTCAGCCATCAGACAGGAAGTGCAATAATCGGGCTTCAAGTCTTCTCCGTTGAAATCAATGGGGTCGCTGTGTCCATTTCTTTTACTGTCTATGGTAAAAATTGGTTACAATCTGAAACATCACAGCTAGAGGCCGCTAAAAACTACATATAGCCCCTTTAAATACAAATAGGCTAATACAAAATTATGTATACACACACATACCTAGATTATATAGTGTGTAATGTGTATATCTGTAGGTATATGATTTCATTTGATGTAACACATAAACTAGTTTAATTTACAAATCATCCAGAGGGAATCTGTGAAGCACGTATAATGTTTGAGCTTTAGCCTTTATTTATTTAGCTCGGCGGAACACTGAGAGGTGCAGCCACGGTGCATTATGTCACTGAGTCACACCACTTTCTGCACAGATGAGCTGCTCTCTACTCCCCTACCACACTCTCCAAACTCTCTGAGTCAACAAGCACATTTGGCGAATAAGGAAAAAGAGCCAGTACATTCTGTCTGCACCTGGAGCAATGAGGGCCAGGTGGCATGCATGTGGCTCAGAGACAGGATGGTCAAAAGCTGTACAATATGGATCATTTTCCCCTTTTACCCCTTTTCCCTCTCTCATTAAGGGCTAAAGCCCTGCCCCTTCTGCTCTATTTTCAGATTTCAGGTCACATGTGAAGCACCAGTCATTTTATATTCTGGCTACATGATGCAAAGGAATGGGCGAGTTAAGCAGAATGCCCAGCATTTGTATTCAAGAGTTCAGCATAATGTATATATATAAGGATTTGTGTGTATTTGTGTCCTGTAGGGTGTAAGCTATCTGAAGAATAACTGAATTTTGAAAGAGGTCATCTTCCAGAAATGTTTGTATATACAATTTATTATTGATTTTGTCAGCAAGACCCTTTTCCTGTATGGTTTTCTTTGTTGGTTTCAACCAAACCTAGTTTGAATTATGTAAACAAACATCATTAATAACAGCCAGGAAACAAGTGAAAATTATAAATTTCAGCAGCAGGTTTTAAATATTATACATATTAATTACAGTATATTGTATTTTTTTTTAAGTTATACATTTTTGTACATACATTCTATTTTTGGCTTTTTAATGGCAGGTTCCGCTGGGACAACATTATTTAATCAATATTGCACACTATTGGTCAGACTGTGGGCAATAAGGGTGGAATTGTTCAAAAAGTTTTTAATTAGGGCCTTATTGATTCTGATTGCTCGATAAAGACATTCAGCGGTCCATAATCGCGGTCTCACGCTGTCCTCTTTCAAACTTTGATACAAACGCAAGATAACGCCACCTTGAGTCTCAAATGTCTTTATCGTCTGTGGTAAAGATGGCCGGGGGGCTTCAATCAATAGAGCTGTTGTGGTGAACATAAATCGACAGAAGATCGAAAACATCTCTTGGAAACACAAGGAACCGGTAAGAGACACAATGAGTTGGATACGAGAGGACTTTAAATAGAAGAAAAATAACTTGGGCGCATATTAGCTATTTAGCTTTTGTGTAAACAAGTAAAACGTGTATGTAAATATACATAAAATGACACAAAACGTTTACATAAAATGTATGCTATGTTACATGTCAGATTCCCATTGTGAGAACAAGTGTTAGGCCTACTGTATCTTTTCCAGGGCTACATTGGTGGAAATGTTTAATAGGTTTTGTTTCTCGCTTCTTTTTTCTTGTTAAAGCCAAGGCATGCAGGAATTGGCTTTCAAAAAATAAACCTACAAAGCAGTAGGCCTACCTTCTGGAGTAAAATGTGACTTGTCCCAGTCACTCATCAATCCTACGATTTGGTATGTTAGGCAGATACAAAAACTTTAAACTTTGATACAAGGTCAATAGAGGCAGATTTTTGGTTAAACAGTGCAAGAATTTTCTCTGCCAGTATATGCTAACTGGTACATATCATCTGATAAAGCTGGATTCTAAGGTTTAGATTTGGAGGAGTGTATAATAAGATTGTATGTTCAAACACTGCCATAGCATGCAGGGTTCACATAAGGCGTAGGACTTGATCCCAGCACATTTGTATCTTTTTTCATTTTATTTTTAGTTTTCAGACACGCAGCGATCTATCCCTAAGGGTCTTCATGAATATTCATCTCTCAGTTTTTATGAGAAGAGATTCACCAATGCAAGAATAACTATAATACATTTACATTCTCAGAAGCTTTTAGACACGTAACTGCAGTGCACCATAATTGTCTGTTTTACACTTGGCATACAGGGACTGTAAATGCATACTCGTGTTTGCAGATTTTCATACAATAAACGTCTTAAAAAGAGCCCTGCGTTACAACAATGCATGATGGAAAATAATAAATCTTAGGTTAGAGCTGTAAGTACCATTATATTCTTGCAACACTAGTATTAACACATTGACCTATTTCCAATTGATCACGTGTTAAATGCAAAATAAGGCACTTAAGAGAAGGAGCATGAAGGGAAAAAGGAAGAGGAACAGCAATGAATAGAGAGGAATGTGTGTGAATGATGAAAAGCATGGTGCGGTTATCAGGGTGAGTACGCTTCAGAGCACACTGCTCCCACACACTCAGGGAGTGGTGCGTTCTTTGGCACGCTGTAAATCTAGGCCATCGGCTGTCCGACAATCGCTCACATACATGCGCTAGCACATTTAAACACACTCAGCAAGTCCATGGGCAACACAACAAGTGCATATATGAAGAGCCAGAGGGCCCAAACATGGAGGGCCCTGTTTCCATGGATATATCTCGTCATTCTTGTGCACCATGCAAACATTGTGTGGAGGGGGCGAGCACTGTTGAGCAGGACATTACTATGGAAGTCATTGTGGTTCAACACCAAAAATGTTGATTTTACGAGGATGTATATCTGCCTGGGTGGTAGAATAAAGCAATTAGCCCCACGAAGCTGTGTTTTACAATGAATTTAGAACAACTAAGGCGCGTTGTTAGGCACGATGCGGAGCAGATAATATTAATTTTAATATTTATGTTATTCATAAAATAAACACCAGCAACAAAAAAGTTACAACACATTTATTCCTCCGCCAAGCAATGTAGTTCCAAAGAGGTTGCCAAGCAACACATGCAGCAAAAAAGAATCACAAACAGCAGTTGCACAGTAAAACTAATGTAATGCGGTCACATGTGTATGTTTGTTGAGTCATTTACAATAGCTTTGAACCATGGATATTAGACCAATTAGCCTAAACCAATTAGAATAAAGGACCGGAACTATTTTTTTGTGAATGTGAAATGTGTAAAAAAAAAAAAAACACTTACAATATTTCTTCTGTAACCTTGTGTATTATTTGAGCTGTAAGGCTGTCATTATTGTAGTCGTTTAAGGGTTTACAGCATTTTATTGTCATGGCGACAAAGTTGCAAAAATGGATCACAGAAAATGTTAGTAAGCACAAGTCATGTCAACTCTCATTGCATTTTGTGGGTATACTTTTGAAATCGTAAGTATATTAATGTTTGCTAAATGGCCCCATTCACTTCCATTGCAAGTGCCTCACTGTAACCTATTTTTTTTAAAGAAAAGGTAGAACAATTGGATTTTTGATGACAATCAATATTATGCCTCAAATTCTGCCGTGAAACCCTAAAACACATTTTTGAGATGTTAACAGATGTTGTACAGGTTGCACATCAATGAAAACAACAATAGCACTCAATATGTTTACTATTAAAGGGATACTCCACTTTTTTTGGAAATAGGCTCATTTTACAACTCCCCCAGAGTTAAACAGTTGGGTTTTACCATTTTCAAATCCATTCAGCCGATTTTCTGATATTTAGAAGAATATCAGTAACCAGACAGTTTCTGATCTCATTGACTTCCATAGTATATTTTTTTCCTACTATGGAAGTCAATGAGACCAGAAACTGTCTGGGTACTGATATTCTTCTAAATATCAGAAAATCGGCTGAATGGATTTGAAAACGGTAAAAACCCAACTGTTTAACTCTGGGGGAGTTGTAAAATGAGCCTATTTCCAAAAAAAGTTGAGTATCCCTTTAAGGGAAAAGTGGTTTTTTTTTTTTTTTTTTCTAGCTATTTCGTTCGTCCAGTTTAAAAAGCAAAGTTGAACCAACGTCGCGAAAAGTGAGGAATATGCGTTAATTCGAAGTGGTGATTGGCCGCCGTGGCTCATCAGTTTCTGAGTAGTTTTGTTTGCTTTTTAGCCCCCAATGCGGCCAGAGCTGGATTTTGACTACCAACACATATTCCTTTAAGCAACAGTTGTATAGCTATTTAGGCAGTGTATGGGGCTCAATTCAGTTAACCCCCATGTTCACCATCCAATGGAAAATGGAAAAAATTATTTCATGTTTTATGTTTTCTCATTTAATATGCTAGTTCAGTTGGAAATACATCATATTACGTAAGCAAAACGGACTGGAAACAGCATCTTATGTTGATTTTTAGACCTCTTATTTCCAAAGGAAGAGTTTGACCTTTGTAAAGAGAAAGGCAAAGAGACAGAAGTGAGTCCAATAAGAGAGAAAGAGTTGATGTTATTTCATGCACAACATTACACACACACACACACACACACACACACACACACACACACACACACACACACACACACACACACACACACACACACACACACACACACACACACACACACACACACACACACACACACACACACACACACACACAAGCTCACACATTCTGTCAGGGTGGCTGTGTTGTTATTTTTGGAAGAGCACAGAACAGATTTGGATCATGCTAATGTCTGAGCACTTGCCCGCATGCCGACTCTTTGTTCTGACCCAGAAATGTGTTTGTATTTGCAAACAGCATATACAAATGCAGACAGGAGCAAGCGAATGCAGATAGGGAGCGATGGAGACGTTTATATGACTGATCGTGTATGACGTGTCTAATGATAGATGATGACAGCAGATCCCCTTAAACTACGTGCTGGACTTGCAAAGGTAACTAGCTGAGACATGTTTCTTGCATTGGATGAATTGAACAGAACTGATGGGAACATGCAGAACACTGTGTGGGTACCACCGGAGTGCAGGAAGTAATGCAGTTACGCTTACTGTAAACCTCTCTGAGGACTCACCTCATATTTTCACAACTATTCCACTCAGCGTAGTCTCAGGTAGCCCGAATTTTAACTACGGATAAAGTCCATTCTTTATTGCAGCTTACACCAGCTGCAGTTTGTTTTGCTTTAGGGTTGGATTATCTAAAATACATTAGCCAAATAATTGGCATGGAAAAAAAAATGAATGTCAGTCACAAACAGTTGTACAGAGAGAGAGAGAGAGAGAGAGAGAGAGAGAGGAGAGAGAGAGAGAGAGAGAGAGAGGAGAGAGAGAGAGAGAGAGAGAGAGAGAGAGAGAGAGAGAGAGTCTCTCTCACACTATATTGTTCGAAAGTTTGGGACTATGATTTTTTTTTTATATTTCAAAACTTTGAGTCTCTTATGCTTTCTAAAGCTGCAGAATAACATTTTTATAAATATATAAGGTAGACTTATTGTAGTGAATGAACTCATCTCGTTTAGCAATGAATTTCCTGGTTGATCTAAAGATTGACTATCCTGGTCAATGACTCATTGCATCTAGGGCTGATAAAAATGCTAGCTGATGAGATCATTTTGAATGTCAGCTGACCCTCCTGTAGAATCTGCCAGATACAGTGTTAAAAACAACAGTTTTGTTCACTCTCCCCATCCTTCAATTAAAACACCATGGAGAGACGGAAGAGGGAGGCATCAAGATAAAATAACTAATGTTCCCTCATTGCCTCTCTGCATGCTTCGAGGTTGAGACTAATTTAATTAGCAGAGCTGAGCCGAAGGCTTTTTTCACAGTCCCTGAACCAAGGGCATTAGAGTTTGTGTTGGAATGACTGTAATGACCCTGATCATGAGAAAGTCAGGAAATCTATCCAATGCTTATGTAATATTGTACATAAATGACGAGTACTGTAGTTATTGCTAGTGTATCTATAAAAAAATAACTAATATCAGATGTTTCGGAAAATTACCTGAAGATTATTGACCTAAATGCATTGACACAATTGGATGGGAACTCAACTAAACAAAATGATGACATCGCTGTTTTCTCCAGAGCTGCTTTATCGATGAATTGAACTTATTCCATAATTGATGAACTTGACACAGTTTTTGAACCAACCTGAATAACCACTGAACTGATTGTTTAGTGAATAATTCAGTGAACTGAATAATGACTGTTTACTATTGTCTTTTTAGAGCTGCAGAATTGGATTCTGTTTGCATCATTGAATTTTGTTTATCACTGTGAAGCTGCGTTGAAACAAGCTCTTATATAAAGTGCCATATATAGGTGACATGACTTTTTTTCTGTTGCATTTTACCACTGTAATGTTTTTATCTGTCATCCAAATAATTTAATTAAGAGTCCTGTGATGTAATTTGCATATTTAAACATTAGTTTTAAAAATCCACTGTAATATTCACCACTACTCTCTCTTTTTCTGCAACCAACTGATTCTTTTAAGACAAAACCTGACCCTCTGGCATTATGTCACAACCTTTTAGCACCTCTGTGCTCTTTTGAGGTTTAACTAATCCCACAGATTCTACGGGATGTTGACCTCATAACAACAGGAACAGATGTTGTTCCTTAATTACCAAGCTTCTGCCAACTGCATTTGAGAAAGAAAACAAGTAACATCACTTGATAGTTTAGTGAACTGAGTGCTGCGACTGCCACATGACACCGCTAATGCTTTCACACGCTGTAATCATTATGTAATGCAAATAATCTTTAATGCTTCTCCTGCACTTATGAGAGAAATCAGAAGCACCAGCTCTGGGCTGTAATACGATTTAAACTACAGTGTTTAACAAACTTGTCGCAAATCAATAGATTATCAAATTATCAGCGGTTGACCACTGCAGAAGCAAGTGTTTCAGAGATGCTAATGACTCATGAAAAATATTGGGCAGTTCACTATAAGCTTTAAGCTGTAATTCTAATGCAGCATATTACAAGTAAATAAAAACATATTACAATTTCTCACTGAAATACTTGATTCTGATTGGTCGGATGTGGCATTCTGAGGTCAAATATTGTTTAATGATGACCGCTAAACTGTATGATTAACTCTTAGGCAGTAAAAGAAGACTTTCTTTCTTCTGTGAAATTCAAAAGTCCAATGTTGTTTTGTACCCCCCAACTTCATTAGACATAAATGTAATTGAAACATTCTTCAAAATACCTTGTATTTTAGTTCATTAGGGATTGGAACAAAATGTGGGTGAGAAATTGAATTTTCATTTTTAGGTGAACTACGTGTGTGTTGCATTGTTAAACATTGTTAATGTTTAAATTTGATTTGAAGAAATAATATATATAATGACTATACGTTTCCTTTAAGAGAATTTGCTTATCTGAAAGATACCTAAAAGTATAATGACCACTGAAGGCACAACACTTTAAAGTACCTCTTATTATAATTGTATTGGTGGGCACATGTCAGTGGCTATATTTTTTCTGCATGCTGTAGCTATATCTGAAAAAGCTCTTCATTCGTGTTAATTTTTTGCTGCAGCTGCTCTAAGAATTTGCCCCCTTTCACCATTCTCATGAATTACACGATTAAGTAAAACTGTGCATAGCTATCAGTGCACATAGCTGCCATCAGCACTGACACTTGCATGGTGATGTACATTCTGCTCTCCAGCACTCTTTCTCTCTCTCTCTATGAAGAATAAGAGTACTTTCTTGTTTCCGTGCCAAAATGCAGGGTATCCGCTGCATTATAATGTAGGATATACATCATTTTGATCAGTTTCTAAAAAAAGGGAGAATTGTACAAGTATTAAAGGGATAGTTCACCCAAAAATGAAAATTCTGTCAGTAATTACTCGCCCTCATGTCGTTCCAACCCCGTAAGACCTTTGTTCATCTTCGAAACACAAATGAAGATATTTTTGATTAAATCTGAGAGCTGGATCACTCCTCTATAGGCTTCTAAGGGATTGAAACTTGACAGCCCCGAAAAGTTATAAAGAAATCGTTAAAAGAGTCCAAGTGACTACATCTTAAGTTTATCGAGCTACGGGAATAATTTTTGAGCGCAAAAAACAAACAAAAATAGCGACTTTATTCAAGTATTCTCTTTGGGCCTGGAGATATTACGTAGTGTTATTGCGCAACGCTTCTGGTTAAACGTCACACGCATCACACACATGACCAGCGTCGGCCAATAGTGAGCCTACGTGTGACGTATAACACAGAAGCGCTGCGCTGTTACACTACGTCAACAGCTTAGGAGAAAGACACGGAAGAGAAGAGATGGTTGAATAAAGTCGTTATTTTTGTGTTTTTTTGCACGCAAAAAGTATTCTCGTCGTTTGATAAACTTAAGATTGAGCAACTGTAGTCACTTGGACTCTTTTAACGATTTCTTTAATAACTTTTCGGGGCTGTCAAGTTTCTATCCCTTAGAAGCCTATGGAGGGGTGATCCAGCTCTCAGATTTAATCACAAATATCTTAATTTGTGTTCCGAAGATGAACGAAGGTCTTACGGGGTTGGAACGACATGAGGGTGAGTAATTACTGACAGAATTGTCATTTTTGGGTGAACTAACCCTTTAATGTTAGCAGTATACTGCTATTACACACTAGGTAGCCACCATTTGAATGATGTTTAGTGGTGAGTGAGTCATCACACTTTAATTACATTATAAAAGAGCCTCTAAATTCTAAATGGATGAGCCACACTCAAAACCATTGTTTTATTATTTTTCTCTAAAGGTTCACCCAATTCAGCTACAAAGAGCTGTCTAAATGGAAATAATACCACAGAAAGCATTACACATATGTTTAAAGAGCCCTCTGTTCTCTTCATTGTAATCAGTGTGAATCATTGTGAAATCTGATTGTGACAAATAACATGTAGAAAAGTGGGTTAACTCTGTTGACAAAGAAAATTGCCTATTTCACTGAACAGATTTTCCAGTCCCCCAACCCTACTGAGTTGTTTTGAGTTTAATTTTATGCATTGTTCCTTATTTTTATCAGAGGTATGTGATTTAGCCTTCTGAAATCTTTAGATGCATCTCACCTGAGCTTTAAAGGGGTCATCAGATGCAAAATTGACTTTTATGTGTTATGGTGCATGGTGCATATAAATGTGTCTTTGCAGTGTGTGGACACGAAAAAAAATCCATTCACTCCTTTTTTTTATCTTCAAAAAGCCTAAACACTCTCAATAATCAAGCCGTTTGGATTTTCTGGGCAATATGATGTCATATTGCTCATGCTCCGCCCACGACTGATGACGGACTGTCCCGAAGAGAGGGGTGGGGTGTTCCTCATTGTTTTAAGAGACATGCACCGAAATGGGTCGCTGTGAACAGAGCTGTTTTTGAGGAGGTAAAAAGGTTGTTTTACACAACCATTGAGGAATTTTAACCAAAGTATGTTACGAACTTTACATGAAGACCCTAAAGATTCATACCAACTTGTGGAAAAAACCATTTCAAGCCTTGTCTTTGACTGACAGTGCAGGGGCAATGCTCATTCAAATTTCATACATGTCTAAAAACGTTAAAGTAACGTCCATTTTCAGGGGTTTGTTTGCTTATGTGTCAGAGTGTATGTGTTAGCTCTTCTCAAGATTGTGTCTTTCAACAGACACATTCTCATACACTATTAATGAGATTTTAAATCACTGAGATGGGCTGCTGTACAGTAAAACATGCTTCATCACATGCTGTCTCTTTGTGTCTCTTTGACTGTTTGGGAAGTGTTGTCAGGGAAGTTGTTTTCACCATCTGATCTGACACGAAACCTTAACATATCACTTTTGAACTTTGTTGACCCCTGACCTCACTTGACCTTGTTTCCATAGTAACAAAGATGTGCGCTGATCCATGTAGAAAATGAACTGTGATTCACTCTCCCAGGTGACATTGCCTGTCGCCTAGCCATATCATCACCTCTCAGTCATCCTGTTGCCTACGGTTTTACTGTGACAGGACATGCTTTTGTAGAAAAAAATATACTATGGAGGTTTGGTTGCCAACATTCTTTAAAATATCTTTGTTTGTGTTCAACAGAAGAAAGAAACTTTTGGAAGGTTTGGAACAACATGAGGGTGAGTAAATGATGATAGAATTTTTATTTTTGGGTAAACTAACCCTTTAAGTCCTGAGTTTGGTTCTGTTCTTAGTCTGGTATTGTCTTGTTTATTTATACAAGCTGTTATGCTGCCTTTGTTTACTCCTCTGATTCCTGGATAATTGTGTTTCATTTGATTAAATCACTATAGCGAATCCCTTCTTCTGCTCATCCTTGCCGAAGACGTTCCAATGATATTAAGAATCAATGTTTGAAATGGCACATATAGAAGTTTAAAAAAACATGAATTAAATATACTACCTTTTAAAAGATTTGGGGTATTTTTTTGAAGACTGCATTATTTTATCAAAAATACAATAAAACAGCAATATTGTGATATAATATTATTACAATTTATAATAACTGTTGGCTATTTTATATATATTTTTCGCATGTAATTTAGTCCTGTTATGGAAAAGTCCTGTGAAGTCTTCAGTGTCGAATGATCAAATATTTTGTGCTCAAAAAAACATTTATATTATTATATCATATTACATTACATTATCAATGTTAAAAACTGTTGTGCTGCTTAATATTTTTTTGTGGAAACTGTGAAACACTTTTTTTTCCAGGATTATTTGATGAATAGGAAATTCTCTCCCATACACTCATAGTGCAGGTAGTTATTGTACATTCATAACTTTGGCTTACTGCCCAACATTTAGCACTTTCTCCAGCCAAAATCCTAAAATAACAATGCATCCACAATACAGCTATTATACAAATAATGATGAACAAAACACCAACTATATCTCATGCTTAACATATAGGCCTAATGGCATTTTCATTGTTATTAGGCGAGTCAGTTTGTATTTGGGTTTTGTTAGTGTGTTTACCCTAACTTTCAACTTGCACCCCTCTGTTGAAGCTTGCACAGTGATCCATTTCCACAGAATTATTTCATTCTGGGATGCGACACCCACAGAGAGTGGTTGATGCCCCATCCAGTCTGTCACCTCAGCAGTCACCAGCTTATTGTATTTTAAAAGTAGCACAATGCATGTTTCTAGACAATAGGGATTGGTTCAGGCAGACTCTCCAAAATATTTAACCTGCCAGTAAATCACATGTGACAGTTGACAGACACTTCCTGTCCGAGACAATGCTGTCACTGATTCACAGTCTCATCTGGAGGAGCCGGGCCACAGAATATCAAATTGATATTTTCTGACTTTTATGCATTTCCTATACAGTCAAGACCATCAGTATGAACCAAGTTAAGCCAAGGAAATTAGAATATTCTTAAAACATTCATCAACAAAGTCAACAAATTATTTATAAAATTTGCTTGGTATGCATCAATAGCTACTGTATGTTTACATGCAACCATGGGCGTAATTTCCTATGGGGACAGGGGGGACATGTCCCCCCCACTTTTCAAAATCCCGTTTGTGTCCCCCCACTTTCAAGTTCGTTTGTTACGATTTTTTTAACCGCACGCCGTCATCGCCACGGAGCAGGAGTGCCGATGCGCGCGTCCGCGTCCAGGTACGTCGCGCCCACATAGTCCACACTCTAAAAATAGCTCACTAAAAGTTATAATGAGCAGGTATCGCGCTTATTCAAGCGCGAAAGAGAACTGGATTCAGGCGAGCTGTCTGTGCGTTGTGTGCGTGTGCGTCAGGACATTGACAGACAGCGCGCCAGAATCCAGTTCTCTTTCGCGCTTGAATAATAACACGCACATTAATGCCAAAATGTCCGTTTTATCAATTGTTTCCTCACAAGAACAGTCTTAAACGAGTTAAATAAAATCTTAAATGAAAGTCAAGAGTAAATGAGAAAATGAAATGTAAGATCCTGTCATGCAGCGTCAGATCTTAAAGGGACAGCAGCCAATGCATAATATTTGATAACCTTATTCAATTTCTGTATATTCCGTACCTGTTAGTCAGACAGGAAGGGCACAGGTAAATATTTATTATGGGTTCATGTGAGGATTGTTTAAAGTTAATTTAAATTAAAAGTTATATTTTTTAAGCCTAATGAATGTTTCAAATTTGGAGGGAACAATCCTTTTCATCCAGACATAAGTAGCTATATTAATATCAGTGATACTGGCCTTCATTCATAAAAATATGCTATTAAACAATTATTTAAAATATACAGTTTTTATGTTGTTTTTACATTACAGTGGAAATTGGGTCTCACATAATTTCAATTTTATTTACACACAAAACATTAATGGTGAACATTTTTGACTTTATAAAATGATTCTCTCAAGTCTTGGCAATCGGCTCCTATTAAACAATTTAAAAAAAGTAAGAAATCTTTTTGTTATTCATAGTTTAGTAGCCTACTTTTATTTTTGGCAGAATTTATCATTATAATCAACTTAATTATTTCCTGGGACCTGGATTTTGTATCACCATAGTCCCTACATGTATGTAAATGCAGGAAATGGGATTCAAATCGGAAAAAAAAATCCCCCATTTTGTGTCCCCCCCACTTTTCAAACCAAAGTTACACCCTTGCATGCAACTAAATAATACATTAAAGCTGCAGTCCGTAGCTTTTTCCCTTTTTGTCGCCATCTCTGTTCGAAATCTGTAATTGCAGTGATTCGCAGAATTATCATCTTTACATGGGTTGTAAATCGGCATGAAACAGCACGGATGAACACAGTGTTTTGAGGCGAGTGCTGCTGTCAATCACCACGCTGTGTGGATACTGTCATTCAGAATCACAGATTGACTTTTTGAAAGCTTGGCCAGCATAAGAATTTTCACCGGAAAATTTCTTCTGAAATTAACATCCATTTTTGTTCTGATCAACTAAGGGGGGAAAAGCATTCGACATGACAAGCGATCGTTAGATTTAATCAGCGCGATTTACAGCAACCGTGCAAATCATAGCCTACTTTGTTCTCAAATTGTTCATGTTAACAACATCAGCATTGCGTGACTAACGTTATTTAATGTGTTTTATGATTACCTGTGTAGTTCAGAATTCATATTCTCCATAATAGCTAAACGAGAAAGGCACAACAAAGGAAACTCCATAACTGTGTGAATTAAGAAAACATACAGTTACACGATTGAACTATTGAAATGTCTTACTTGTTCAGCAGAAAAAAGCCATCTCTGCGTCCGTTTCGAACCCCTTCTGGAGTTCACGTATCTTTCTAAAGCCCCACCGATGTGTATCCTTGTGTTCGCATGAGACGGTTTCTTTCTCTTTCCACCTTAAATCCGAAGTACTAAGTCTTTTGGGTTTTATAACTGGTTAATCTCCAGTTGACACTGATGATTGTTCTTTGGATCTTTCTGGATCCGCCATAAGTTTAATCATGTAAAGTGCTGCGAGAAAAGCCCATCTCTACATCTCCTCACGCGCAGTATAGCCGGCTAGCCAAAACTCCTTCTTTATGTGTACGGATGTGACGTAATGACGCAAAGACATGCTTGAATTTCCCGCGAAAACCCACCAGTACCACTGGAATTAAAATCATTATTACAAGCTAACCGTTTTGAATCTAGCTATGGCAAGCAGATAGTTTTGAACACTGGCTGAAGATGGTTTTTTTAAATAATTAATTTGGATTATTTTTAACTTAAAAAAGTTACGGACAGCAGCTTTAACATTGATGGCTCGATAAGAGAGTGAATGTAAATGCCTAAATCGAACTGGGCTGCATTTCTCAAACGCACTGTAAGCCTAAGAAGATCGTATAACCACTGGCACCAATGGTCTGTACGATAACTTAGCTCACAGTGACTTTGAGAAACGCACCCCTGATTGACGTTGTTTAGAATTTAAAAATGTTTCGAATTTCATTAGATTGGCAGGGGTGGTGTAGACATTAAATACTGCATAAAAACGCTTGAATCTGACTATTTTCTCAATTGGATTCAAAAATACCTTGTGCATGAGCGTAGTACGATGATCTTTATGTTTACAGACCGGCAAAAGTTACAACTCACTGTAGTTCCAGTGACATTATTGCGATGGCTTTCTCCTGTTTTGTACGTGGCGTCTGGGCTCTGCTCATGCGCTGAAGTTTTGTTCGGAATACATAATGCACATGTAAACGAATATGTGAATAGGACATATTAACAAAGTTTAGGGTTCATATAAACAGCACTTTCAGAATAAGAAATCAGATTGGATTCATCAAGATTGACAAACCTGATAAATACCATTTATCTAACCAATCTGAATTTGTAGGTTACACAAGGTTACACGATGAACTTTCACTCAGACACTGGTATTTCAGTTTTACTGACATGCATGCATCAAGACCTCTGACCCAAGGCGAAACATTTTGTTTTAAGTGTTTGGCAAGAAGATAGTTTAGCCATTTAATATCTATTCGCACAATCCAATACATTGGAATTGCCAAGAATTTTCCTTTTAGCAATTATTTCATCTTGTCTTAAATTAAAAACAGTCAAGGGGTATGTATTCTTGTTGGCATAGAAACCACGTTACAGGGTTTAATTACGCTTTGGCTAGTTATGCTTTTAACGCAACAACAACAACTGGATCAGGGACCTTTCAGCATTCTCTGGGCAATTGCTTTATAAATTTCAATTAGTATGATAATATAACCTTATTGAATAGCATCGTAGTGTAACTGCATATAATGAGTCCCAGAGAAAACAATAACAACAACAAAAAAATACTAGGAAGACTAGTAAAAAAACCATGAGGGCATTGCATGAAAGCTAGCAGCTGTTCCACTGCTGATAAAACAGGTAAGTCTTTAGTTGGGGACTGTTTTCATTTAGCAACGTGGGTGACAGAGTGAAAGTGTGCCCTACGGCATTGCAATACTGAGACCTAACATGGTACAGAACAAGTCTTAAGAGGAATTTAAAAAAGGTGACAGACTTACCACTTCAGGGGGAAAACACATCTGTGGTGTAGGCTATATATATATTATAGTAGGCCTATCTGTATTCTGCTTCTAACCTTTAACCAGATATAAAATTTCACTATGGAGTGACATAGCCTATATCTTGGGGCATCTCTGTTCAACTTTATAATTGTTTTTTAACTAGAAAAGGCTACAACTCTGAATATAAATTCTTTGATAACTTTTCCCCCAAGCATATAAGCTTATTTTTATTGTTGATTTTCTATGACTTTATAGGTGTTAGTTCATATAAAGGTACATTATATATTTAATATTGTGTTTTTTCATGTTATTGGTGGATTGGTGACATGGGAACTGTGGGTAGCCGTGAAAAATTGGATATTACAGTTGTAATCAAAACTATTCAACCCCCATTGCAGGTTTATGGGCAAAATATACAGACAGTTTGCAATGAACAAATCAAATAAAAGTAATTGAAATAGCTCAACAAAACAAATGTTTCAAGTGGTTTCCCCAAATTCAAGTGAAAGTGCAACTTTTAATGACTTCTGCAGTCTCAAAATTATTCCACCCCTTCATGGCAAGCATCTTTAGTACTTAATAGAACACCCTTTTGCTGGTATAACCTTCTGCAAACGAGATGTATGACCAGACAACAGCTTCTGGCAGCCCATTCCTCTCAGCCCATTCCTCATGAGCAATGGCCTCCAGTTCAGTAATATTCCTGGGTTTGCGTGCTGCAACCGCCTTCTTCAAATCCCACCAGAGATTTTCTACGGGGTTCAAGTCAGGTGACTGATGGCCACTGTATAATCTTCCAGGACTTCTTCTGCAACCAAGCCTTGGTGGAATTTGAGGTATGCTTGGGATCCTCCTGTTGGAAGGTCCAATGACACCAAGCTTTAGCTTCCTAACTGACGGCATGCCGTTTTCTCCTAGGATTTCATGATACTTCAATGAATCCATCTTGCCTTCCACACACTGCAGGTTTCCATTGCCAGAGGAGAGAATGCAAAGCAGCCCCAGAGCCCCGAGCCGCCACTATGCTTAACTGTAGGCAGAGTGTTCTTTTCAGCATATGCTTCATTCTTCTTCCTCCAGACATACCGCTGATCCATATAGGGCCGAAAAGTTCTGTTTTTCTCCATAAAACAGATTTTTTTGTATGTTTTTGGGTCAGTAGTGGTGTATGTCTTGGAGTTCTGGCATGAAAACTGCATGCGTTTAGTATTCGCTGTGCAAACTGAAACCTCAGTGAGTTCTGGCATGAAAACCGCATGCATTTAGTATATGCACCGTACTGTGCTAGCTGAAACCTCAGTGCCTGTTGCCACCAAGTCTTGCTGCAGGTTTTTCTGAAGCTGCCTTCTCAGAAATCTGGTTGCAGCCATTGATAGCTTATTTTTCTGCTCAACATACGTTTATAAAACATGTCTTCAGAAGATATGTCGCTGCAAGGGGGAAGTTATTCTGATCAAAGATTAGGAGGGCACATTATTTATATATATATATTTTTTTAATAATTATGCGCACGGATAAATAACTTAACTTAGAAATACTGCAATAATCCGTAAAAAAAATATTTTGATTTCATGGTGACATTAACTCATGGTGTCATTTGCATGGCACGACTGGTGATGTCAACATGGCAGCACCCGCTCCTTGTAGAAAAAAAAAGTTTTTTGTGTCATAAGCATTTACGGTATCTCATGTGTCTGAGATTTTAATCTCAGTTGTTTTGAGAAATATCAAAAAGTGTTGTTAATTTATTTATGTAGGCTAAACTTTTTTTAATTAGCCAAAAATTACTACGAGTAGATCTTTAACACCTTTGAGTACACCTTTAACTACACCTTTAACACATTTTTTTCTTTCATTGTAGATAGGCACCATCCTGTTGAGGGAAATGTGTTCAAAAGTTTGTAAATCTGTGTGTAACTTTAAGGAACATCACTACCAAACACCTTCTGCAATTAAGCAAACATTTTTGGGTGTTATAAAATTTAGTTTTTATGTGTGTACAACTATTTAGAACTGTGCAAGGTAACCTTGTGCTGGTTATCTTTGAGCTAGGCTCAAAAGTATCTAAAATTTGTCACTACCGAAACAGTCACTACCAAAACATGTGGTGAAGTTTCGGTTGTGACATCATGGTTTTTTTGAGTGTTATTCGATAAAATTTAGTTTTTGTGAGTGTACAATTGTTCAGAACTTAGGTAGTTAATCATGTGCTGATTAGCATCTTTGAGTTAGGCTCAAAAGTATCTAAAATTGTCACTACCGAAACAGTCATAACAGAAACCTGTCATCATTGTTTTGGTAGTGACAAAAAGGAACACATAATCATTTATTTTGGGGGAGATAAATAAAATTTTAGTCCAGTTATGCAAATAATTAGTACTAGGCTATCTTAGTATGTTTTAGTAATGTTTTAGTATGAGATTTAAAATTCTGTAATGTAATGTGGTCGCTACCAAAACATCACTGTCACTAGCGAATATGCGCCGTCACGACCGAAACATGCATGTTTTGTCTAAAATAAAGCATATTGAATTATCAACTATGTTATTATAGCCTTGTTTGGTTCAATGTATATTCAAACTATAACTAATGAATCCTTAACTTTTAAATCAGTATGATTAACTTAATGCCATTTGCAAAGAAAGATTGGATTCAAAATACAACAAATTTTATAAATTACACTTGAAAAATGTTTTTACCTGTGAAAACTTAGATATATTCATATCTACCTTCTTATTCAATTATTTATTATTGTGTTTCGGTAGTGACAAATTTGGGGAGAGGAAAAATATTTCAAAACTTTCTGAAAATACAATATGATAATTAACTGCACAATTACTAGAAATGTGTACCTTGGATATTATACAATTTGCATACATACAACATTTGTGAAAAAAGACAACAACAAAAAATCCCAAGACGTTTCCAACTCCCAATTCTGTAGAATGGCCCATAGCTACTCAATGTACGCAGGAAAAAACACAAATAGAAATCTTAAGGATGAGTAAACCACTTTAAGGAAATAACAGGGTGAAACCTCCCGATGCGACTCTCCAAAACGCGCTACATGCGAGAGGTAAAACCTGGTATTTGTCTCTTTATATCAGAGACAAATGTACCCGCGAGCTCAGATGTTAACAACCATTTCCACCTCTGCAGTGGGTAACTTTAATCGCGCGCGCTCAACAGCGCCGCTCACGCGACCGACGACATTGCATTGTTTCCACACGCATTCTCGCTCTTCTTCAGATTGGTAGATCCCACGCTAAAGTGAAAACTTATCTTGCCTTTTGGGGGGTGAGTGTAGAATAAATGTACCTAGGCTAGAATTCATCCCACGATATTTCTGAGAAACTTTTTATTTTTCTCCCCTCATTATTGCTTTAATAGTCAATCAACTCATGTGTTGAACTAAGAACTATGACCACCTGACCACCACTTTTGAGGAGTAAAGTTGAGGTTGGGCCGGTTGCTAATGATGGGATCTTTTCAGATTTCAACAGAACAGATAGCCTAACAAATCCGAATTAATCCAAAAGGTCTACGACTTCAAACTTTGTACACTTCACAGGCTTATAGAGGTGATAAATTAAAATATGTTGTAATATTGTCACTCATGTGTTCATTTTTTGTTCATGTTTTTGTAAAATATAGGCTCATGATTACAACAAAACACATCATGTGAACAAGTCACCACTGGTTTAATTTCCACGAGTCTTATAGCCTAACATTTCTTGGTTCATTTCGAGTCGGACATGAGGAAAATTGGGGTTCAGTAGCCTAAGTGAATCACAAATTTCAGTAACAGCTCCCAACGAGCAAAATTGTATTGATTAAATATAAAGAACCGGCTCATAAGAGTAATTTGTTCGAGAATCGGACTAGCTTCTTGTGGTAGCCTATATTTTTGAATCACTAAAAGAACCGGCTCATAAGAGTCTTTGGTTAAACATTGGTCGTGCGCTATGTCTCCTGCTGATTCAGTGCGGTGTTGCAGTGCATGGTATACGGGAAACACTGTCAGAGTATTTCACCACGGTGTTCCTTTTGCATCGGCGGAACAATGCAGATTCGAGAATCTTTACCGGAACTGAACGTCATGAAAACCATTTGGTTCTGTTATTTTGTTTGAAAATGGAACCGGTTGATCGGTTCTCGGTTCACAACCCAAGACCTGATATTTGTCTTCCTTAGAGATGCATGGAGTAGCCTATGCGCTCACGATCGTCAAGCCTTTCAGATAACGGGACATAAAGATGGGGTACGACACCAGTTGCTCTCTTTAAAATAGGTAAGGATATTTGCAGTAGGCTAAACGTTAGATATAGCCTTGGCAATCTCGTTCTGACACTGCAAGTGATATTCACAAAATAGGGTAGCTCATGAATTCACGCACCTACGTTCATTTAAAAAACATTTTTCAGATGAAAGTCTTGAATGTGCCATTTTGGTAAGGTAAGGTAAGTAAGGGGTGTTGGCTATGTTTGCTCGTCATAAGGTTACGATTTTGGAGACACAGAGAGTGTACCGTTCCTATGGTATAGGAACCGCTCTGAAATAGCAGCAATGCTATTTTAAAACCTTTATTACACTGCCTACGCTGTGAAGTGGTCGTCTTGCTCTTTTTCTCGGGTGCTTGTGCTTTAACATTTGCACGAGGGATATTTACAAAGACTTACGTCACGGCGAATGCGCACGTGCCCAACGGAAATCGCCGCAAATGATTATATATTATCAATAATTCTGAGCCGACTTTTAATAAGGAATGGTTCGTGTTGATGTTCGCTTTGTTTTTTTTATTGGATGTTCTGCAGCCTCTCCTGTCGGAGAATGACCCCCCCCAGCCACCCACCCCCAGCGCCTGTCGGAATGCCGTTTCTCTCCGCGTGCACAAGGGCCACGCGCCAGATGGCCACATCATAACCGACTGTGATACTTGATACTATTGCACTAAAGCTGGACCTTAACTTTGAGGATCTGATGGTGAGTGATTCCAAGTACTTAATTTATATTTTTAGTTTAGTTTAAGGCTGTTCATGTTACGAGATAAAACTTTGCTGTCTCTTCATCTCTTATCCACACAAAAAAACTTTCGATTATGAGCAACTGTTTCTTTTTTTTTAGCTACTAATGGCAGTGAATTAAGATGTTTTCCCCCCCAAACAAACGGGCGTTTTCGGTGGGCAGCCAGTAGCATTAATCTCCAATGTGATGTACGAAATTAAAGCGATGCCTCACAATGGCATCGCATCATAGATTAACGTTGCATTTTCTCAGGGGCAGAGAAAGATGATCCATTTGTTCTAGCACCAGACGCTTGCTCAATATCGCCGCACTGTTAAATTCACTTTATTCAATTACGTATAGTCGATGCACTGTCTTTGAATCTCTGAAAATGGTAGAGATTGTGTTGAAGGGATTTAGTCAGAGGGTAACCGCACTGGTGGCTCTGGAAGCTGGAGTGCGCGTGTGATGAATATCAATTGTCATTGTCGGCTAATCATCACAAGGGGCTGTGGCGTGTCCGTGGCATAGGTTATCCCTGAGACAAAGGCGATTTTACTTTTTCCGATTACAATGTTGTTTGTGCCAGTATCTAGGCTACTCGCGGTTGTATGACGTGAGGTTTTAATTGTGTGCGTTATGACGTCTAAATTGGCTGTTTGACGTCGGCTGTCTTTTCAGATATCTAGCCAATCAGGTCACTGGTATCAGCCAACGTATTTTTTTTTTCACCGTACAGAAAGCACGGCAGATCACAGCAGCACCACGGAGAGTGCCTTTAGCGCTTTATCTGTTTTAAGCACCAAGGACAGAGACCCGAACCAACTAGGCCTACAGTCAATGACAAGTGTTAAAAATGGCCTTGATCTAATAATTTAACAACCTCGATCTCAGCAAGGGCGTAGGTTTGCTTTGAAAATAGGGACATATTGCAGGGAGGCAGGGGAAAATATTAAATTGAGATTATAATCTTTTTAAACAAACCACAGTTTAAAACAGCAAGTCACACAGGAACCTGATTAGAGTGTTGATGTTGAGAAATGCCACTGCGTGGGTGTACTTCATGTTAGAAATAATATTTAGTCTATCATTTCACAAGGCTCATTTGTATACTTTTCTCAAGCCCACAATTGTATATATTACAGCTGACCTGTTCTGTAAATGCATTCAGAGGAGATTTTTTTAAAGAACCAGTTCATTACATTAAGCATTATCCTTCTGTCTGGCAAGTGGCGAACCTGATCTTAGGCAATATAGGGTGCATGTTTGGCACATAGTATACTGACCAACATATTAGGTTATCAGGATCACCCTGAAGATATTTAAATATTAATATTTATAAATAAATAAATGATCATTAAATATTTATTATTTCATTAGCATTCTTGTAGAGGCAGTGTTAAGACAGAACACAGGTTAAATAGGAAACCAATATCCTGGATGAGCAGTCAGTTGTACAGCATTACCCGTGTCCAAAAATATCTGATTGCTGAATGCTGCGATTTGACCTATCAGAAACGAGTTTTTCAGAGAGCTGTGTAAAAATATAAAGTATGTTCTCCCGAGTACCACATTATCCATTAGACCTTGCAAAAGAGCTTTTTTAGATTACAGAGGACATGAAAGTGCAAGGGATGTGCAGAGGAGCTCTCTTAAACAGCACACAAGTGCATACTTTCCACAAGGATTACATTGAAGATCATAGCTCACTACCACCAACATTGCAGATGAAAATTGAATTGCATACTAAAGTTAGTTTAATTATAGATCATATGGTAATTCATTTTAGTTGTTTATACGGCAGGGTAATCTTGAATATTAAACAGTATTTGTAGAAAAAATACAAAGACAGTTGTTATATAATGGGTGTTTTACTGCTTTTTGTTTCGTGCTGTGTGTGAGAGAGAGAAGGAGAGAGAGCATGTGTGTGTGTGTGTGTGTGTGTGTGTGTGTGTGCATGCAAGCCTATGGGCCTTGTGGATGCATCTGCATGTGAGTTTTATATATTAAGCCATGTATGTTTGCGACATTTGTACACATGTGTAAATGTGAGTGTGCACAGTTGGTATATGTTTATGAATATATCTGTAAACGCCTGCAACAAGCCCAAACCGTCATATTCTGTTGGAAAGATGAGTCTGTGCACTGGAGCAGACTGATTGACCAAGTTTTGTCTCTAAGATAAGCATGCTCACTGAGGCACACAGAAGGAGAGGCCAAGAACACTCTTAATGCTCAAGATGCATCAGAGACCTAAATATGGAGGAGTCACACCAATTTTTATAACATCATATTAATATGAAGTTTTATGAGATTGAACAGTTTCAGCTTTGCAGCATGCTGTAAAGACGCTGTATTGATCAATCAATTTCAGTGCCTCATTAAATATCACTTTACTCATACATCTGTGAGAAATGTGTCAATCACTTTGGCCCCTGGACGTACAATATACCCTAATCAATTTAAGAGCTGTAGGCTGAAGCTATTTCGCTAATCATATTGAATCCAAGCACAGTCTGTCTGAGTGAGAAAGCATGGTGTCTTAGTGACAGCAGCCGGTCCTTTCCCATTGTTTCACTGCCTCCATTTGCTTTAGAATTGGATCTGTCAGTTTTCATATGATCACCCTCTCAAAACTCCCAACAATTTGTCTCTCAATGGCACATATTTTAAAACTGATTTTAGATGTCATGTTTTATTAGTTCTTGCATCCACATAGTATATTTAGTTTTCTTTTTGCAGGTCTGTGATATTGTGATTGCATTTACACTTTGCCACCAAATGTGCTTTCGACTGGTCTGGAATGTTACTGCTAGAAGAAAGGGTGTCAGTCCTCTTTTAAAGGGTCATAAAACCCCAAAACACATTTTTTGAGATGTTAACAGATATGTACAGGTTGCACGTCAATGAAAACCATTGCACTCATTATGTTTATTAGTAAGAGAAAGATGGTTATTTTTTCGTTTTTACTGAGCCATTCTGTTCAAAACGCAGGGCATCACTGTGCTGTATTACGCATGAGATCGCATTACAGCGGAGAATTTAAATGTGACTAGACCGGCTCGGCGCTGTTCATTCACCTCTGCCTGTTCAGCGTTGCGTTCAGTCACAAATTTGTGTATATGTTTCCTCAGTACAGTAGCTCAAAAGTGTTGTTTGCATTTTCTCCGTGATGAGGTCAGAACTATTTTGACTACCAACACACAGAAAATATGTCTGTAACAATATTTAATTTGTAAGTTACCAAACCAGAGCAAGTGTGTTTCAAGTTTTTGCATTCATTATTCACGTATTCTCCTGTTCCAAACAAGAACCAGCACCATGTATGCACACATATCATCTTATGCAAATAAGGACCAAATGTAGACCAAAAATTCAAAGAAGAATGGGCAAAAAGTAACTGCCTTTATTCGTTATTACACAAACTCAGTTGTTTTTTATTTGTTTTTGTTAGGCCCAGTTGTTCATGAATTACATTAAGTATTATCCTTCTGTCTGGTCAGTGGTGAACCTGATGCATGAACCAGACGCATACAGTTTTCTAATGATCCTCTTCCTCTCTGCATGCTCATTGGCTGAGACCTGAAGTGGCATCTCACTCACTCTTTATTCACTGACCTTTTTTCTACTTGCTTGCTGATTGGATTAGACCAAGCTGGAGTTCGCAGAGGCCAGTGGCCAGTTGCATAAACTGCGTGCTTAGACTATTCTTACAAGTTAGTCATCCATTTGTTTTTCTTCAAGACTGGTTATAACTTTAAGACAGTCACATAAAAAGTTAAATTGGTCTAATTTGAATCCAAAAAGTTATAGTGATTAGCCCTAATGGTTAGAGAGTTGGACTTGTAACCCGAAAGTCACAGGTTCGAGGCTCAGTTCCGGCAGGAAATGTAGGGAGTGAATGAACAGCGCTCTCTTCCACTCTCATTACCCTTGAGCAAGGCGCCGAACCCCCAACCCCCTCGGGCGCTACAGCAAAATGGCTGCCCACTGCTCTGGATGTGTGTTCACGGTGTGTGTGTGTGTGTTCAATGCACACTTGGATGGGTGAAATTCATAGCACAAATTCCGAGTATGGGACACCATACTACACGTCATTAATTAACTGCTTGTTAGAGTCACAGTCTTTAGTTAGCGGCTGTGTTTATGCAACTGGCCCCAGATCGAGAAGTGAATATAGCAAATTTAAAAAAAAAAATTTTATTGTATATTTGAATATAATTTAATGTATTCATTTTATTATTATTATAAGCTATTATTTTGACCATTGGCCTATTATATTTACCATTGGATTGTTTAAAAAAAGACGATGATCAGGGCCAATGTCATAATGTCAATCAAAAGAGTGCAGAAAAAAGTGTAAGACTGCAACTCACTGTAAAGAAAATCTCTCTTTAGTGTTGAATTTAGGGAAAGTTAACAAGTTGAGAGAGAGTGAGAGTGAGTTTTATATCAGAACCTTTTTCCAGTATAAAGAACCTTTTGTGGAATAAAACCATAAATGCCAATAAAAAACCTTTATCTTTTGAAGAGTGTAATAGACTTAATAGAAAAAATCCGAACTTTTTAACGGTAAAGTTTAAAGTTTGGAAGCAACTTTTGCCTGGAAAACTTACTAGAACAGTTTTTTGACAGTGAAGGGTGGATGAGCAATGGAGTGCGTGTCTATGCACGGCATCTGCAGTGTCGCCTATGCTAGTGTCTAATCACCACTGACATCAGCTGGAGTTTATTTTTACCCAATCCCATTGGCAGATTGTATTTTGACTTGATAATATGAGGATTCTTACAAGCAAATCTTTGGTTTACCTACAAGAACTTTGGCTGGCTCTACCGATGTCAAATAAATATCCTAAAGGAGTGTTCAGTGAAATTCCTAGATTTTCCTGTACTGAGGTGACCCTGATTAGATCTTTATTTAGAGCAAACTGTTTGAAATGACTTTCTCTTAAATGCTTTGGGGCACTAAAGGAGTTGATATGAATCAGACTTAACTTTCTGTGCAACAGTGGTTTGATGTCTTAGGGCATTAAAGGTACGGTATCTTTGCTGAAGAACTGAGGTCAAAGGATCAATAATGTGACGCTGAGTGATGCTTTATGGGAAACTGATTAATGGGCAGCAATTGTGCTGATCTCACCTTGGATTAAAGCAGACATGCACTCTGGGAGACGGGAACACGTGCAAAAAATACTATGAAGTTAATCATATACAATGCAGGATATATTTTAGGGTTCTTTTTTTTTGTATGATGATTTCAATATGCATGTTGCTCTTTTCATAGCTAATACCTTCATGGACCAAATTTGTATGTCCTAGTTAAAGGCTGTCTTTTTTTTTCAAATGGGCAATCTTGTAGATAATAACATTCTTATTATTTCTTTTTACCTAAATATAACCGAATATTGAAGGAAGTGTTGAATGACGTCTGCATGTTATTCTCTCGTTTAAAGATGGAGACTAAAGGAAAGTGTTAATGTGGAACGTACACTCTTAAAAATAAACGTTCCAAAAGGTAGTTATCGCATCGATGCAATAGACGCAGAGCATCGTCGTGACAGGTATGCAAGTGAGGCTGTGAGGGATAGTATTACCATGTTTTCTATGGCATCCACTGTAAAAAGCAGTTCAAAGCTCCTAGATCACCTATCATTTTCCACAGCTCATGCAGTCTGAAGTTTTTTGTCTACTGAAATTTCTTGGAAAGATATTTTTGCTGTATTTCGTCAGCAGAACAATCCAAAAAACATTAAATAACAGTTCAACCCACAGAAGAGATGTAAGTCTATCCCTCACAGCCTCGCTTTCATTCCCGTTAAAGCTACACTGTGTAACTTTTTTAGTTTATTCTTAGCTAAAAACACTAGTTCTTTCAAAAATATATGTGCTCATTAATGTATATTTACTTCGTTCAAGTAATAAAGTATTCTCGTGAGTGTATAATATGCCATTGAAAATACATACGGGTAAGGGGTTCTAATGTTGGTCGCCATGTTGCCCCTCCATCTTGAAAGTACATTAGCCAAAGAGGGACATACCCCGTTAATTCAAGCTTCGCCTTTCACGTTTTAACACGCGTGGGTTAGCACTCGAACTGCCTAACACTCGAACTGGAAGCCATGTTAATCTTGGACTACATTGGCCACCGTAGGAGTTAAAACGAAATCGTAATTGAGAGGAACAGAAACTAATATTCACTGGATGGTCATATACCTTTTCACCGCTAGATGGGGGTAAAAATCACACAGTGTTGCTTTAAAAATCAAAGGTGCTGCTGTAAATGTCTATAAAATAAAAAATGTTTTTAGTGAACCGTTCTTAAAAGAACCATTTTTATTCTTAAAGTGAATAACATTTTACTAATCCAAAGAACCTTTTTCCACTAAGAACCTTTAGTGCAATAGAAATTTTCCATGGATGTTAAAGGTTCTTCACGAAACCATTGATGGACCTTTATTTTTAAGAGTCTGTTGGAGTGTAAAGAATTGCATGTACATCTGTGGTGCTGCTTTCCAGAGGGGAAGGAGCCCTTCAGGCACACAACAAAGGAGATCTTCGGGCTGGGTGATAAAATAGACATGCTGAAAGAGATTGATGCGTATGGGGGTGTAGTCTTTGACTCACAGGGACGACGCTCTCCTCTCCTTTTGTTTTTCTTTCTTCTGGTCTCCCCCTCCCACCACTCACCCCTTTTTTGTTCTTCATCTTATTTCACATTAAAATAGATATAAGTGTTTTACTGGTCCGTTTCTTAAATCCAACAACTTTATTCATGTTGTGCATCTGTACCATCACACATACTTCATCACCAAGAGACTGACTTTTTCAAGCACTACATGAAAAAGTGGTATGAAGAGTCAGTTAAACGTCTGCAACCAAAGATGGACACAAACAATATGCATTCATAAATGTATAGAAACAAATTAGGGAAATGTGTATATACAATATAAAGACTATTGCATTTTTATCATTTGTCATGTTCTTTTAAAAAAGTAATCTCTAATTCTGATTTTATTGACAGGATTTAAAGAGGGTGCTGTCCTTTCCTCCATATCCAGGGGATTATCTGCACCCAGTGGTGTACGCCTGCACTGCAGTGATGTTGCTCTGCCTGCTGATTTCTATCATGACATACATTGTACACCACAGGTATGTACTATAATTAAGCTGCACCAGTGATATAAATGATTAAATACAGTATAGATCTGAAAAAATAAATAACGGTTAGTTCATTAGAGTCTGATGTGCAGTTGTGTCTCGATGTCGATGTGTTGCCCACAAGGCTATGGCTCCGACAGAGGTTTCTTTAAGCTCAGAATACTAAATGCTGATTATTCTCTCATTTAGGTATCAGCTTTGTCTTCAGATGTCTTCAATTTTATTTTATGTTTATATAAACTTTATATAAACATAAATTTATATAAACATGTTAAATATATATTCTTTTCAGTATTGTAAATACTGAAACTATAATTTAAATAGCACTATACATTTCAGAATGTCAAGGGTTACTAGTTTAACTTTAACTTCAATGGTAATGCATGTATATCGTGTTTGATTTAAATGGTGTGGATTAAGTTTGAGACTACCCAGAAGGAAAAAAATAAAAAATGAGATCTCTTAAATCCCAAATGTTTCTCCTAGACAGAAATTAGGTTACATTAACATCAAATGGCGACTTTTGATTAAATCTCCTATCCTGCTTCTCAAACTTGTCTCCTGGAACAATTTTTTTTATCACTCTCACAATGGTCTCCATTAAAGTTTTAGAAGAGATCTCAACATCACACACTGTGCTCAGATTTTTTCTCCTTAGCTCTCATACTTTAGTCTCCTCTAAAGACTTATTGAGATCTCAACAACTTTCCAAAGTGTTTGAAAGTACTTGAAAGGCACCAAATTAAGTTAAAAAAATCATAAATGCAGAGCCTTTATTAAGAGTAAAATGGTTTAGATTAGAATTACTCTTAATTGTTCGCCTACAATAGAGCAGTACAGTTTATGTGCATACGGCACATAATTTGTTCTTGGAAACAGGAATGTACCCGGTGCTTTTATCAGAACTGATTTTCAGAAGTCTTTCTTACAGGAACAGTCCCCCTGGAGCTTTCTTTGCTGAAAGGTACATTGAATCCCTTATGACTAAATCCTTAACTAATATGATTATTAATACATATGGTAGAAATGCTCATTTTGAGTTCATATTGAGATCTCTTCTAAACTTTAGAGACAAATGTGATGGCCCCAGAATCTCTAGCTAAGAAGCAAAATCTGAGCACAGTGTGTGATTTTGTAGAAATCTCTTCTGAACTTAAGAGGAGACACATGTGAGACCTCCAGTCTATAGTTTAGTAGAAAAATCTTAGCATAGTGTGTGATGTTTTTGAGATCTCGTCCGAAACTTAGGAGGAGACAAATGTGAGACCACCTGAGCCACCTTTAGTTTAGGGGGAAATCTGAGCACAATGTCTAATGTTTTTGAGGTCTCTTTTACATTTTTAAAGGAGTCAAATTTTAGTTTTAGTTCCAGAGTCTCTAGCTAAGAAGGCAAATATTAGCACAGTGTGTGATGTTGTTGAGCTCTCTTCTGAGACATTAGAGGAGACAAATGTGACAGATCCAGAGTCTCTAGCTTAACAGAAAATCAAGCACAATGTGTGATATTTTTGAGATCTCTTCTAAAATTTTAAAGGAGACCATTGTGAGTGTTTTTGTGAGAAGCAGGAGACTCAAGCAAAACGTTTTTAATGTCCATTTAATGTTAAAGTAACCTCATTTCTGTTTAGGAGAAATTTGATATGTTAAAGAAATCTAATTTTTGATTCATAAATTAAATGATTGATTATGATTGATAAATTAGTTTTAAATGAATCCACATTTAAATAAACACTGGCCAATAAATATTTTTTTTTTTTTTTTTTTTTTTTTCACCTTTATTTTACCAGGTTAATCGGTTGAGAACAAGTTCTCATTTGCAACCGCGACCTGGCCAAGACAAGGCTAAAAGTGCAAGGCAACATAAAATTACACGTTGTGTACTACATACACGTATATAATCACACATAAAAATGTTCAGGTTCAATTAAGATGCTGAACAGAGTACAAAAATTAAAAGTAAATTTGAAGTAATAAATGAGAACATAAGCAGTATATCTGGAGGATAGATATCCTGAGATAGCATGACTAACATGATGAGATGTAAGTTATTTCAAACATAGCTATTCAGTTGAATATGCACAAGATGTAATATTAACATGTACAGTGGTCCATTAGTAGTTTAGAAAGTGTTGCTTTAAAAGTAGTGATAGTAATGAAGGATTCTAGTTTAAGAGTTTTTTGTAAATTGTTCCAATCATTTGCAGCAGAGAATTGGAAAGAGAGGCGGCCGAATGAGGTACGGGCTTTTTTAGCAACTAGAAAGATGTATCTACTCGAGCGCAGGTTGTGTGTGGGTACTGCTACAGGTAATAAAGATCTTAGGTAAGATGGTGTTTTGCCCAATAAGGACTTGTAGATTAGATGATACCAGTGAGTTAGGCGCCGGGTGTGTAACGAAGGCCATCCAACTAGTGAATAAAGGGTACAATGATGGGTGTTATATGGGGCGTTGATTACAAAACGAATAGCACTGTGGTAAACCACATCCAGTTTCTTGAGGAGAGAGCTTGAAGCAGTTCTGTAGACTACATCATTAAAGTCAAGCATTGGGACGATGGTCATTTTCACAAGGGCATGTTTTGCAGAAAAAGTAAAAGAAGCCTTGTTTCGAAATAGAAACCCAATCCTAGATTTAATCTTTGACTGGAGATGGTTTATATGTGTTTGGAAGGAGAGCGAGGGGTCTAGCCAGACCCCTAGGTATTTATATTTCTCCACATATTCCAGCTTTGACCCGTCCAGGGTGGTGATGTGTGTTGGACAAAAAGGTGCAGTCTGTGACCGATTGAAAATCATGCATTTTGTCTTACCAGAGTTTAAAGACAGTTGGAGGTCACGGAGAGCAAATTGCAGATCTTCAAAGCTCTTTTGGAGGGTTTCCAACACGTTTTCCAGTGTAGGGCCTGATGTGTATAGAACAGTGTCGTCTGCATAGAGATGGATGAGAGAGTTGCCCGCAGCAAGAGCGACGTCATTAATATAGATGGAAAATAGTGTCGGACCGAGGATCGAACCCTGGGGCACCCCTGTAGAGACAGCCAGAGGCCCGGACAACAAGCCCTCAGACTTAACACACTGAAATCTATCAGAAAAATAATTCGAGAACCAGGCAAGGCACTCGTTTGAGAGGCCCAGCCCTCTGAGTCTGCCAATGAGGATGCTGTGATTAACAGAGTCAAAAGCCTTAGCCAGGTCAATAAAGACAGCAGCACAGTGTTTTCTTTGATCGATAGCTGTTATGACATCATTTAAAACCTTGAGTGATGCTGAGGTACAACCATGTCCAGCACGAAAGCCAGATTGCATGTCAGACAGGCTATGGTGGGACTCAAGATGACCTAGTAGCTGTTTATTAATTTGAATTTCAAAGATTTTTGATAGGCAGGGCAGGATGGAAATGGGTCTGTAACAATTTGGGTCTGAAGTGTCCCCTCCTTTGAATATAGGGATAACTGCAGCAGCTTTCCAGTCTTTGGGTATCTCTGATGAGACAAGAGAGAGGTTAAAAAGGCTAGTAATGGGAGAGGCAATAATGTTAGCAGACATTTTCAGGAAGAGAGGGTCCAGTTTGTCTAGTCCAGCTGATTTGTATGGATCGAGATGCTGTAGTTCTCTCAGGACATCTTCAGTTTGGATTTTGGTGAATGAGAGTTGTGGAGGGCTAGGGCCAGATGCTACAGAAGATACTGTGTTGTTGCGTTGGGTGGAGGTAGCCAGATGGATCACATGGTCACCCATAGCGAAGTGCTTGTTTAAGCCCTCTATTATAACGGACTTGTTGGTAATGACAGTGTCTCCCAGCTTTAATGTGGCGGGCAGTTGGGCGGAGATGTTCTTATTCTCCATTGATTTAACTGTGTCCCAGAACTTTTTAGAACTGGAACTGCAAGACGTGAATTTGTGTTTATAAAAACAAGTCTTAGCTTCCCTAACTGCCTGTGTGTACCGGTTTCTGGTTTCCCTAAAAAGCTGCAGATCATGAGGATTATTTGAGGCCAGTGCAGTCCGCCACAGAATATTTTTACTCTTGCTGAGGGCGGTCAGTTCCGGCGTGAACCAAGGACTGTATCTATTTTTTATTCTGTGCTTTTTAAAAGGTGCATGCTTGTTCAGGATGGTGATGAAGGCATCCTTAAAAAAAGACCAAGCGTCCTCCACGTGTGGTATCAGGTCAATGTCCTTCCAGGATACCTGAGCGAGATCTGTTAAAAAGGCCTGTTCACTGAAATGTTTTAAAAAGCGTTTAACAGAGATGAGGGGGGGCCTTTTGACTGCAGCTCCGTTACGGACACAAGCAATGAGGCAGTGATCACTGAGGTCTTGGCTGAAGACCGCTGGAGTATATTTTGAGGGCATGTTGGTCAGAGCTATGTCAATTAAAGTGCCTTTGTTTACAAATTTTAAATTATATCTAGTTGGTTCGTTAATCATTTGTGTGAGATTGAGAGCGTCCAGCTTAGACAGTAGGTTTGTTGAGGCATTTAGCATGTCTAGATTTAAGTCTCCCATCAATAAGAACTCGGAGGATAAGTGTGGAGCAATCAGTTCACATATGGCGCTTTTCCACTGCATGGTACGCTCGGTTCGGTTCGGTACGGTTCGATTCGGCGCGGAACGGTTCGCGCTCGGTTGCTTTTCCACTGCAGTTAGTACCCATTCAAAGTGGGTGGGACTGATCGTTACACTGTTTGTAGGTCCGGTGATAGCCGTGTGCGGCTAGCTGAGCTAGCTGCTACTTCTTGGAACACTTTTTCATTCTGTTTTGCCCCATCCGCTGGACCCGCTCCTAGGCAACCAACGAGAGGAACGTCTGCACCTCGACCACGATTCAGCCATTTCCTTTTTAAAGTGTTGATCTCTTCTTCTTTTTTTCAAGTAAGTAAAACACAGGTGCTACCGTGTTGGCTGTTGTCTACTGGTTATATGACTCTGTATAGCGTGTTTAGTGTCTCGTGTCGCAAATCCAATGACGCTGGTAGTGACGATTCTGTCTGTCTGACCAATCAGTGATCTGCAGTGTTTCACGTCACATTTTAGTACCGGTACGGTACGCTTGGAACCTCAACAGATCAGGTACCATTTAAGCGCGCCGAAGCGCACCGTACCGTACCGTACTATGCAGTGGAAAAGCACCACAAGTGAGCCGTACCGAACCGAACCGTACCGTACCATGCAGTGGAAAAGCGCCAATAGTGTATCAAGAGCACAACTAGGGGCTGCAGGCGGTCTATAACAAGCAGCTACTGTAAGTGATTTATCTTTGGAGAAATTAATTTTCAAAAGTAAGAGCTCAAACATTTTGGGTTCAGACCTGGATAGAAGAACGGAACATTGTAGGTGTTCTCTGCAGTAAATTCCAACTCCGCCCCCTTTTGCATGTCTATCTTGGCGAAAAACGTTGTAATTTGGAATAGATATTTCTGAGTTTTGAATAGATTTCTTAAGCCAGGATTCAGACACAGCTAAAATGTCTGGTTTAGCTGAGTGTGTCAGAGCAGTGACTAAATCGATTTTAGGGAGGAGACTTCTAATGTTAATATGCATAAAACCAAGACTCTTACGATTACAAAAGTCATTAAATGAAAATGTATGAGACATTAGGTTGTCAGCAAGGGTTAAAGGGCCTGGATTTAGCTGAACATCTCCTGAGGAAAATAAAAGGAAAAGAATAAAAGCCCGGCTAATGGCTGTGAAAACTGGCCGTTTGGTACACTTGGGAAAGTAAAATAAAGGAATGGGATTATGGACATTGTAAAATATATTCAGAACTTTGTGGACAAATAATGATATTGCAGTCTGAATATGAAATCGAGGCAAACCTAAGCATTGTGTGACTGTAAAAGCAATTGTATCTCTAGAGGAAACAGTTAAATCAGATGAAGTTACAGAGAAAAGGGAATTAAATGACCAAAGGACCCTGGTACATGATGAGTGGGAGATTTACAATGAAGAGAAGCAATAATAAATAACAGCAACAAATATAAAGGAGCCATGCTGAAATTGTGGTTGGCAAAAGTAGTCATTCGAGCCAGTGCAATCAACGACCAGAGAAGCACCCGACCAAGCGTCGCGCACGCGCACGCGCACACACGCACGGGCCCGCGGAAACAAGCCGCTAACGCGTCTCTCTCTGCACAGCACAGGTCTGGTGAAGCAGTTTTGTTGTTATGAGTAATCCAGTAGACCTCAGTAAACTCGTTCAGTATATGCAGTCTGAGTGACAAAATGACAGAAAAACAGCTAAGTCCAGAAAATTGAGGCAGGGTTGGCCACCAGAGCTAGCCTGGGTTGACAGCTGCAGGCTTGTACTGCTGTACAGCCGCAGATTCGCTAGCCAGCTGACTGTTCTAGGGCCGATGCCAAGGGTAGTATCAAGCGAGTCTGACCAAATCGGCGAGATTACTCACGACGACCTCATCGCGCTGGAAATCCCGCTGTTGTCAGGACACATCCGAGGAATATGTCGGCAGTGCAGTTGGTTTGTGCGTAAATTTTCTAGTCGCCAACATCAACAGCAAACGTCCTGGAATTGGATCCCCTCCTCGGCTCGGCGAGAGGTGAACTCCCACAGGGCTACGTAATATTAGTCCCAAGCGTAAAGGGCATGTGATCGGAGAATTTGCGTCTGGAAGTGGCTTAGTTTAAAAGTAATAATGATGATTTAAATGTTAGAAAACTTTAAAAGATACAACAAAGACAATATACTCGAGACGGACTGAACATATGCCTCGCACGTTACGCCATCTTGGCCTCCATACTTACGCTCTAATATCCTCAGTAATATCTACAGGTACTCTTAAATAAAGATGACTAAAATTAGCCAAATGCCAATACATTCATATTATATTTTTTAGTCTAGTGTATTTCTGCAGCCAGAATTCAGTGATATTCACTAGTGAAATGTTACATTTTACATGGTGCCTTTTTGTATTGTCTTTCCTCCACTGAAAACATACAGTAAACATTTGTAGCACCAGTACTAACACTGGAAGGTCACAGTAGGGATTGTTTTTGGGACAGACTGCCGCGATAGTGCTGTGATCCTGAGTCAGACTGCCAATATTTATAGTATCATCACCCTTGACTGTCACAGTTATTTCCAGTGAGTAATGCTTGCACTGTGGAGAGGGGGCCACTTCTTGGTCGGTGCCAAATTTAGTGAGCCACTCTACTTTGAGACACTTTGCAGACGGGGTCAAAAAGATTCTTTAGTCATAGCATTGTGCTTTAAATGCAGTTACTTGTTCCCTTCAGTGGTAAGCTGTTGATGTATTACTCATGGGGCAACTGTCTCTTCATCTGACATGAGTGTGTGCGTCTCTGCAGCATAATCCGAATCAGCAGGAAAGGATGGCACATGCTCCTCAACTTCCTCTTCCACACTGCCGTGACGTTTGGGGTGTTTGCAGGAGGCATCAACCAGATCAAGTACCCTGTGATCTGTCAAGTGGTAAGTCTCCCAGTTCTCTACCCTGTTTCTTTGGCCTGAGCGAACCACATTATTTATGCCCTGTGTCTGTGGCTCTCAGCTCAGAGTCACCGTAGCATATGGCCTCTTTGACTCCTGAATTAGCATGGTCGCCATTTACTAAGGCACAGAGGGCTTTGTTTGGCAGGGCTGTTCAGTGGTGAGATGCTAATGAACTGGGGCTCTAGGATTGCCATAGCCTTTCAAAGTGTAGCACTTATTCCTTCATCAGAGACATTTTCCAGCCTGGATCAGTGAGTTAGATTAATTTGATTATGTTTATAGCTGCATGCTTATTAAACATATTTTACTTTATGACAGCAGTTGATTCACTGTCAGTAAAGCTCTAGGTTTAAAAGCATCAGATTTATGACTGGACGCATAATAAACATGCATTAGACATGCGGACCGTACACAGTATATCTACAGCAGGGCAGTGATGACTGTCAAATTCTTCCTCTTTCACATTAATCAAGAATTAAAAGAAACATTTAATTTGTAAAATATATCAAATAAAAACATGATTTGCAGGAAGTGTTTTGCTGCTTACCCGCTATTTCAAGCTGTATGATGAAAAAGACTGTTTAAGAGTTTGGAAGAAGTGTTCTTCTGCGTATCGAGTACACTTGTCTGGTTTCTGGATCATCCCTTTCACATTGCTTAGGAATCATTTGCATAATCTAATTTTAAATAGTATTTAATGTATTTATGTGACTAACATTTGTTCTAACATTTATTTACATTTTCCTAGATGTAAACAAAAAAGTGAATATCACATTTCTTTTTTATACATTTACACAATTTATTGAAAAAGCACGACTGATACTCACAGCACATAATAATTTAGATTCAGTACCCCATATAAACGTCATGTGTATCATATATGAACGGATGGGTAGGAAGATTTCTTTTATGCAGTAAGTGCATTGGACCAAAGAAGACAACAGCATGACCTCACTGTCTGAGGAGGATTACCTCAAACTCCCCCTCAGTGCATCCTTCCTCACACACCAAAGCGGCTACACACACACACACACTTCTGCTTCAGTTTTCTGTGCCAGTCTGCCCTCTATGAGTGAGCTTTCAATGTTAAATATTTCATCTTGTTCGTTGACAGGTTGGCATTATCTTGCACTACTCCTCCATCTCTAGCATGCTATGGCTGCTCTTCACTGCCAGAAATATTTGCAAGGAGGTGTCCAAGGCTCCGCCCATACCTCAGGACAGGGACCCTCCCACACAAGCACGCCCTAAAGCCACCATTTTCAGGTAAACGGCATGAATGTCAATGAATTCACTAAAGATTGAGAATTCGAATTCAGAACTGGGTTTATTTTTCAAAAAATTCAGGAGTACTTGGATACTCCTTAGAGATTTCTCAGGATCTCTCATGTTTTCCAAGGGTGCATTTAAAAAAACAAACAGTAATAAAGTAAAAACAGTGATATATTATTACACTTTAAAATAACAGTTTTCTATTGTAATATATTTTAAGATGAAATGTATTCCTGTGATGGCGAACAAACTCAAAAGACCCATTCCTGTGACTCAAAAGAACACCATTTATTTGAACTAATTATAAATGTAATTAAAATGTATTTACTGTCACTTTTGATTTGATTCCTTTCTGCATAAAAGTATTAATTTATTTTTTTAAATCTTACCGACCCCAATATTTTGAACAGTACTGTATATATTTTTTCTTTTAAGAATTGAATGCAAATTTTCTGTGATTTGATAATGTTCAGTCAAAATAAAAAATAAAAATGATTTCATAATAAATAATGAACTTAAACTAGATGAGTAATTTTGTGAACAAAACTTTGATGTTGGCTTGAGGAAGCCTGACTAGAAAGTTACTAGTATAGTTCTAAAAGCTTGAAGTTTGAAGGTTTTACAGATTTTACAATAGATTCGAAAAGATTTTACAATTTGATAGATAGATAGATACTTTACAACTGCCATCCCGAGACAAGTATAATTTTGATCAGATAATGAAATCTGTTTTCCTGTCTTTTTTTAACCCCATTTTCTCCTCTTTAACCTCTTTGTAAGGTTTTATCTGGTCAGTGGTGGGGTACCCCTAATCATAGTGGGCGTTACGGCTGCTGTTAGCTTGGATAACTACGGTAGCAGAGACGACGCCCCTTAGTAAGTATCACATTTACTGGCAGTGCCTAATTAGCTGTCAATTGGAATATGTTTACTCCATTTTTACCAAGCCAGTAAGAAATCACCAAATGTCACTGATTCCGGGAGATGTGTCTTGATTAATGCTATAAATTAGCATGAGACCTGTAATTAGATGTAGAGTGGTACCAACACTGTCAGTTGAATTATTGTCTCTCTCTGTGCTGCAGCTGTTGGATGGCCTGGAAGCCCAGTCTGGGCGGCTTCTACGGACCCACTGCCTTCTTGGTCTTGGTAATGTGCATCTACTTTCTGATCACATTCGTGCAGCTAAAGCGGCACCCGGAGCGCAAGTACGAGCTCAAGGCCATGACCGAAGAACAGCAGCGTCTAGCCGTGGCTGAAATCGGACACTGCCACGCCGTCAGTGGAGAGCCAGGTGAGCACGGTGAGCACACAGGCTGCACAGCCATCACAGCGTCTATGTTGGCCAACGAGCACTCTTTCAAAGCTCAGCTGAGGGCCACCGCCTTTACGCTCTTCCTCTTCCTGGCCACCTGGGGTTTTGGCGCACTGGCTGTATCACAGGGCCATTTTCTAGACATGATCTTCAGCTGCCTGTACGGAGCATTTTCAGTCACATTGGGGCTTTTTCTGCTGATTCAGCATTGTGCCAAACGTGATGACGTGTGGCACCGATGGTGGGCCTGTTGCCCCAACAAACCAAAGGTGGAGGTCAATGGGGAAGCGGCAGGGAACACTGTCCCCGCCTCCCAAAGTCACAGCCATACCCCGTCCCACGGGCAGAATCAAATCCACTGCCAGGTCGACTCGTCCTGCCTGGGTAAACCTCTACTCTCCCCTCACCTCCACTCCCCATCGCCACACTGTAAGTTGGGTACTCTGCCTTCCACCCAGAACCATATTAGCACCTGCTGTGCCACGCTTCACAGTCCCTCTTCGATCGGGAATGTGACCCGTCCACAGTCCCTCACTGATGAACTGCCCCGGCCAACCCTTCCCCTGCAAAGCTGCCTAAAGGACAGGTCTAAGACTCGATCCTTCAACCGACCTCGGCCCTGCCTCAGGGACTATTCTTACCACATGACCTCCACCAGCATGGATAGCAGCGTGCACAGTTCCCATTTGGACAGCCCCCACAGTGTGCACATGGACAACCCTCTAACCTGCCACACGTCACACTTGGAGACTCAACTCTCTTGTCACAGCCCCCATCCGGACAACCAGCTACGCTGCCCCAGTCCTAGTCCTCACCTCGAGAGTCTGGCTTCACACGGGCTTCACGATAGCCTCTCCTGCCATAGCGGGCACTTGGACAGTCAGCTCTCCTGCCACAGACACATGTGCTGTGCCAAAGCAGACCCGTTCTCGAGCATATGCTGCCCTAAAGCTGAACCGTTTGTAAGCTCTTGCCAGGCTGAGGATCCTGACATGAGACCGCTGATGTACAGTTGCGCAAAAATGGCAGATAAACAGGACGACGCCATGCTGCACATTGATATAACACCTCCGCGGGCATCTCTGTCATGTTCCCAGGCCACGCTTGGCAGGAAAGGCACCCTCAGCCGGCGAGGGACGCTGAGCCGGAACAGTAGTCAGCAGGAGGACTACCTACTTGCCTCGGATTCCACGGGTAACATTAGGACTGGACCTTGGAAAAACGAGACAACCGTGTAGGCTTGTGAATTACGTGCTAACCTGTTTCTCTCGCCTGAGCTAAACTACTGTGTAGTCCCAGGGCTGTTACCCAAAGGCCCTCTCTTCTCTGAGCTAAGCTACTGTGTAGTCCCTCTGCTGTGACTTCCCTCTCTCACCCGCCCCATATACCTTCTCTTCCCCTTTAAAGAGGTTTGAACCTCTGCTTACCTCTTCTCAGACTTCATTTCATATCTCATCCCAGCTCCATTTGGTTTGTTCTCTTGAAATTTTGATATGGCAGTAAATATCACATGCCATACATTTTAATTTGGATGGTCTTTTTATAATCAAACTGATTTTTGTACATTGTGTTTTGGGTATGGCAACATAATTGGTGTGTGTGTGTGTGTGGTGTGTGTGTGTGTGTTGTGTGTGTGTGTGTGTGTGTGTGTGTGTGTGTGTGTGTGTGTGTGTGTGTGTGTGTGTGTGTGTGTGTGTGTGTGTGTGTGTGTGTGTGTGTGTGTGTGTGTGTGTGTGTGTGTGTGTGTGTGTGTGTGTGTGTGTGTGTGTGTGTGTTTTAGTAAGTGAGAAAGAAGTGAATGCATGTGGATGTCTATTTGCATGTGACAACATGCTTGTGTGTGTATATACCAGATAGCAAGATGAGTCCTCTCTTTTAGAGCCAAAATCTCCCACATTTCCGTTTTGCTTTTAGTAAAAAAAAAAAAAACTCTAAATGATCGCCAAGTGTGAAAACACCAACATTTAATTAGATTTTCACATTGAAAGAAAACTGTAAATCATCACTGCAGAAGATGAATCAATGAACATATGTGAGTTATATGTGCCAAATAGTACAATAATGAAAATGCAACTTTTTAAAAACTGAGATAGCCCAAAGTACCAAGTAGTCTGTGATATGTTGATAATGGTGTGTGGTTGTTAAAACGAAGCTGTCATTTTTTTTCTTCTTCTACAGACATAAAAACAGCAAACAAATAGTCTCCCTGTGTTTCCATGGTGACAAATCATGAAGAGAGGTGCCCGGTTAGAATGCATTTTGAACTGCACATGCGATGTATGCACGTACAGTATTTAGTTACTGGCAATGAAGTGCAGATCAGTTCAAGTCAATGGCCTTACAGAACCCATCAGTTTTGCATTGATAAAGTCTTATCTTGCACTAAAGCATGTTCACTGTAATCTAGGAAGCAATCATTTACATGGCTAATGGGCTACATACATTCATGTGTTTGACAGTAAAGCATCTCAGCTTACTGGAAACACTCATGGTATTTATTCTGAGGCAAAAAATGGAGGGCTTCACTTTCTACATTAGAAGAAAGGAGACGTATTAACAGATTATATCACTGTGCCAACTCACCTTGCTCATAAATATTGTCTGATTTTAACAATGTACCCACTGATCGTATGATGAGCTTCCAAAAAAAAAATCTGCATCAACTCATATTGTAAGTAATAATTGGTAAATCATATAGTAAGTTCATTGAAACAATATATATATATATATTTATTTTTTTTTACTGAATTTTGATCAAGAATGATTCAAATTTACATATGGCACTAAAAAGTAAATCACCAAAATCACTAAAAGTATTTACATATATGTAAATTTAGATCTTTTTTTTCAGTAAAACTGTTGATATTAGTTTTGCCACTGGTTTAATTGAACTTGATATGTGATTTGGTTATTGAATGTTACAGTATTTATTCTTGATTTTTTTTTCATTTTCAATCACCACACCTGATTTATAAAATATTAGTTGGTGCAGATGCAATTTTGTCTTTTCATTAAACTTAATATGTGTTTTTTTCTTTATTTAAATTAAGACAAACACATGATCACAGAAATGTGCAAATAGCTACTTGATTTTGTGCACATTTAAGGAGTAATATTTACTTTTTTCAATACCATGTGGTCGTATTTGTCTCATTTGTTTTTTAATACTATGTGCCATTATTTAATCATAATAAAAATAATATTATTTAATGCCAACAGAAGGGTCATGTGGAACATCTGGAAAATTCTTTGTTGTGTTTCTTTGTGAGCTCAGGGATCAAGTTGCATTTTTCACAAATACAACCACACAAGATATAAATTTGCATGGAATTAATATTGGCTATTGGCCCCCAGAGTGTCACCAAATTATAATAATAATAATAAAAAACTATTTTTTAAAAATAAATGCCCCTCACCCAACCCATGCTTTCTGCAGGTGTGTAACACATGGATACTATTAAGCCCACCCTTGAATCCCTGGAGGAAATGAAATTTGTCTAGCTACATGATTTGCCATGTGTTGTGTTTTATATTCACCTCCATAACCCACCTGTCATTGGTAGCATATGAAAGAAACTACTTTTTTTTTTTTGGTGAGCACATGTGATTTGTGCTCTGCCCTGACCCAAAGCCCATTGTTTTTTTTTTTTTTTTTTTGCATTTGCCACAATTTCCAATAAATGTATTTTATCACCTGATGCTGTGGTCCTGTTCTCTCTCTTTCTAGAGGCTTCAAAGTATTGTGCGAAAATGCAATGCATAATGCTCAAAGTTGCCTGAGTGCTTCCCTAACTAGATCTATTTCTCATTCCGCCCATTCGCAGTGTTGTGTGAAGGCCAGTGCGCTTTGTCAAAATCATCCCTGAACTCAGCAGGAAGAAAAGGCACTGCCTTCGCCTTGAGTCGGACGTGTGCTTATCATGGCTGCGTCTCAGCGCTGGCTGACAGTCGTCAGAGCTGCAGGGCCTGGACCATTGTTTATTCATCAGTCCTCCCCGTTCTGCAGCTGATCCCTGCTCACACATTCTGCTGTCAAGGACTCTGACATCGGCTGAACTGTAGGAACCAAGAGATGATGAACAACTGCCAGCTTGTCCTTACTGAACCTCTATAGGAGTTTTTAGCCTCCAACTCAACAGCTGTGAGAGGTTACCGCTGGTACATGCTTGGGAACTTTTCAATGTTTTATACTGAACATTTGCCCACACTTAGTTGCCCACAAGGCTTCTTGAGGTCCTGACTAGTAGACTTCTTGACACACACAAAAAACCTTTTGGTTAATTTAGGAGGCCTTATATGTAAGAATCCAAATCAAGAAGAAAAGCAGAAGAATGCAGGGGTGAACAGGTCATTCGTTGAAGTGGAAGGCAAACAGCAAAATGCATTCAAGCCACACAACTAATTCACACGGCTAAATGAGAATAAGCAATGTGGAGTTCACTGAGTAACCCCTTGGGTGTTGTCGTTAAAATGTTCTGTGGAGACGAGCGCCTTCACTTCTAATCGCGTCAGATCTGCAGGGGAGCTGCTCCTCACTTCCATCTGCTGGCGGACTTTAACACTGTCCAGCAAAACGCACACTTGACAGGCTCAGGTCAGGGAGTTTCTTTGGGCTTGTGTCATAGGACCAAATACAGACTCCTCAAACTATCATCTCGGACAAATCATCCTAAAACTGTGGCACTCTTCAACAAAACGACTAACAAATTGTTATAAAAAAATGTTTTGATTTTGTTAACGATAGCGATGGTGAAAAATGGGCACCGTGACAATAATTAAACAAATTGAATTAAAACATTCTGTTCACAAACATATCTATACTGAAGAAGAAAAAAAAACCCCGCTGAAACCATCCTAAGCTGGTTGGCTGGTCTTATGGTGCGTTCACATGCTATGGTATTTATGGTAAATACCAAAAGCCGACGTGGAAAATGCACATGAACGCCCCCTCATCTGGTATTTTCCACTGGGCAACTCGTAGAATATTTTGATGCACGAGTCGCCGAGATGAGATAAACCTTGACCTTTTCAAAATGGCGGAGAGCAACGTGAGAGTCGTGAATGGTAAAAATATGTACTATTCATGATCTAGAAAATATACAGCATATTATTTACCGTTTGAGTTTTGATAAATCATCTTCTTGCTTTAGCAGATGACTTAAGCAATCTAAAATAGTTTTAGCAAAATAACAGGTCTGGATCTCCATCTTTTTACCACATTACGACAACAAAAGCACTTGAACGCAACACACTGGTAGATACCAGTTCACAAGTGGAAAATATCATATTTTCCATAGCACGTGAACACACCATTAAGATGGTTTTCTAGCATGGTTATGTCTGGTTTAGCAGGCTGGTTTTAGAAGGGTTTTGACTTCTTTACTTGGTCAGCTGTTACTTGCTTAGCTGTTCAGGCTTTGAAAGCAGATGAACACCAGGCTGGGAGACCAAGACCAGCCAACCAGCTGAGACTGGTTTTAGCTATTTTTTGTTTGTTTGTTCTTTTCAGCAGGGAGGATGAGAAAAAATGACCCGGCAAACTGAACCATTGGGTTAATTAACTCACCCAAATGCACCATACACATATCGTTAGCCTCATAGCATAATTGCCTAAGTCATTTTGTGTTTTTTCTTGTTTTCCAAAGACATTGAAATATGACTTAGGCAATTATGCTATGAGGCTAATACACTCTTTCCATAACAATGGACTAAACTGTGGAAAATTAACAACTTAAACATGAAAAAATCCCAATAATGTTAATGTACTCAGGGAATAGCGACCTAGCGACCATTAAATGTGGGTGGGCATGTACCCTCCCTTTTAGAAATTACGCTAACTTTTAAAACCCACTTTTTGATGAAAAACATGTAAATCGGAGGCTGCTCGCTTTGGCATTAGACGGAACTTAACACACAAATCCCACAGGATTGTACTCACCATTCACCGTTTCAAAGTATTAGTGCAACACACACTGAGCAAGTGACTATAATGCAATCTGTGAGCAAGTAGTCGTTGACTATTACAAGTCAATGTTGTTAAATTGATAAAATTAATATAGACTTAAGTTATTCTTATTATTGTGTCTTTTTAAAACACTGATGGTTGCTCTCCACCAAAGTCTGTTTAGAATATGCATTTTAATGTAATCATTGAAGAGTTCATGTCTTTAAAAAATGCTTGATTTGTTGTGCTTTCAAATCTGTTTAGGAAGCAGTTTAAAACTGCTCAATGGGATATCGTGCCATTTCACAATTTTCAACTCATGCTGACTTTAACAGTGCTTAGTGGTTATATGACAGTCCACAGCCTCAGAATCAGATAGTATTTGAGTACCACTAAAAAAAAAGACAATTACTTCACCCTTTGACATTACTTATTTATATTTTCATGGGACTGTGTGACCTATTTATTTTGTGCCTTATATAGATGCAGGCATGTGGTTACTCTCTGATGTTCTGGTTTTGGTTTGAATGGTAATGGACATAACGTAGTTCTGACAAGCAGAGAGAGAGAGGAGAGAGGAGAGAGAGAGAGAGGAGAGAGAGAGAGAGAGAGAGAGAGGAGGAGAGAGAGAGAGAGAGAGGAGAGAGAGAGAGAGAGAGAGAGAGAGAGAGGAGAGAGAGAAGAGAGGAGAGAGGAGAGAGAGGGAGAGAGAGAGGAGAGAAGAATGAGAGGAGGATGAGAGAGGAAGGAGGATAATAGATAGAGGGGGGATGGAAGGATAGGAAAGCAGTGAATGTGACTGGAGAAGGAGGTATAAATAGTCCTTATGTGGTGAATGGCAAGGATAGGTAAAAGTTTGGAACTTATGATGTGAAGGTATCTTATAAATACGCTCTGTGTTACAACTGTAAATGTTCTTTTTTACAAAGTTTTGAATTATTGATTATTTTGTCAAATTGTAGATCGCTAAGTGTCCCACCATATAGTAATTATTTTTTTAACAATAGATTGAAATTTAATTGGTAATTTTTTTTAATTGGATCATCTGACTGAATATTTTTTGACATTGAACACTTGAGGTTAAATGTCAATTTTTTTTTACACTGGAATCATTGGTACATATGTACACACAGTACAACACACACACACACACACACACACACACACACACACACACACACACAACACACACACACACACACACACACACACACACACACACACACACACACACACACACACACACACACACACACACACACACACACACAAAATGTAAATTTAGTAAACGAATTAAATACAAATTTAATAAGCTTTTTGTTTTTGATAATTACATTTCAAACATGATCATATTGTAGCATTTCACTGTATATATTGAAAACATTGAAAAATGACAAATTAGGTATTAGTTCTGCAGTTACTAAAGATCTTAGTTCATTTAAGTAGAAGTAGAATTTGTCTTAATCTGCTTTTTGAACTGTGCAACAAAATGGTGACTGTATAACAATAGTTTAATCAGTGAAGTCAATTCTCTTTTTCAATCCTTTTCTAATATTTGTGTGTTAATGCTTCATTTCTCACGGAATAGGCTGCCATCCTTCCTTCCGCAGGCCACTCCATGGCCTGAACCACTTCAATGGCAGGAAGTCAGAGGCAGTCTGAGACAGCTCTGGTACAAGCCTGACCTATTTAAATCCTGACAAAGCAGGCGGACATGTCTCTCGCTTTCCTGCTCAGTGAGGGTCCACAGGTTTTCTGAAGCCCAGCACTGAATACCAGCACACACAATCAATCAGTCGATCGCATGTTTAACAGTCAAGTATTAGATCTGTGATCTGCTCATGAGGCCTCAAGTCTGCCCTGATATAACGCCCCATTTATGCATTTCAAATATCCTCATCGTGACATAGGATAATGACTCACGGCAAATCGTAGCCTGGGTAGAGATTTTGCCCTCATTATCATGGCAGAGCCTTCATGAAAATGAAGGGCGAACCAGGGCCTAGTAAATTAGAGCGTGTATTGGACAGCAACTTAAATGGTATAATAAATACATTCATTTGGAGTGTCATGCACTGTTGAACTATATAGACTATCTTGTTTAATTTTATATAACATACACTAGCATGCCTCTTTAAATAGCCTACAGGATTCACAAAGATTGCACAAAATAGGCAAGCCTATAGGAAAAGCCCAATAATGAAAAAACATGTTTTCTTTATGTGGTTTTGTGTTTTAGAACAATCTTACTCATTCTAATTTCTTTTTTTGTTCAAAAACAATGACAACTATATATTGAAGGCAACATCTGACACAATTTTTTAATTTAGGGATAAGTTACTAATATGTAGTTAAGAGAATATCAAAATGATGAGTGAAGTTATAACACTAAATGACACAATAAAAGTTTACTGTGAATTGAATGAATTGTATAGCTTCCAGATCAGCATAAAGTTCTCTGAAACGGTTACGCAGTTTCATTTTTAAATATTTAACAAAGTTGTAAATGCATGACAATTTATAAAATTAGATTAATACTATTAGACTTCACAGCAAATAATTCATTGGTAAACATAAATTTTTCTGTATTATGAATGTAAAGGCAAAAGAATAAATGTTGACTCCATAAAAATGTGGAGAATGTTTTTACCAGAATAAAGATATCCCTAAAGAAATCCACGTGTTGGCATCATACTGTTGAATACCAATGAAGTCAACAGTAAAACATCCTCTTAATGACGTTATAAAGACAGTAACCTAATACAATACTGCCACCTAGAGGTGATTGCTTCCTTGCAACATCTCCATCTTTTAGATTAAGTCACATAAATAGGAAACCCCGCAGAGGCAATAAGAGTGTCAAACATCTTACAGTCATAAAAAAACACACTCTTCAAAGGTATTTACATTTATTAAAGAAGGAACTGCAAGGAGGTAAATACAGTACAATATAGTGTCAACCTGGTGCATCACATTTTAGGCACTTAGCATAAAAAAATAAACTCGTCTCAGATCCTAATAAAAACCTGTGTGACATGATCATTACAACAAGGAGGAAGGACATTTTTTGCCTCAGAACAAACATTATTTGGTTGACGGATGTCTGAGTGAGGACTATATTTTTGCTCATTCATGGCGTGACATTACTTGATTCAAGCTGGGCGATTTGAGCTGAATATTAGTTGACTTATGGTTTGCATAAACAATTCCACTACTTCACATGTGTAACAGTGATTGTCATGTCACAAATAGGGTGACATACATACTGAGTGAATATTGAAAATAAAACTTTATATGCCAACAACATAGTTCTCATGTGTTAGAAACAGTTAACGGACCAAACACGGGAAAGTAAAGCTTCAAGAAATCACTGATTCATGACAACTATAATACACTGAACACTCGCTACTTAAATCATGGATTATTACCTCTCTGCCATCAAAGCGTCATTCAAGCACAATGGACAAAGAATGATTAATGGACACAGACAAATTAAAACATCTGTCCTAACAATTACAGAGATCTCTCAGTGAGACTTAAGCGTGGGAGATCACAGCACTTGTGAGGCGTTCATCTACATTTAAAGAGAAACTCAAAAGTTAGCAGATTGACAGATCAATTTAAAAGCACCATTGAGTCCACTGCATCACATCTGGACAGTGTTAACTGGGTTAACATATAAAACGGTTTCATCAAATGTATAGTAAAGCATGCTTTAAATGCAAAGGATATACTGAATGTTATAACAAAAACAACTGTTCATATGGGACAGAAACCAATATTTTATTTTGATATTGGAGCTATCAATGAGAAAATAGTGTCTCAAAAATAGTTTAAAGCAAGTCTTAACTTCTGCTTTTATAGTTAACAAATTAGTTGAAAGCAAAAAATCAATGTAGTCTAGCACAAAATGAATGGTCAATCTTAATCTTTGAACTCTGCTAAGCACACAAAAATCTTACAAATGTGGACTTTACCATGAAATGAAACAGACCTTGTTAAAACTTTGAGGCAGAATGAGGCACTCAAGTATCACAGAAAATGAAATACAGTTAGTGTTTAGTTGGCTATTTGAGGTTTGTCGGCTTGCATCTCAATACATCATGTTTTATCTTTTTTTTTAGTAAAGCATAATAGTACATTTACAGGTGCATTTCTTCATTTCAAATAAGTGAAAGTACAACAAAAAGCACCAAAGCCATAACTAACAGATGTAGGTTCAGAATATATTTTCAGAAAAAACATTCAAACTATTATAAAGTCCATTATTGCTACTGAAGGGATACCGGGTCTGATTTGATGTAATGAAGGTAGATACAAAACTGACCCTAAGAAACAACATGAGAACAAATACAGCGTATTAATGGCAAACCACCTCACAGGACACATCATCTTCAAAAGGATGGCTTCCACAGGAACCAGTTGGGCTTGTTTTTAGGCAATATTCTAAAATAATACTTAATGGAAGAGTTCATCCCAAAATGAAAATGACCATGTACTCACTCTCATTTCATTTCAAAGCTGTATGGCCTTTTCTTCTGTGGAACACACACACGCAAAATTTTCTGAAGAATGTTTTTCCAGGTTTTGCCCATGCAATGAAAATCAATGGGGTCCAAAACAACATTAAAGTACACTGACTTCTTTTGTGTTTCACAGAACAAAGCCATAAAGGTTTGGAATGAAATGAGGGTGACCTAAATGACACATTTTCATTTTCTGGGGAACTATCCCTTTAAAATTTGCAGATACATTTTGAACTTTTCACAATATCTAAACCCCAAAGGACATAAATGGGAAAATGGTTCAATGATGTTGGAAGTAGGACATATGTAGCCAACTTCTGTACTTAAAATGGTACATACGGTTTAAATCTACAATTGTACACAGCTTCAGAATAAAAGATAATTACTTCTTTATAAACTGGACCATTCACTTATTCAAAGACTATGGAATTACCTGAGAAATTGGTTCAATTGTCTGCATTAAAAAAGGTATATAAGAGACAGCACCATCTTATACCAGTGATCTTCCTGCTTGCACCATAAACATACAGTGTGTCCAGTTTTCACAGTTCCATTCTATACATACTCAAGGGTTTTGATTTAAATATACAAGGGTGAAAATTATTTACATACAAACTTTTTTCAGGTACCAAACGCTTCTCTATTACACTATACTCTTTAAAAGCTTCTGGAGAAAAATCTATGGAAAAATAATATCGACAGGTTAACTGTACTATTAAAAAAAAGAAAAGATTACAAAAAAAATCTGTTTCCTACAACGAAGGATGGCATTTGGCCCAATCCAGGGGCTCTGCATTTGCATTAGAACAGCTTATTCCAGTCTCTTGTTGCCTCCATTAGATGCCGTTGACCATGGCCAATCCAGTCCTCTTGGTTGTTGAAAACTCGGCCACAAAACCAGCAACAAAATGTTGACTGCTGCTCTGAACCAGCAGATGAGGACCTCACCACCTCATACTTATTTCTGCTAGTCTTTTTTAACTTTAGTTTTAGTATGAATCTCTCTTGAACAGTGCCTCCTACTGGCCTTGATCTTTCGCTCCCATTGCCATTGGAAGCATTCTGCTTTGAAAGTGTATTTGGAGACTCGGAGAGGGCTTTAACTGTACTTTGGGACAGTGCCACCTTGAGAACTTCACCTTTGTATTTGTTCACTGACCTCATGATGCTAGAAACTTCAGGAATATCTGCATCTGGGTGGTTCAGAACAACCACAGGCTGGTTTCGACGGGGACTTTTGATTTCTTGAAGTGGACTAAAGGGACAGAGCCTTAGCATTCTCATGGCATCTTTCGCAACAGGCTCCCAAATTGAGGTAGCATCTTTCTCAGACGACTTGCTTGAGATTCTCCTCATTTTGGAGGAGCCCTCCAGCATTTCCTCAAACAAAGCCCTTCGCCTCCGTTTCCTTTGGCTTCGTGGACGGATGGGACAGGGAACAAGTGGCAACTTCTGTAATGCTACATCATGATCAGCCCTGCTTTTGTTTTGAACATTGGATTGGGGTAAAATATGTTTAAGCTGGGATGCTGGGATGAGTTTATGAGTGAGACCTTGGGAATTAGTAGAGGTTTTTAGACCTGCCGACACATTGGTTAAAGATTTATTTGAGGACATTAACAAGCAAGGGGACTGTAAAGAGCTTGTGGCAAGGTATACCGAATTTTTAGCTGAGGTGTATGGAGCAGTGGAGAGAAATCTGGTGCCGTTGGGACCTCTAACTATCTTAAGGAATACCCTGTTTTTGCCCGCCTCATTTACTTGGTTGCCCTGGTTCAAAGCTTTCCCATCTGATTTGTTCAAAAGTATACCCGACTTAGCTGGAGAAATGTATCTAACTAAGTAAGCTTGCCTCCCAGACTGCAAGGGACTGGTTTTATCTGCTGAACTCACAGGCATGGCCAATACAGGACGAGTTGCAAGCACAGTCTTAGAACTTGGACCATTTGACTCACTACTAACTGGGGTAACAGGGAGTGATCTCTGAACTAAATAACAAGTCTGTGGCACATTGGCCGCCTGTTCTCCAGATGAGGACTTGACAGCACCTGAAAAAAGAAGAGATGCTTTAAGCGCTGCAGCATTGACGAAATAGCGGTTTCCACTGCCGCTCGGTGCCATTTGGATAGACGCTTGACCTTTAGTTTCCAGACTTGAACTTTGTGTAGACATGCCAATTCTGCCTCCATTTAAAGTCAGAGCTATTCCCTTAGTCTTGCTGGCTGTCTCAATCCCAGGTTTCACATAGGACACATTAATTTTGGGAGAACTGGACTTAGTAATCAGCTTGAACCCAGCTCCACTTTTCAGCTGAACTGGCACAGCATATGGAGTGTCTGTAGTTTGAAGGAACATCTGCTGCTTTCCTTCAGGTGTTTGCAAAATCCGAAGTGTTGTTTTGGTTGGCCTAACAGTTTCTTGTCCTGCACCTGAAGACCTCATTCTTTCTTTCTCAAGTTGATGGCTGATAATGGCATCCGAGTGCTTTTCAAGTATCTTTCCCAAAACAGCTGCGCTAGTCAAGCTTGCCGCCGTGTTCTCGCTTGCAAGTGTGATGCCTTCCGGTTTCTTCTCTGATGAGGATGAACAAGCCGTTTCTACTTCTTTTTCTGGAAGCACAGGAATGAGTGAATCATCAACAGTAGCTATGCACTCATCGACCTCAATATCACTATCTGACACTCGCTCTAATGCTTTCTCTCCACTTTCAGAGAGTGGATCACTCTCATTAGCCACACCCTTGCTATCTTCTTCCACTGGAAGAGGTGGCGATGCCGGCAGAGTTAAGCTCCAGTCACCAAAATCCTCCTCGCACTCTTCTTCCTCTAGCCCCAGCGCTAAGTCTTCCTCGGGCTGCAATGAATCGGGAGAGCTCCCGAAGGAATCCTTAGAATAATTGTGGAAATTAAAGACCTCTTGACTTGGGGAATTGAGTACGTTATTTTCAACCTCTGTGTTACAATCTTTGGCATCAGGTGATGCACCTTTGCTGGTTTCATTTTGTGAGTTTGCCTCAGTGGTTTTGTTTTTAGTTACTTCAGAGAACTTTCCAACTACACTGTCTGAAGCTTTGGTCTCACTTGAGTCAGGAGCATTTGTGTAAAACTGAGAGGTCTCTCCAACTTTTGCGTTAAAAGTCTTAATGTCAGTCATCTCACAAAATGTGTTCACAACTTTGTTTGAATTGGAATCCTGCCCTTCTGCAGCCACTGAATCAATTATGTTTTTTTCCACATAACGTTCAAAAGGGCAGCTCAGTTCAATGTTATTCTTACATGGTTTACCACCTTTTGAACTTAATCGAGGTTCCAGGATAAGAGATTTTTCTGAAAATGTTGCATCTGTTTTTATATTTGGAAGTTTCGATTCCAGAATATTAATGTGTGTGAACTTGTCATCTACAGACATTTCAGGATCAGATTTTGAATTGGAAGAGTCACAGGAAGGATGTGTGGTTTCATCAGCAGGTGACTGTGATCCTGAGGGTTGATCCATAACCGAAGCTAATGCTGTAGCCTCATATTCAGATGGGTTTACTTGAGCAATTTGCAAATCAGAAAGTGTAGTCTCAGAACCAGCAGAGGAAACCTCTGATTTTGAAACGGGAGGTGTGGCGGCTGGATTTGCTGTCTGGATATCATCAATGTAGCTTTTTTCACTTGAACAGAGGAAAGATACCTCATGAGGATGTGGGGATGAACTCCCACTTGATTGACACAGAGAAAGTGCAACATCTTTTGATGCAGTAGACAGTACTTTAACACCATGTGAGACTTCAGTATCCTCATTATTAACCTGCCATGCCTTACTTGCAATCTTAAAGCTAACTTTGTGCTCCTCTGTCAGGGGGAGATGGTTGCCAATGTGATTTTCAACTTCCAGTGACTTCTCTTTTATTGAAGACGGCTCATTTGATTCTCCAGACTCTAAACTGAGAAGAGATCCGATGCTTGGTGAGGATGAAGAGCAGGGGCTGCTGGTTGTTTTATCTTCATCACCGGTGTGTGAGTCAGAAACCTCATTTTCAGTGGATTCCTCTGGTTTTGTCGGTATGACTTTTAGAACTAAATGCTTTTTACCATCTACCATTTTAAAGCCCATGACTTTAGTGGTACAGTTTGGTGGAATAGATATTTTATTTTTCACCATAAGAACAGTGAGTCCATTGTTGTTGGTTGAATTCAGAAGTCCTGGACTAATCTCATGCTCTTGTAACTTTGGTTGTGGCATTGTTGATGGAATAAGGTGCAAAGTTTGTGGCTCACTTTGTATGGGAGACTTTGTCCATTTATTATTCTCTTTTTTAACCCCAACAGCTCTTTCAAGAAACTGCTGGGTTTCCTCCAAGGTTTTTTCAGGATTAAACAACCTGCCATTATGATCAAGCAGACCTACACCAGGGAGTGAGTTAAGTTTTGACATCCATTGTGATTCTCTGGATCCTCCACCTGGAGGAGACTTTTTAAGCAACAGTTTTAATCCAGTTGAATTAACTCCAGAATTGTCCTCATTTGCTCTCCTCTTGTTCATCTCCTCTCCGTGTGCCACTGTAAGATGTTTGTTCAGGTACTCTCTGCGAGCTGCACTATAGCCACACATCTGACAAGAGAAAGGAAAAGTCCCTGAATGCATCAAGTTATGCTTCTGAATCTCTCCTTGTGTGGGGCTACCATGCGGACATTTCACACATTTGTGATTACGTTCGTTGTGACGATGGATGTGCTGAACAAAGGTTCCTGCATCTCTGGTGGAGAACTCACACTTTTTACAGCAAAACTGTCCATTACGGCTGTGGCAGTTGGTAAAGTGCCTGGTGAGCAAAAGAAGTGAATACTGCACCCCATCGTTGCAAATCTCGCACGTGACCAAAGTGTTGCGATGTCCAATGCGATGTCGCTGAAGAGATGAGAATTCATTGGTGACGAACGAGCACAGATCACAAGGATAAGTTGGAAGGGTTCCTATGTGTGATCCTTGAAAATGCTTCAGCAAGTCGTTAGGGCTGTAAGTGGTGTCGTCTTTGCATTCAGAGCAACAAAAACTCAGTATTTTTCCAGAGAAGATTGCGCCCTGCTGCATCTTACATGGAGTCTTTCCAGAAGCTTTGCCGTCTATGTGAAGATTATCAGTGGCTGACTCCTCAGGGTGCGTTTCATCTTGGTCACACTGCTCGTTACATGAGGCTGTCTCTGGAAGCTGATGTGCCAACTCAAGTGGCAAAGTGTGGTCCAGTAAGGTGTCATCATCCTGGCTCTGGTCATGACTTTCAGGGGGATCATCTGATGCAGTCAGGTTAACCTCCATGCTTTAGAATATATGCTCCTGAAATATTTGGAAAACAAAAAAGAAAAAAAAAACATTATTATATTGTAATAAGTGAATAATACTACTGTTACTGTACAGTTAATGTTTTACAGCATTTAAGAAAAATCTATTAAATACATATTGTAAGAGCTACTATGCTTTAATTTACACTTTAATCAAACATATGCAATATGTTGAGTATAAAAGTATTACAGAAAAACAGTAGTCAACATTTAAAGTGGATCAAAAAAGTTAATCAAAGTTGTCCTAAGACTAGAAACGGTATTGTTCAAAATTCATGTATAACTTTTATGAAATGTTTTGATCCAGATCAAATGTTGACTACTGTAATTTAACTTACACTAAGGTCTTTTTTCCCACAAATTGACCACATATTCTCTCAAGTGCAGTCTACAATACTAATAGGCCTATTTGTTTAAAAATGACAGACATCTTCTTGCCTTTCATGCTTGTTGTCTTAGTTGTGTCAAGAAAGCAGAACAGAAAACATTTCTATGCCATTCACTGCGATTCCTTGCATCTGGAAAAACTGGTTGTCACATTATAGTCTTTAACAGCCAAGTTATATACTGCAGAGTAAGAAGTATGAAAAACTTTGTTTCATGAATGTTGCAAAAATGTAGGCTAATCATTAGGAGCCCAGAACAGATGGAGTTAGTTTTCATTTTCTGTGCCAATTTTGTAGAATAATATCTAGAAAAAAAATTATATACACAACTTAAAAGTTTATAATAAACAAAATATCATCAAATATGCCAAACAATATCTGATAAACAGATGTGAATCATTTTTAGAATATCTGTTGTTCAAAGTCTGTGAAAATCTGCTAAGCATTTTGCAAATTTTCATATGGACCTACCATCACAACTTTTATCTGTGTTTAAGAGATGATCACAACAGCATACTATCAGAATACACTAATTACTGCAACAGTCTATAGCATGTCTACTCTGCACGGTATGCAAATTTTCTGCATGCATAAAATACATGGATGATCCACTACATTTTCCAAAATGAGCAGTACTCGGTTTACTGTGCAGAATATAGCACTTCCCATTAATTTGTGGTTCATCTGTGAAGAATGAACTGGCATAAGAAATTCAAACTGCAGAATTTTAACATGTGTCTTGACTCATGATTGAGCTGCCAAATGTTAAGATATTTGACACAAAAAAATTACATTATATTTTCAGAATTTTTATTTCCAAGATAATAAATAAATACCACTTGCTAAATGAAATGTGCAATGATGTCATGCGATGTAGTGTAGGTCACGTAAAAACAACTGCTGTAATACTGTTTAATAGATAATACTATTTGAAATGTTTACTGTTGAGAATAACTCTAACCCTGAGAAATGCTAACTCTGTCTGTATGGTAACATCAATCTGTATGAAATCAAATCTATAATATTTTTTAAGATTAAATGTTGTGATTCAACAATTATATAGCAATCAAACGTTGCCATTAACCAATTTAATCCCACTGGTAACATTTTGTCAAAATTTAGATTTGAGTCAACTGTCTAAAAAAAGTTGTCAAATATTAAAATGCAGACTTTCTTGATTTCATGTGATTATTTTTAACATGGCTGGTGTAAATGTCTTATGACAACAGTTTAATTCTAGTTTGCACCTCTGAAAATTTAGAGTCTGTGTCAGTTACATAAAATCTGGCACACATATATATATATATATATATATAATATATAAATATAAAAGGATCGCAATACATCTAAACACGCCAGTGGTCACATTTGAGAACAGTGGGAGAACCCTCAGACTATTTTTTAAAACAATTCAATAACATCCAATATTTAAAAACAACTGATTGATAGGCTACACGTTATATAATTTTAGATTTCTAAATAGTTACATCAAATGAAAAGTACAAATTAATTTATTCTTTGATGATTTTTCCACGCAATTGCTTGATAGTAAAAAAGAAAAAAGAAAAAAAAGAAAGAAAAGTGTCATCTATTGGGTCATTAATCAACTGAGCAATCCGACTCCCAATGGCTATAATTGTGACCAGCATTACTAACTTGTACAAAACTTTAAAAAATGCAAGAAATGCAGGGAAATGTTAATTTTACTGGGCTATTTGACGAGCTGAGAGAACACCGCAGAATGAAATGGATTAATGTTGTATGATAACCTCCAAACTAATTTACAACCAAGATGTGTGAAGTGATGCATAGAACATCATTTCATATGTAAACTCTCTTGTTGAGTGTAAACTTCATCAGCATGATCATATCTCATACCCATATTCGTGCAAATGTTTTCAACAGACAGCGTTGATTTATCTTTTCTCATTTTCCACAATTGCTATTATTAGCCAAACTTTTCATCAGAATTTCATCACTTCACAATCTTTCTACAGATGAGCAAACAAACTTTTTAAAAACATGATACAAAACCAGCAACACCTTCCTGCAAGTCCTGCATCTGCGAAGAAATAAAGTTATTTAAATTAAGTTGACATTCACCAACTTTGTGCAACGCGGACACGCACAATGCACAGCCAACTAAAGGAAGTGCCATGTCAATCGACTCAACACGACAATTATGGCCGTGCATTTCTGGATGCACACCGACTATCCCGCTACTCTCTTAGCGAACAAATCTACAAATGTCAAAGTCATTCACTCATAAGCCATGTTATTTATCCACATCAACAAAAATAAACCAACTCGCCCCCACCCACGCTGGATGTAATCATACGATTAAAAACACAAAGAAGTCACCGTAAGAGCGCACTACTCAAAAAAGTCACAGTTATGATAGAATTGAATGTCATTGTGTCTTAATTAAAACCGCGGGTTCAAATAGGCGCAGTTTAGAGAAATTTACCTCTCTTTTCTCTTTAGACTGGCAGGTCGGTGACGGCAGCCATGACAGTTCCATCCGGGTTCCGCTGCCTTCAATGCGCGTGAGGCAGGAACTCAGAGCGGATGAATATGGATTACCTGAAACACTCATTAGGTCGTCTTTACAAACATATATTTCTTTTTAAACCTAAAAGCAAATTCTCTCATTGGAATACAAATTTCCTTTGTTTAATTTATGAATAGAACGTGTTGTTTTAATTAAAATCCACCTAGTTTTCGGTCTGTCCATCTATAAAAGTGGCCGTGCATACTGCTGTTTTGTAGACTCCAGGGACGCCATGACTCACTCTAAATCATGAAGCGCCATCTTGACCTACAATATCATTACTCTGATAGATAGTTAAATAGTGTTTACTAGGTTATAAATACTGGCGCACTGAAATGCGCGAACAGATGTAAGAATCACATTGTGCTACTAGATGATAATATGATGATGCTTTTCCTGGGTAAACATACGTTTGTTAACTAACATTTATGTAAGTGATCCTAGGCTAGCCTATATCAGGGTAACCATAATTTAAAATATAAATAAAAGAATAAACGACATATTACTGCAATGTTAATTTAATTAAATTGATAAGGCTTTTGCACATAGCCTAATGTTTACACTAAACATTAATTTTCAAGTTGTGTTTTTATTGCAAGTTGTTTAGCCTAAACAATGGTGATTGAAAAATCTGGCAAACATGTTCTCATATTGCAACTTCAGGCTTTACACTTAACATTTGAGGAATTAGATACATTTACATTTATTTACTAACTAAATAAATGACATATTATGATTGTTAATGCAGTTTTATTTATAAGACTTTTACATTTTGTTCTACAATATAGGCTATAACAACCACTAGGATGTGGAATTACAAATCAAACATGGTCCTTTTCAGAATAGAATATTGCAACTTGAGTCTCCAAAAAGAAGAATTGTAGGCCTAGATGTAATTTATACTGTTTGTCATTAGAAGCCACGATAAGATCTAGTAAATGATGACCAGGGTCATAAATTCATTGGGCCGAAAGGCCTCCAAAAAGGACAAAAATGACCTACATATTTGAAATGTTAGTCTGACATTTGATAATATTCTGCTATAGGCATATTAGAAATGCATTAAATCAAATGTCTACCTAATAATATTTTAAATTAAATAAAGGGATCATGAAATATTTAAAAGCAGTATAATAATAGTGTTTCATTTACTAAAAAAGAACATTAAAATGTATGTAATACTGAAATAATATGGTTATGTACCTGCAAATATCGTCATTTTAAAGTAGTAAGCAGTAATACATGTAGTAATATTTTTATAAACAGCCTTACAAATTGTCTTGACATGTTTGCAAATTGATCAAGTGTTACGTAAAACAAAAGATGATGGATGAATGAAGTGTAAATTAAGGTGTGACATGTGAAGGTGTGACTTGCCCATTAGAGATCATTGACCCCACTTACTTCAAAATTCAGATTTGTGGAATTACTGTAATTTGTCATTGTGGGCCATAAGCTAAGATCCAGAAGGAGAAATTATGACCAGGTCAGAAATTGACCAGGCCTTGGTGCAAAATTTAATAGCTCTTCGATGGAAATAGAAGAAAAAGAAGAACTTTGTCCTAAAATCAAGGTTTTGAAACACTTTAAAAATTAACAATATGAGCTACATAAGTTTTGTTATTGTATTCATTGTTTCAATAAGAACATCCCAGTGCTTTTAAAGTGATTTTTTATAGCCCAAGTAGCTTGGGATATATAGTGTAATTAATCACATTTTTATTATTGTCAGAAAAAAATCTAGGCATCTATGACTGGGGTCTTTTCATATCAATAAAGACATATTCACAGCTGTTAAAGGGTATGAATTAGCTAAGAGCCATTGTATAGATTGATTGGGACATATCAATCAAAGAGGCGTAAACACATTCATCAAACCTATTCACACCTATGACAGAGGTCATAATCTTTTCAAATTTGATTATCACAAAATGTTGAATTTGAGAGCAGATTAAAATCTATTTCTTGTATGATACAAAAATCCACTATTTATGTTTATTTGTTAATCAAAAATAAATACAGTATATAACTTCTTTATGATTGAGAGAATGTTTCAACAGAAAAATGTTTTAGACTTTTTTAGACAAGATTTACACATTTCAATTTTATTATTAATATTATTATTAATTAAAGTATTTTAAATGAGTGAACAATTATTGCTTAAAACATTTTGTATAATTCATAAACTTAAATTTAATCATATTTTTATTTTTTTTATTTATGAATAAGAATCAAATATAATAAATGGTCATAATATTGAATTGATAAATTAATGTAACAATTCTTTAAGCATAGCTCATTTACAATATTACATTTTCAAAATGTTTTAGTAAAAACATCACTGTTTATTAAACTTCAAGAAAAATAGTTAATTATCATATATGCCATTTTGAATGTAAAATCTTACATACATATATCTTTTGAATATAATCGTATATGCTTATTAAAAAATAAGAAACACATATGAGCATTATTTTGTATATTATTTTAATGTATAAGAATACATGTTACAAATAATAATATGGATACATAAAGTAAAATGTCTGCTATTACAAAAATCGTAATATATTTTAATGGAACAAGGGAATGGAGCATTTAGTTTTTGTGATTCATATTCGTATTCATAAACTTAAACATATTTTCATTTCTTTTAATGTATGAATACGAATCACATAAACTGAAACGGTCCATTCCCTTGTTCCATTAAGATTGGTAAAAAAAATTATTAAGCTCTTGTTTTTTTAATCATTAACAATTCTTAATTCATAAAGTGAATAATCTAAAAATTATTTAATTCAATTTGAGGGAATTTTACTATACAATTGATATTCTTAAATCTAAAAAAAGGCTCAACATTTTTTGAGTGTACTTACAAATTGTTTAAATGTAAATGAGCATATAGGCCAACATATTTGTAACATTTTAAAGTAAAATGTAAATGCAAGCTGGATGTATAATTACATTATTTATTTACAAAAAAAAAGAACATTTAAATGTCTGTAATATCATAAAAAATATGGCAATGAACCTGCAAATATAATTATTTTTTAAGTAGTAAGAAAATAGGTGGTAAGCAGTAATACTTCAATACATCAACAGTCTTACAAAATGTCTTGAGATACTCACAAATTCATGAGTATTTGTGATGAACAACAAAAGATGATGGATGAATGAAGTGTAAATTAAGGTGTGGCATGTATGCAGGTGCGACTTGCCCATTAGAGATCATAGAGCCCACTTAACCTTTAAGGTGTACAAGTGTTAGGACGGCCCCCTCTTGACCAAGGTGGGCAGGTATAAATAGTGGTTACTCTCAGTAGTCAGTAGCACAAGGAGCAGTGAAACAACATCCAGCAACAGAATTACATTCTACAAGTGATAATCAAAAGACCCTTGAAAGACATGTGGATGGACTGCATTGGTAAGTATTATTGTTTTTATTAATTTATTTTTTAGATTTTAATTTCCTGGAATAATTATTTATATATTATGTTATAATACTTGCATATTTTTACCCTTACAGCTCAAGATGGAAACTCACAGGCCAGTAAGATTGCAGGCCGCAGGAAGAGAACAAGTTTTACCAAAGAGCACTTGGAACTACTTAAAATGGCTTTCAGAGTGGACCCCTACCCTGGTATTAGTGTCAGGGAAAGTCTATCTCAAGCCACTGGCCTACCAGAGTCACGGATTCAGGTATGTAAATAACAATACAGATAACAAACAGTTTTAAAAAAAAGTATACAAATGTTCATTTCATATATCAACATTCTAACATAATTGTTTTATTTTTTCCAGGTGTGGTTCCAGAACAAGAGAGCCAGAACCCAAAAGAACAGAGCCACTCAGTCCTCACCACAGCTAGACAGTACCTCTCCTCTGCCTAGCCCTTTCCTACCCACTCACATGGCTAGTGTTGGGGTCAGTGGCCAACAGAGAGGCAATCAAGAATCGTCCTTCAACATTCAGATGTCTCAAACATCTCCTCAGCACTTTACTTTTCCTCCAAGTGACTACAGCACACCTGCCATTAAGCCTCGACAGAACAGGTTGATGGGAACCAGCTCTTGTTCTCCCTCTGATCTGCAAGCTATGGCAGACAGCTGGAGCTCTGGAGGAAGCACACAGAGCTCTCCTGAGTCTACATGGAGTCTCCCAGTACAGAGTTTTGGGAATTCCTATGAGGACGAGAGTCATTTCTTCCTCTACCCACCACCTCCTTATCCTCATGGAAGTGTCAGAGTAGGGTGTGTTAGCGGCCTGGAGTCACTTCCAACTTCTCCTGCCTTTTCTGATTCTGCATTTTGGGACATGGGACTGGAAAATCGCTCCCCATCTGTGCCAGACACCGACTGTGGAAGCCCATGGAACTGCATCGCTGAGGAGCAGCCTGTGGCCCCACTTCCAAATCTGTCCTCTCAGTATCTGGAGGATGTCCTTGGGAAAATGGAGCCAGCCTGGTGGAACTTCAATGGCCAGATGGATCTAAACTAATCTAGAAAACATCCATAACCTAAAGGAGAAAAACACTGTTTTAACATGGGATTTAACTTGAGAGATAGGATTCTTTCATTTTGAACTGTATTATATGGAAAGCATGGTATTGTGCAAGTGCCGGTTACAGAGCAATATCCACATTGGACATTTAATTACATTGTTTATTTAATGGACTTTATTTATTGAAATGTTCTACCAATTAGTAGATTGTAAACAGTAGCCCACGGTTGCACCAACAAATAACTTATTGTAAACAGTAGCCTACGGTTGCACCAAAAGTAACTTATTTATTTTGTATGCTCTTTTTAAGGTATTATAGTGCAGTTGGGATATTTATTTGCATTTAATGAAGCTCACACAACCTATACTGTCACTTTGTAAAATAACTTATTTGAAATAAAATGTTAAAATGATTGTTTGTTGTTGAATTCTTTGATTCCGAGTCGATGGGAATCGAAAGTCAACTTTAAAAGTTTAGAGTTGATTCCCATGAGTGGAAGGGCCTTCCGGACATGTCCATACATATCACATTGATAGCATAGCCTACTAGGATTTGTGATGAATGGCAGTGAAGCAACATAACAGATAGGTCACGATAAGACAACATGACAAATGTAGTATGTCCGGATTGCTTTCGTAGGCTACTAGCTACACACTTATATAAAACATACTTTTTTTAGCGGCCGTGAATTACTTTAAAATAAGTAGGCTAACTGTTACCTCAAGAGAGTCAGTGAAGTGATCAGACACAGCCTCAGTAACTTAGTGGGGATCTGGATTCTCCTCATCAAAATCGTTTTATGCGAGTCAAATTTGTTCACTGATTGAGTCGAAGTCTCTCTGTATGTCTCAAAATTACGACAGTAGGAGGCGAGTCTTATTCTCTCAAAATATCTATTAATTGAAAAAAAAATTCAGATTCACTCAAACGATTAATTGAGAAACCAATAATATCTCGACTCCATTTTGGCATTTCCCAACTATTCGACATTTTTATTTTACCTAAAAGAGCTCATGCATATTTGACGAGTTTATGGATTTCTGTTTCTAAACAACTTGTTCTAACATTCGTTTTTTAAAAGTACCATAACATGGTCATCAACCATGCATTTTAATCAAGGAAAAGTATTTTGTATGCGGAACGTGTCACACGGATCGTTCTTTCCAGGGTCCTGTTTGACAAGGCAGACTCTGTCGAACGTAACCACTTCCGCCTCCCACCGGAAGCGCATAGCGCTACACACGTGTAAACAGTGGATAGAGAATCACGTTGTGAGCCTGATATGATACCATGATTTAACATCTTGAATTCTGTGATTATATGTGCAGCGGATTGAAATAAACAGTTACCGCACAAAGGTGAGCCTTTATTTTCCATGCCTAAAAGTGACTGCATTGATGATGATTTAAAGAACAACGTGTTTATTCCTCAATTGTTCCAGCGTACAATACCTGAAATTAAATTACAATAGATAACCAGTTTGTCCAAATCGACAAATTCGGTACGTTGTTCATGCATGTTTTCTTCTAATTGCTAGTTGTCTGGAGGTTACCAGTGGGTTTGACTACGTTACACGATTCAGTGAGTGTAGTTTATATTATAGGGGTGTAACAAAATATACAACATGTATCGTGGATATTGACACTATGTATTGTGTATAGTTCACCCAAAATTACTGTGCGAGAAAAAAAGTATTCAGAGTTTTAGTTTAACTACTACTTATAATGTTTAATATAATGTATTACATATACATTGGATTACCAGCACCAAGTCCAAGCCTATTCATTTACACCCACAATGTAATATCAAATTTACTATTTTAATCAACAGTCGATTTTTTTGTTAAATTTTGTCATATGTCAATGATATCGTATCATGAGTTCAGTATCTTGATGTGTATCGAATCGTGACGTGAGGGTATCATTACACCCCTAGTAGTTTATTCTGTCTTTAAAGCCAGTGTATTATTCACAACCATTGTGTCATAGATATGCGTAGGAAGTAAAGTCTTACTGATTCTGGATGTTCAGTAGGTATGGTTTGACTTTGACTTGTCAGACTTTAAATTGCTGGAGAATATCAATATGCATGTAAAAACTGCAGCTGTCACCCTGCAGCTCTTGCCTGGCTTTCCACTGTGGTTAAGCAGGGTTTAGGTAGTCAATACATGGATGGGAGACATCAACATTTTTCTGTGAATCAAATAAAGATCATTGCTGATAATCTGTCTTATCTCTTGAAGAGCAAAGATGGAGAAGAAAGAACAGAAGCGGCACCAGCATAAGCACAGTGGGCCCAAAGCACAGAAGAAGAACAGAAAAAAGGAGCATGGCACTGAACCAGAGCAGGATGAGCGCAAGAGGAACCCACGCGCGTTTAGTGTTAAGTCAGCTGTGCGCATGGCGAAAACCTTCCATAGGTCAGTGCTCAGAAAGCTTCATTCAACATTACCCATCTTCCACTGATTTTTACACTTACTTTATCCTATTAATGAGTGACACATTATTCCTTTGCCATTCCCTTTGTTCTAATAACTTTTACTTATTATATTTTAAGTAAAATGATTTGTCCCTTCTTTGCTTTTAATCTCTTTTAACATTATTTTGTAGGGCTCAGGATATTAAAACAAAGAAACATCACATTCCTCTGGTAGACCGCACCCCTCTGGAACCCCCTCCTATTGTTATAGTGGTGATGGGACCTCCAAAAGTGGGCAAAAGCACCCTTATTCGATGCTTGATCAAAAACTTCACACGGCAGAAGCTTTCGGACATCTGTGGACCCGTGACTATAGTATCTGGTCAGTTTTGTAATGCATAATAAAAAACGTATTTAAAATAGTTTTCATTTACACCTGTCAAAAATCAAATGTCACATTTGCGGTAAGATTAAAACGGATGTATACTTCTGAGCAACAGCGTACTGACTTTTTCAGACAGAATCAATAAGCTGTGAGGTGACTTTTTTTTCTTGTCGATGTTTATAGGAAAGAAACGCCGCCTGACATTCATTGAGTGCAACAATGACATCAACACCATGATTGATTTGGCAAAGGTTGCTGACTTGGTGAGTGCAAGCCTGCATCATTTCTATTTCAATATATTTTTAAATATAATTTATTCATGTTATGGTAAAGCTGAATTTTCAGCAGTCATTACTCTAGTATTTAGTGTCACATGATCCTTCAGAAATCATTCTAAAATGGTGATTTGCTGCTCAGGAAACATTTTTCAATGTTTAAAACAGGTGTGATGCTTAATATTTTTGTGGATACCATGATCCCTTTTTTCATGATTCTTTGGTGAATAGAAAGTTTAAAAGAACAACATTTAATTTGTTACTTTTTACCAATTTAATGCATCTTCATTGGAATTCTGAGTTTCTTAAAAAATAGTTTTTAATTTCTTAAAAAAACATTTGAAAGGTAGTGTACATGTTGACTCGGTACTAATCTAGATAACCGGAAGCCTCAAAAGTCTGGTTTTATTTGAATATTAGACTGTATAATTACTTAATTATGTTTTCCAGTAATGCAGCACTGATATTTTGACTTTATTAGGTTCTAATGCTGATTGATGCAAGTTTTGGCTTTGAAATGGAGACCTTTGAATTCCTGAATATTTGCCAAGTCCATGGCTTCCCCCGGATCATGGGGGTCCTCACACATTTGGACACCTTCAAGGACAACAAGAGACTTCGAAAAACAAAAAAAACGCCTCAAACACAGATTCTGGACTGAAGTTTTCCAGGTACGTCAACAACCCAGCATAACTGACATATCTTTTAAAGAGAACTGTCTTGTCTAAACACAAAAGTCTTGCAGGGTGCCAAGCTCTTTTACCTGTCTGGAATGGTGTATGGAGAGTACCAGATACAGGAAGTTAAGAACCTTGGGCGGTTCATCTCCGTCATGAAGTTCAGGCCTCTTGTCTGGCAGACTTCTCACCCCTATGTGTTGGCTGACCGGTGAGTGACCTGAAGAAATTTATCATTTTATTCACTATCTTTCTAAGCATATGCTGCATTTAACAGCCAATGATTTGTTTGTTTGTTTTTCCTAATAGTATGGAGGATCTTACTGATCCTGAGGCTATAAGGTTAAATCCCAAATGTGACAGAACCGTCTCTCTGTACGGCTACCTGCGTGGGACATTTTTGAAGAATAAATGTCAGGTCCACATTCCTGGTGAGCTGTCATTAATGTTTGCAAAATTCATTGCAGATAATCAGTTTTTGCCTCAGGAACCAGATTTTACGTTGTACATGTGGCAACCCAATATTTTCTTTTGTACAAAATTTACTTTGGCCTATTTCATGCTCTTGTCAGCCAATAATTTGCTGCACAAACCACACTGTGGTCAGTGAAATAGTTTGCTGTAACTGAACCTGTAATTTGGTTCAGATTTCTTTTGACTTCACATAGTTTTGTTCATGGTTTTTAAGGAAGAGAGCAAGTTCACAACCTGTCCATTTGGCATCTGGTACCTTTGACTAACTTTAAGCAATTGACCGATGAATTTGCACTAAATGACAGCCTTTAATGTCAGCAGCAAAATATAGACTCTGGAAAGCATTTTTGTCTACTCTTTTAAAAGTGAATACACTCACCCTACCATTTGGGGTAATTAATACATTTTTTTTATTTTAAATAAATAAATACTTGTATTCAGCAAGGACACGTTAAATTGAGTGACAGTGACTATAGACTTTTAAATTGTTAAAAAAGATTTATATTTTAAATGTACTTTTGAACTATGTTCATCAAAAAAATCCTGAAAATATTAAGGAATTCTTATTATACAAAGATATTTCCACAAAGATATTTAGCAGCACAACTGTTCAAAATTGATGATGATAATACATGTTTCTTGAGCACCAAATCAGCATATTAGAATGATTTCTGAAGTATCATTGAAGACTGGAGTAATAGTTGCTGAAAATTACATATAAAATATAAATAGAAAAGTTCTTTTAAATATGTAATACTATTTTACATTATTTCTAATAAATAAGAAACTTATTTTATAAACATTAAAAAATCTTACCGACCCCAGACATTAGTGTATTCATTTTGCTATGGTAACTATGCATTATTATATGGATGAAAACTACTGATAAATGTTGCAGGTGTGGGGGACTTCTCTGTGGCTGATGTTAGCTTCCTGCCGGACCCTTGCCCTCTTCCGGAAGCGACTAAGAAGAGAGCACTGAACGTAAAGGAACGTTTATTGTATGCCCCAATGGCTGGCGTAGGGGGATTGGTGTATGATAAGGATGCCGTCTACATCGATATGCCTTGTGGACATGCCAACAAGCAGCAGGTCAGATTTCAGTCTCATCACGTCCCCCGTGACAGCATTACCTACAGTTGATTTAATACCAGATGCAATAATGTCTCCAGTTTACAGGGCAGTCACAGCTTATTGCACCAAGTAATAACACTTTTTACACTCAATTTTGGTCCATCAGCGAATGTGACCTTGAGGTTTAAAGACGATTTGTGATCTGATGGATATTAAGTGTTTTAATGGTGTGAGAAATGTCTGTCCCAGGAGGAGGTGCGGCCCACCACTGAACTCGTTCAGTCTCTTATTGGAACACAAGCCACTTTGGATGTAAAAATGGCTGCCAGCAAAGTGTCACTTTTCACAGGAACTGCTGCACTAACACCGGAGGAAGTGCAGGAAAATGGGTAAGTCTTGCCAATTAAAATTATTGTATTGCAAACAGGGATTGTAATGTACCTGGAATTGACAGTAAAGTGCAATAATATAAAAAACTTATTTTTTTTCTAACTTATTTTATTGTATGCATGCATTGAACTAATCAACAGGAAGCAGAATCCTATGGAGAGCCTTGAGTGGGATGAAAAAGCAAGAGAGAGAGGAGGAGAGCTGTCTTTGCTGATCAAGATGAGGAGGATGATGATGATGATGATGATGATGATGATGAAGGTGATGAGGAAATTAGTGATGAAGAGGAAATTAGTGATGAAGAGGAGGATGTAGAAGAAGAGGGTGAGGAAAATGAAGAGGAGGTGGCAACACTGAAAAAGCACGACAAGACTGCTATGGAGGCGGCAGCTCCTCCTGTGAAGAAACAGAAAGTTGAGGAGCGTGCAGAGATGCCTGTGTTTGCTGATAGTGACGATGAACTGGAAAAGAGTGAAGGAGAGGAAACCGGAGATGATGAAAGTGATGATGAGGAGATGGAAGAAAGGGAGCCTGCAAAAAAAAGCTCAGGTCCAGACTCTGGTCTCTGCTCAGAGGAAGATGATGATGATGATGATGATGATGAGGAAGATGAGGATGAGGAAGATGGAGATGAGATTGTGAAATCAAAGATGTCCTCCAAGCATCCAGAGGAAGAAGAGAAAGACACCGAGGATTCAGAGATGGGTTATGAAACTGCAGGTACTTTGTTACTAAATAAAATATCCCAAAATAATCCAAAGATTAGATTTTATTATTTGTTTTCAAGGGATCCTAATAATTTATTCAGATTTAGGAATTCTAAATGTAATAATTTTGTTCACTTTGTCATACCTTAAGCTGCCTTTACTAATTTCCCCTTATACTTCCCTTTTTGCCTTATACTTCCCTTTTTGCCTGTTTTTATTTTTGTTGAATTTTACTACTCTGAAATCCCCTTTTGAACATGTTGAATGTATTTTGTTTATGTGGATGTTTATGTTGAAGGAGCACTACGCTGGAAGGAAGGTTTGGCCGAGAAAGCAACAGAGGCGTATTTAAGACAACAGCGTGCAGCTCCAAACCTGCGCAAGCTAGTGTACGGCACAGGTTAGGACAACAAACATCTACACTCATCTAAGTTTGGGCTGTTTTTTTCTTAAGTGAAACACAAAATTTGAAAGTCTCCTTAATCAGCTTTTTTCCTTACAATGAATATTCATAATGATGTCTGGCAAGCTGCAAAAAATTATAAACGCACTGTAAAATTAAAGTACTAAAATTAGACCTGTGTGCTGCTGAATACCAAGTCTTCTGAATCTGAAGCCATAGTTTATTTATTACTTATTTCAAATTTACACAGGGAGGGAATGATGATGTTTTATGAGTAGTGACATTTACACAGGGAGGGAATGATGATGTTTCATGAGTACTGACATTTAATTCACTCACTTAAAAAAGGCACAACATGAGGATCAGCATTCATTTTCATAAAATACATGAACAGCTAGTGCCAACCTATAATGTATCTGAAATGTTTCTCAGTGGCGGAGGAGGGAGAGGAGGATTCTAATGATGAAGAAGAGCTGGGCGGTTTATTTAAAGTCAGCCGTCCAGAGAAGAGTAAGAAAGTACGAGCGGATGCGATGGACTGCTCTCGCTTTCAGCCAGACAGCAGCCATGACTGGGATCAGGAGGAGGTGAGAGGCAGCATAAAAACACATGTGCATATGCATTTAAATGTATTTGCATAATGAATTTAAATATGCCGTTTGTTGTTCATGTCTTGTTTTCTTAAGATTTGTGTCTTTTCAGATGCTTGCATCTATCAGGGACTGTTTTGTGACTGGAAAATGGGAGGAGGATAAAGATGCTGCAACGCTGCTAAAGGAAGATGGTAAGAAAATTTAATGCACCAGATATCATCAGCAGCTGCTGATTCTGGGCAGTTCTCTGCTATAAGGGTGATATAAGTGCCGGTACTTTGGCACTTGGTCAATAGTAATGCATAAAATGTAACGATACAGAACTTACTACAGTATGTATTATTTTATGTCTTAGGTGAACAAGGACAAAATATCAGATTTATGTAAAAAAAAAAAAAAAAAAAAAAAAAAAAATTGCAGTGTAAATGCAGATTATTTGACCTGCTACTGTTTAGTATGTAATTACTATTAATAAAAATAGTATTGATAAGAAAAAATTAAACTCTTAAATGCTTTTAAATGTAGTATCTAATAGTCTATTTTTGAGACGCATTGAATCGATTGTAAAATCTATTTTCCATGTCTAAAGACGATTCCATTTTCAATGCCAAATATAGGCCAATCCACAAACAACTAACAGGCATTAGGACAAACGTAAAGAGGGCGCTTGAGACGCACAAGTCAGCAATATTTCTGATGACTTATTGGCGTGAAGTTTCGTGCACAATGACAAACAGGAGTGCAACTCTCTCGAAAAACAATAAGCAGAGTGGACTGCCATAACATAAATGAAAAACATTACTGCAGGCTTCAACAGGGCTGTGTTTACGATTAGAAATGTCAAACAAATTCTGCCTAGGCGATTGTAGCCCATGAAAAGAGGTTGAAAATAAAACTTAAAATTCACTGAAGGACTAGCCTACATTGAACGTGAAGTTTGTGTAGGATAAACACACTTGTCCCCTCATAGTTGTAGTGCTGCTGTGATATGGGAACTCACGATCGCACAGTTTGCATATCACTTTGTCCTTCATAGTCTGATCTACAGTCCAAAACCCAAAGTGCTTCCATATTGAGCTCCTCAAGTTAAGGGATATCACTCGTCTCTCATGTCGCACAGGTTGATTGCTGTTGTCCTCCCTTTTTTTGGCAAAACTCCTGCATCAGCCGATTAAAAATAAAGCCGAATAAAATAAAGCTTTCGCAACGCCTACGGCACTTTCGTAATTCTTTAATTTTCTTTTTCTGCTTGTTTGTAAGTTTTGTTACATCAATCTTTTTTATTTGTTTAATTCGTTTAAAATTCATTGTGTACATATTTGGTTAATTTTCGTTTTCGAAACTTGTGTTGCTTGGTCCGATCGATTTGTGCAATCGATTTTCGAACGTAAAGTGATAGCCCTAGTATCTAGTATTATTTATATTAATGCAAAATTTTAAGTAATATAGGCCTGGTTTCACAAACAGGGGTTAGATTACCAGGAAGTAGTTCAATTTAAATAAAGTATTTAATGTTGTTTTTATGTCAATGTGGTGTTTTTAAAGTCCCCATGAAATCAAAATTGACCATACATACTTTGTTTGCCTAAATTGATCGTTTTGTGGTGAACAAGTCCTCCATGCAAGTCAATCCACACAAAACATTTTTTTGGCTTCATAATCTTTAATCAAATTCTGAAAATGCCCCTCCCCTCTGCATTGGAGGACTTTGCCCGATGACGTAGGCTTGACGGTTTGGGTGTCTGCTTAACATCCGTAATCACGCCCCTCCAACTGACATTAGACAGGCACACAGCGTGAAAGGAGAGATGGCGAGGAGGTGCATTTTTCTAGATCCAATCAGGTGCTAGTTGGAAAAAAAAGCCACGCTCACTATTTTGCCTCATTTAGTATTCCGTTTCTCTTGGAAATACGTCACAGCACTGGAGAAAAGTCGTTTGCAACTTCCGGTTCACGGGGACTTTAATATGACTTGCACAGGGTTTTTCAGAAAGCATAAGTCAACACCATTGCTGAGTGTTTTCTCCTTAAATCCAAAGACATTCTCAAAATGCTGGTGTTTCTGACATCACAAACTACCTTGTAATCACATCAATGTGCAGACGGGCTTTAGCATATCATTAACAGCGAACTAGCAGGGGAGTCTCGAGAAAAACCAGGTTATCCCGGTATATTTTTCTGTTGATATGAAACATTGTGTACAATTAGCAATATAGCGGGTGAATTATGTATATTACGATGTTATAACACTCTTTTTGTTAAAGTATTTGGTGATCAAAATGAGTTTTAAGAGATATAGTTGAGTAGCAGTAGGATTTATAGATGTGCCTTTAAAAAACATTACTGGTGTGCATCTTGAGACAAAACAATGGCACTGACATATTTGACGATATGCTAAAGCCCGCCCGCACATTGATGCGATTGGTTACAAGGTAGTTTGTGATGTCAAAAACACCAGTGTTTTTCAGACTGTCTTTGGTTCACTGCAGTTTTAAGGAGAAAATACTCAGCAATATTTTAAGATATGTCAGTGCAAGTTGCTTTCAGTTAAAACTGCCCAAACATGCATTTTAGTCCGGGACCAGCTTAAGCCTTGTCTTTGAAACCGGGGGTGAGTGTATTCGAAACTTAAAATTTTACTGGTTTTGATTATTGACTACTGACATTTTGGTACTACTGTGACATCCATATTATATAATTAATTTCATCCCTCATCTTTCTAGATGAACTCTATGGAGATTTTGAAGATTTGGAAACGGGAGAAGTTCACAAATCAAAGGCTGGGAATAAAGACCAAGCTGAGGTATTAAAATCAAACTAGTTTTAAAGCATTATCTTCTGATTGCATCTGACATGTTTTTGTGGTGCCTATTTATTTATTGCATTTTTTAAATTTAAACACAGGGAGGAAATGATGATGAAAAGAATGATGATGACGAAGAGGAGGAGGCTCCCCAAGTAAAATTTGATGATGCTGAAGTTCAAAAGAACAAGCGTTTGGAGAAGAAGAGGCGGTTGAAGGAGAGGTTCAATACACAATATGATGATGGTGACGCCACATACTTTGATGACCTGAAGGAGGAGATGCAGAAACAGGCTGAGGTTAGAGGTCAAAGTTGAGTCAGTTACATTCAGCCTCCTTGTAGAGGAGAGCTAGAACAAATCTAACTTTTTTTTTTGTTCCAGTGATGCAAACTTGTATGCATTTCTTTTGATGATAATTTGTAAAATGTCCCAGTGTTTTTTTTTCATATAGAATGAAAGTCAGTAGGGTCCAGTGATGTTTTTTATGTGGTTGAATTTCACTGCATGAACAAAAACATTCTTCAAAATATCTTTTGTGCTCCACAGAGGAATATCATAAAAATTTTGTATGTATGTAAAAGTGAATGGTTTAAAAAAAAAATTCTCTCCCCTTCGTGTTGTAGCTGAACAAGCAAGAGTTTGAAGACATGGATGATGAAGTTCGAGTTCAGTATGAGGGCTTCAGGCCAGGCATGTACGTTCGTGTGGAGATCCCTGCTTTACCTTGTGAATTCGTCACCAACTTTGACCCGCACTATCCCATCATCCTTGGCGGTTTGGGAGCGAGTGAGGGCAATGTAGGCTACCTGCAGGTAAGTCTGTAAGGACTTATTTGTAGCAGACAATTGGATAATTTACAGCTTCTAGTGTAATGGATAACCTTGTGGATAAAGTGAAGGACATCTGATGCAACTCCAAGCCAAATGTCATTACATGGCAGGACTTGGTAAAAAATTCCAGTCCTTTCTTTATCTCCTCCACACAGATGCGTCTGAAGAAACACCGCTGGCACCATCGTATCTTGAAAACTCGTGACCCTCTTATCCTATCATTGGGCTGGAGGCGCTTTCAGACCATCCCCCTCTACTACATCGAGGACCACAACGGACGTCACCGCCTGCTCAAATACACACCTGAACACATGCACTGCGGTGCCACCATCTGGGGTGAGAGACAAACCATACACACACCTCTCCGATATTGGAAATGTAACTATGCATGCAAATTCTCCATATTTTTACTCGTGCTGCTTCAGCTCTGCTTGAGCAGCCAGTGTAATAAAGAACACGTAGTGCATCCATGTTTGTCATCTTTTCACCACAAGTTATAAGCGGAGAACAGAGGATACTATGTTGTAGTATGTTTGTAAACATAATTCCATTTCTGCACTTTGATTGTTAGAACGGCAAACAATATGCGTTACTCTACACTGCACAAAACTCAATAGCAAATACTTTAACAAATAATGAAACATACTTACAGGCAAATAAAGTGCTTTTGCTTTCACATAGAAACTAGGGGTGGGAGAAAAAATCGATCCATCGATGCATCGCGATTCTCTCTCCAACGATTCTGGATCGATTCTGAGAATTCCAGAATCGATTCTGAGCTTAGTTTTTAAACTGATGTGCGATGACGTTGAGTTTGCTTTAGAAACACCCGAATTCTGCTTGCTTCCAATTCCTCACACACATACACCACTCAAACCTTCCGTAAAATAATCTTTCATGAAGTTCGGAAAGGTTGAAGCGAATTACAAGGACATTCACAGGCTTCATTGCACAGGATACGCTGTGAGAGACGCGCGCTTTCTTTGATGTTACACTTGAAGTGTGCTGTCTCGCCCATCTGTATTTTCCTTACAAATGCTCTATGAAGTCATCATTTATGTGGTTTGGAATGCAGTGGACTTATATATTAAAAATATGAACCTCACTAACAGGCTGCTTTCAATTTCAAATGCTGACGCGCGCTTTTTTTTTTTTTTGACTGCTCGCGCATGCGGCTGTGCGACTCCGTGTAGTGGTTTAATGTACTTGTGCAAAATTATCGTAAACACAGCCAGTCATGTCTTAAGGGATTAAACGGACAGGACACACCGCATTACTTCTTTTATTTCAAAAGAGATGCGTGCGTGAATGCAGCTTAATAGATCTCCGCAGTCAATGATGTCATAGTAAAAAAACAAGTAAAGTAAAGATGAAGAAAAATCACTCTCAGTTCTTGAATGGAAAACGTTCAGATAATCTATAGGCTACTGAAAGGACTTTTTGTTTGTTGTTTGTTATATTTTTCTATGCTCCTCTTTATTATTTTGTTAAATTAGTTATATTAGTTTAAAATTCTTAACATAGGCTACAACTGTTTTAATAAATATATATATATTATTATTTTAAAAAAAGTACTTAATTACTTATGTAAACTAATGAATTAATAAAAGGGGAAAGGTAGATAAAGAATCGTTCTGGAATCGGATCGTGACTCCCAGAATCGGAATCGGATCGTTAGGTGACCAAAGATTCCCACCCCTAATAGAAACACACAGCGTCTCACGACATGGCGGCTACAACACTACTACAATAACTGAAGCCACACCTTCTTTCTTTGCTTATGCCTTTGGGCAGCATTATGCAAACATTTCTAAACATATCTACAAACATGTAGATATGTGAGGGAGAATTCTATCAAAGCATTTTAGCTAGGTCTGGATCTGCCTTCTCTTTTAGATAGAATAAATATTTTTGTGGGAGACTTTGAGCTTTGTAACTTTGCAGATCGTGTACATGCACAAACAGCTACATAACACACTAAAGAAAAATGCATCATATGACATACATTTTATAACTGTAAATTGTAATCTTTATCAAATGTCAAAATAAACATCCTACATTTTTGTAGGAAAACACCTGCAATATATAAAATGATTAATTGGGGGGACAAAACGGTATATGATGTTATTAGTCTATTTATGGATTATTAACCATACAATTATTGGCTGTTGTGAATTTTAATAATGCTGCATCTGTAATATTTTATTTAAAATAAATAAAATAAATTGTAGAGAGTTTTAATATTGTCCATTTTATGGATTATTGACCATGAAGATGATTATCAGCATATAATAATTTTAATATTGGTGCATCCATAATAAAATATTTAATAAAATAAAAATAATCCTATTGCAACTCCATGCCATGTTCTTTATGTAGGCCTCACATCTAAAACAAAATGTAAATCGTTTAGCAGCTTCAAAAACTCAGAAACAAGCAATGCTGTGACTGCTTGAGCAGTTCTGCACAAGCTTGCTGACAGTTCGTTTATTCGATTAGTTGTGAAGTGTATTCTGTCTCTCACTTCTATTTCTTGTCATCTCATGGACATTCCACTATTTCTTTCTACTCTTGTCTAGGTCCTATAACACCCCAGGGTACAGGTTTCCTGGCCGTGCAGACGGTCGGAGGTATTAAGGTAAGACGCCAGCATATGATGAGAGCACAAGAGCAGCCTGGGTCACAGCTTCAGTCCAACAAAGGCTTCCCTTTTCTCTTGGACTAATCCCATCTTATTTCCCCTCAGGCCAGTTTCCGCATTGCTGCCACCGGAGTGGTTCTGGACCTGGACAAATCTGTTGCTATTGTGAAGAAGCTCAAACTGATTGGATACCCTTATAAAATCTTTAAGAACACCTGCTTTATCCAGGTAGGGAGTCCTGCAGAGTCAGGAGTTTCTCCGCAGTGTGGCGGCACAGCACACCAGGGAACTATAATAATATACTCCTCATCCTCTCTCAGAATAATTGGACCCTCTTATTTTTGGTCTTTTTTCCGACTCTAAGGGAATGTTTAACAGCGTCCTGGAGGTTGCGAAGTTTGAGGGCGCGTCCGTCCGCACAGTCAGTGGGATTAAAGGGCAGATAAAGAAAGCCTTGCGCACCCCACCAGGTGCCCTGAGAGCCACGTTTGAGGACAGACTACTGATGAGTGGTGAGTCAGACTTATTTCTCTGTGCTTCAGTCAGTTTTTTACCAGTATTTATTAGAATTTGTATATAATGAGCTGTGCTTTGGGAGTTTTATCAATGTGCTTTATTTATCAGAAAAGTCTATGATTGTAATGACTCCCAAGAAGCTCTGTTGTACATAAACAACCACCTTGTTAAAATGGAGGGTATTATTGCTGATTATTATGCTCCTCTCTGGAGAGATGGGCATGTGGAAAATCTTGCAGTGAGGCAGTTTGTGGATTCGAGGCTTATTAGGTCTACTGCATCTTTTATTAGATGATGATTTGTTTATATTAGGGCTGCGAAATTAATCAGAATAAAAAATCGGAATCCCTTTATGGCCGTGTGATTATTAAACCGCAAAAGGCTGTGATTTAATTAAAATATGAAAAAACACTGTTTCAAAGTGAAGGTGCATTATTCTGCGCTGTCTGTATTCTGCTACACACAGTTTACTCCAAGCAAAGGCAAAACACTCACGTTTCGCATGAATCCAAACATTTTGGCTGGTTCTGAGTATTATACAAATCTAATAACATGATACCAGGTCACAGAAAAGGAGCACAATAGAAAATCTTCGGCTAATATCGAAATGTCTATTGTAAATGTTTTTGAAAGAAATGTTTATTTGACCAAAAATACAGTTAAACAGTAAATTGTGAAATATTACATTTAACAATAATGTCTGAATAAATAAAATAAAGAAAAAGAAAAACTATTCTATTTTTTTTTAATGTAATTCCTGTGATGACAAAGCTGAATTTCAGCATCATTACTTCACATGATCCTTCAGAAATCCTTCTAATATGCTGATTTGGTGCTCAAGAAACATTTTCTAATTATTATTGTTGAAAACAGTGGTGCTGCTTAATACTTTTGTAGAAACTGTAATGCATTTTTCTCTCAAGATTCTTTTATGAATGACAAGGTCAAAAGAACAGAATTTATATGAAATGGGAATCTTTTGTAACATTTTAAATGTTTTACTGTCACCTTTAAACAAATTAATGCATGCTTGCTGAATAAAAACATTAATTTCCTTACTAATTTCCTTCCTCACTATTAAAATCGTACTGACCCACATCATTAGAATGACAGTGTATATAATATAAAAACGTAGGTTAAAAAAAGAATAAGGGAAAATGAAAAAAAAAGAAAGTGGAACAAAAATCCACTTTGGTGGTTAGGAAATGCACTGGTTCAATGACTTGAGATGTTTATCATATTTGCAATTCAAAACATATATTTTGTTAAATTAATATTAATACAATACATACAATATTACAATAACATGTGCAACATTATTGTTTTCATTAAATAGTGCAGTCTAGAGGTCGACCGATAGTGGATTTTACCGATAACGATATTTAGGTTTGACCGTACATGCCGATAACCGATAATTCAACCGATATTTTTTTAAATGGATGCTGGATTAAAAACAAACATAATACTCACAATAAAACAGTGCTGAACTGAAATGTGCTAAATTAAATAAATATATAAATATTAATATATAAAAACTTTATACAGAAAATAATTTAAACATTAAAATATTACAGATTTCAAAGCTATAACCTAGAAACATTTCATAGGTAACACGTTGCAAGTCCCATTTGTAAACAAGGATGTATTAGCTAGCTTTCATGAACTATGCAATATACGTTTTTACTGCATGTATTAATATGAGCAATGCAATTATAACTTTATCATTCATGTTAGTTCATAGTACATTAAGGTAATAACAAATAAAATAAGAATTAAAACTCAATTTCAAATGCATTAGTAAATAAAATAAATTGAAATAAACTAACAATGAATAATTCTTCTACAACTTGTATTAATCTTAGTTAATGCTAAAAATGGAATCTTATTGTAAAGTGTTACCATTTCATATAATTCCAAAGAGTTGTGCTCAAAGATAGCCATTAAAATGTAATAAAGACCTGTATAATGTATACGTAATTTAGCCTATATAGTCTCCCACTTTATTTGCTTTTATTTTAGAACACTTGATAATTATCTAATCAAAATAACAAGATGCATTGTAGTGATTAAAAAGATCTTAAATCGAACACGTTTATGATTTGTTTGTTTCTGTCGGCTGCATGAACATATCAATGTTGAGAAAGCAATCACGTCACTAGTTTTAAATATGCAACTTCGTCGGCTAATGAATGCATAAAAGTGACCAGCCGGATATAAAATAATGCAAATAGATGATAACAATTGCGCCATAAAACATTTGGGTCAGGTCTGCGTGTGTTTTTGTCACATTGTTTAAACCGCTTGACTGAGGTAAGGTTAGAGTCCTCACAGCCTCGACGGCAAACTACTGTTCTTTCTCTGCTGATGCAGCATCTAGTCAATATAAGAATTACTTTATAATGATATGGCAATATGTACTTTAGTGTTATGTATTCAATACCGTTTCGCTGACTGTGTTTTAAATGCGAGTCTGAAGTGTCAGCGGCGCTCTCTCTGCTGCGTGTTCTCTCCGCGGTCTGTGCTGCACGCGCCTCACATGTTAATGTAAACAACTCAGCCAGTGATAGTTTATTATTTGTCCTCTAGAGGCCGCTCTCGCTCTGTATAATGCCAGCAGTCTCTTCAGCGCTCTAGTGCTGTGTAATGACCGCGCGCACTTCTCAGCCGCTTCAGCAACAGATGCAACCCGGAAAAACTATCGGTGTGGATGTTTGCCGATAACGATAGTTCCACCAATCAACTATCGGTGCCGATTAATCGGCAAAACCGATGAATCGGTCGACCTCTAGTGCAGTCCTATAATTTATATGAATATGTGTCTTTAGATATTGTGTTTCTGCGCTCCTGGTACCCGGTTTCGGTTCCTCAGCTATATAATCCAGTGACATCTCTACTAATGCCGGTTGGACAAAAGGACACATGGGGAGGTATGAGGACCCTCGGACAGCTTAAATACGACCTGGGCATCCGCAATAAACCCAACCAGGACTCCCTGTACAAGGTAAGCCCTCTTACAGAAATGTTAAGTCACCAGTTAGTTGTTAGTGTTTGCTGTTGTCCTCATTATCTTCAACTCTGTCCTTGAATCCCCACAGCCGGTTGTGAGGCAAGTTCGACACTTCAACCCCCTCCACATTCCCAAAGAGCTGCACAAGGCCCTCCCCTTCAAAAGCAAATCCAAACAGATGCAGGCCAAAGGCAAAACGCCACGGGACCTGCAGAGACCGCTGTCATACGAGAGCCTCATGAGAAAAAGGTGAGAGACTCGTTCATCTCTGTTTTACACATGTCATGCCTTTGTGAGCTTTTTTACCGTCATTATACTAAGACTGTTTTAATATCCACTATTAGTCTAAAGTTAATCCACCAAAGAAACCTCCAGAGTGTTGGCTGCGAAATATCATATTTCTTTAATCCGTGTCCCTGGCAAATACCAAGACAGCTTGCTGGCCAATTTCTTTACCAATCCCCATTTGAAATCCTCTTGTCTGAAAGATGACACAGGGGTTACATTTTTAATCAATTTCTTCTACTCCTGCTTCCAAGATATGGAAGGCATTGATGTGAGAAAGTAATAAAAGAGTTTTTAATCATTTTCATCATTTAATCTGCTAGACTTTTTTTTAATCATTCCATTAGAGGTTGGTGTATTAATTCTTACAACTAAAAGGTTTTATTCAGTTACAAAACCGTAATTACTAGGACAAGACTCTCGAAGGAACACAAGGTTAAGAGCCCATAACTTTCCAATTCTTTGATCACTCTCAATTCAACCTGCTGTCTTTTTGTGAGGTTTCTGGCCCATTAACCATTCAAGGAACAAAAAAAAAGAAAGAAAGAAAGGAAAACAAGTGTTGACATTATAGAAGGCACTAAAGCACACTTATTTTTTAATAGTTTTATTTTTTTGCTTGAGTTTTATTGTGAGGTTCTGGGTTATAGTGATCACGTCAATAAATACTTTAAAATTATGGTTCATTGTTAATTAATATTTGCTATTGCATTCACTAATGTTAATAAATTGAATCTTGAAATCTTTAAAAATGCCACCAAAAAAGATCCATAATGCATTAAAAAAAGTAAATGGAAAGTTGTAGGAAATCAACTTGAAGGCATTAAAGCACACTTATTTTTAATTTTTAATTTTTTTTGCTTTTTTTTTATTGCGCGTTTCTGGCTTCTGTAATAGTGATCACGTCTGTGGTTAAAAGAGTGAAGGTAGTTGAGATAAAAGGTCTAACAACATTGGTTTGATATTTTGTTTTCTAATGCAGTGAAGTTCATATTTTGTTAAGAGTGCCCATGTTCTTTTGGGCACCATGGTATGTTGTCATGTTTTGCCCTTTTTAGGGCTCATGTCTGAGTTTATTAATAAAACCTCCAAACCTTTTCCACCAGGTGGCAGCGTTGATTCAGGCTCTGAGCTCCGTCTACGCATACAAGAATAAGAAGGCGAAAGCAGAACAGAACACCAAGCACAAAGAATTCTTGAAACAGAAAGAGAAAGAGGATGCAGAGAGGCAGAAAAGGCTGAAAGAGGAGAGAAAGAAGACCTACCGTGCAATGGGACAAAAAGAGAAGAAGAAACTCAAATCCAGCCTGAAGGGAGCGTCCAAGGACAATTGAGTCTACCTCAACTCGCACCTGATTCTCTTAGACTGTGACTCCAGGCCCATCTGATCACGCTCTTATTTAGACAGTTTGGAGTGCGACATAATTTGATTCTCACACCAGCTGCTGTTTCTAAGCTGGCTCAAGAGTTGACATGACACCGCGTGAGACCGGAATATGGGTATTGTTGAAGTCTGAAAGATACAATCTCACCATAGACAAGAACAATAGAACTACCTGGTGAATCTGAAAGGATTTTTCTGTAAAAAAATAATATGGTAACTCTTTACAATAAGGTTCAATTAACATAAGTTAATGCATTAGGTATAATAAACTAACAGTGAACATTTTTACAGCATTCATTAATCTAGGTTAATGTTAATTCATAAATACAATTTTATTTTATTGTCAATTCATGTTTGTTCGTAATACATTAGAAGTTGATTTGTACAACTTGTTAATGTACTAGTGCATTTATAAATTAACCTACATTAGTCAATACTTTAAAATTATGGTTCATTGTTAATTCACATTTGCTATTGCATTCACAAATGTTAAGAAATCCTTTTTAACTGCTACCAAAAAGATCCATAATGCATGAAAAAAGGCAAATTGCAATTTCTTCCTGATATCTACGACAGTCACATGAAGCCGCTTATACTTGTTATATTTTTTTTTTCAATAAAAATCAATTGGAAAAAGAGTAACGAAATAATGTTTGTAGGATGCTTGTCAACATTCAGTGAAATCAGCTTGTAATTAATTCTTTCGCAGGGAATGGAGGTGCCTACTCATTGGCCCTTAAATTTGATCCTGTGAGGTCTGGTCTTAAGCGACAGCCTTGTTTTTTTAGCCATTAGTGAGTTGGTGCGATTTTGTGTGTTTTTGTTGTCAGACATAATCATTCGCCTGCTGCTGTGCTGTTTCCAGATTCCATGTTGTGTTTTTTCTCAAAGCAAAACGGCAGGTTGATGAAAAGCCTATGAATAGCAACGGTACTGCAATTTGTCAGCATCAGGGATTGTATGGACAGATGTTCAATAGTGCGGGGAGTGTCTCCATATGTGCGATTGAGATTTATTGATGGTGGTAATTAAGCATGTGAGGTGTTTCGGTGTCTTTAGAGGAAGAGAACATCAATGAGATGGTCCTGCAAAACTGAGTCTCTCGAAACTAATACATGTCTGTCCTGAACCTGTCTCCAGTCGGTAGCAATTAACGGCACGGTTTTGTTCCTCAAATGTCTTATGCTTGAATTAGCTGGTGAGTACTAGTCGCATGCACAAGCCAGACCTTTGACATATTGAGTTGTATGCTGTTTAGGGCGGGTTTATCTAAAATAGATTATACAGTAATAATAGACTATCATGGAGGAATTAATTGAAATAATGGCGGTTTCTGTGAACAGCTGCACAGAAAACACTGGGAAAAATACTGGAAAATATGTCTCTAATCAGAATCTCTGTCTAATTATAAGAACACAACACTATTTCACAGACACAGCTCCGAAAACGGAGCGTACTAAACGTATAATAGTATATTACAAATTCTAAAATAACACTAGACCGTGGAAAATCCAATCATTAGTTCCTCTTAATTTAAACCTAATACCTTAAACATGATTGTTTTCACACATACTGGTCTATTTGAGCAAACTAAATGGTATCTTTCTGTTACTAGACAAGTACCAAAAATGTATAGGTCTTACTGTGTTTTGTTTGTTTTTGTTGGTTTCTTGTGGTTGCTTTTCAGTTGTTTCTGGCTGAGATTGTGTGGTAGCCCAGTCTGTTGAAGGAAAGCTGATTGGAGAGGGTCTGAAAACACTTCAGGCTAATCAAACTGTAACAGCCTAAGATATGTCTGTGTAAGTAAGTCTTTTTTTATTGTTTGTCTCGTGTCAAGTCTAGATATACTACATTTTCCCAAGGTCGCCCATTTTATCTCACCATTATTTTGAATTATAATGCTGAAAACGGTTGTTTTTCTTTCGTCCCCTGTAGTAAGCTGTAGTAGCAACATATATTTTTTGTGTTCTTGAAGTTGCAGTGTGGTTTTGGTAGCTACAGATCTATGCTAGTGAGCAAAATATTGTTGTTTCGAACCCTCATGAAATATCCCAGTTTTGCAATGCACATTCATATTTTTAGTTTTTTTGGTCACAAGCTCTACACTTTTTGTGATTGCAGAAGTTTTTCTTTAGATAAAGCAAGTGCTTTAAAGATCTTTGGGTCAGGTCAGCATCATGTTACATTGTCTGGTGCTTGACAGGAGACATTTGTGTCCAGTGTAATGGGTTTGTTACCATTTTCCGACTGTCATCGGCTCTCTGGTATATCAATAAGTATATCATTTTTCATCCCCCCCCCCCCCCCCCCCCCAAAGATACACACATAAACACACAACAGTCTTATGAATTGCTGATGGCCATTGGAAAAACACTCGCTTGACTGGAAATATATGGGTAAACTGAAACTGCCTTTCCCATGATTTTTTTCCGATGTCTTTCATCGAAGTTTGTCACCCAGCACCCCTACTCCACTGTTCAATGTGTTTGTCAGGTCTTTGTCAGTACTGTTAGCTGAAATAGCTCCTTCCCCTTGAACAATGTGCAGATTAGCCAGGCCAGCCATGTAGTTCTCAGAAACCTGATCCCCTTTATGCCTCTGTGTGATTGTGCGGGAAGTCAGACTGTAGTCAGTAACTGTTGGTGCTCAGGGACATGCAGGATCATAGAGGGACACTTGTGTAGGCTGGAAAATTGGTGGAAAGACTAGCACTTGAAACATTACGGGGGTGAGGTGGCCACACTACACTTTTGCATATGGATAGACTGTTCATTTTTGTTGTTGTGGACCAATGTTTCTATTTGGTCAACTTCTATTTGTGACCAATATTTAACCATTAGAAGACCTGTACAGCTGAAAATAAATCGCTGGTTATTTTATTTTATATTTAATTTAAAAAAATTAAAGCTTAAGATGGTTTAATATGATCTCCCAGTCTGACCATCAAAAAAAAAAGCCCACAACCTCTCTACCAGCCTGAACAGACTGGGAGACTAGCTAGGACGAGTAAACCAGCTTAGGCTGGGTTTGAACCTGGTTACTAATTGATCGAAGTTAGTGATATGGTGGTTCAAGCTGATCATTGGCTGGTCACTTTATTTAACCAAGAAAATGTGTCAACATTGAGTATATATGGGACATGAATTTCCATTTTAAAAAAAAACATTAAAAAGCTGAGGAATTTCCCCCCAGAGCACCACTGCATGCCACTGACTCACATAGATACTTTATTATACATTCTGAATTTTCTGTCTTTAGACTAAACAAGATATTTTGAAGAATGTTGGTAATCAAACAGTTAACGGTCGCCATTGACTTCCATAGTATTTTTTTTTTCTTTTATGGAAGTCAATGGCTACTGTCAACTGTCTGGTTACCAATATTCTTCAAAATATCTTTAGTTCAACAGAAGAAAAACTCAAACAGGGTTGGAACAATATAAGGGTGAGTAAATTTTCATTTATGGGTGAACTATCCCACCTAATTGAACACACTGGAACCAGTTGATCAATGTCTTTAGGATTACTAGAAGATTACAGGCAGTTGAGTTTTATCAGTGTTAAAGCTAAACCGCCAGACAGTGGCTGCATCTGAAATTGCATACTTTTTATACTATATAGTAGGTAAACTGTAGGCTATGTGATAAAAGAAGTATGTCTGAATTCACTGTACTCATAAAAGAGAAGGCAAAAAGCACCCAGATGACCTACTACTTCTGGCGAGATTCTGAAGTGTGCATACGATAGACACTTTACCGTCCCATGAGGCAATGTGAGAAGATTGCCCATGACCTAAGGTGTGACGACATATCCTATTGCCCATATTTGTGGGGGCAAAAATAATTTTGCATACTTGCAGTCTGATGTGACTGCACCTTAAATATCACCCAATTTGAAACCGAATAAGCAAATTAACACAAGTAAAAAGTGTTTATTTACATTTGACAGAAGAAGCTTGGCAGACAACAAATAGAAGCTGTGCAGTGTATATATTATAATATATATTAAATGCAAGAAATATGGTATAGTCAAATTGAGTTTCACATAAAAAGCCCTCCATAGTCAGCTGTGGAGCTTTTCGGCCTGCAGGGGTCCTGGAGTAGTTCTCCTCCAGACGTGGTGATCGCCTCCTCCTGGAGGAAAAGCAGACCATCAGCCAACAAAATCAACATCAGTCCTGGGACAGCTAAGCATTAGCAACACTATCAATTCTCTGCATCAAACGCACAGATGGAAGGACAGGTGTGCTCGCCACGTTTGTTCCTCATGCCCCATGGGTTCTGCGATCGCCCTGTGAGCTTGTTTGTCAGTCGTGCTACAACAGTTGTAGTATTCAGTATACAGAAAAAGTTCAGAAACAGCATCAATACTCCAGTCTTCAGTGTCACATGATCCTTCAGAAATCACTCTAATATGCTGATTTGATGCTCACGAAACATTTCTTTTTATTATCAATGCTGAAAACAGTTGTGCTGCTTAATACTTTTGTGGAAATTGTCACACATTTCTTTGACAATAGAAGTTTGAAATAGGCACGTTCACACTGCAGGCTTAATGCCAATTCCGATTTTTTGAAAAATCCGATTTTTGCAAGGCTGTTCACATTCAATTAAATGCACCTTTAGTGATCTCCTGTGTGAACGTGAATGACCCGAAGTGACCCGCATGCGCAGAAGAGTATCAACGTCACGACGTCACTTGCTGTTGCGATGTACCTAAACATGAATGTCAACAGTGGAGCTCGTTTAGCAATATTAAGTTATTTTCCCAACAGAGCCAGCACAATTACAATCTTTCGTTTAAGAAGAAAATTAAGAAGGAGGAGAGCGTTTGAGCGCCTTCGATTAACTCACGGAAGAGACACGTCTCGCGGACCATAACAGTGCAACGCGTTGAGTGTATTGACAGGTGCTGCTATCGTGCTATCGTACGATAGCTAACTTGTTATCTTCTCATTCTGCCTACTAACGCAGAATTATGACGTTTGTCCATATCAACGGCGTGCGGGTCGGATACATGCGACTGGCCGTTCAGATTGAGGTCGCATTTCAAAAATCGGATACGTATCGATTTGGACCACATACCCAAGTGGCCTGGTCGCATTTGAAAAGATCGATCTGTGTCGTTCAGACTGTCATGAAAGATCGATACAGTCGCATAGGGCAAAAATCGGAATTGGTCGTTCAGCTGCAGGTGAACGTAGCCAAGTCTTTACTGTTATGTTTGATTAGGCTAATTGAATAGTCCTTATTAGGGTATAACAAATACTGTGGATAGTGACAATATGCATTGTGTATAGTTCACCCAAAATTAAAATGACGTGAGAAATATCAAGTGTTCAAGTTTCAGTGTTAGTACTACATTAAACTACTATTTATAATGTTGGATATGATGTATTTAATGCAATGGGTCATGATAATGCCAAATGTCTTATGTTACCAGTAAAAAGTGGCTACATTATTTTAAATATATTTAGTCAGTGACGGTGCAAGCATATTCGTCTAAAATAATTCTGTATTTTCAACTTCAGAATCATGAATATATTTATCCAGTGTCACCATGTCCGGTGCATTGGATTACCAGCACCAAGTCCAAGCTTATTCATTTACACCCACAATGTAATGTAAAATGTACCATGTCTTGGAGTATCGCAATATCGTATCGTGAGTTCAGTATCGTTATATATTTATCGAATCGTGACATGTGGGTATCGTTAAACCCCTAGTCCTTACTGAATAAAAGTACTAATTTCTCACTTAAAACATTTTTTTTACTGAGCCCAAAGTTCTAACAGTATATACAGTATGTATTTTTTATTATTTTTATCCAATGTTGTTATTGTGTTTAGTTTATTTTCTTTTTCTTTGTTTGCTAAAATATGTCTCATCACATTTGAGAATGTCAAACAGTAACATTTTGGTACATACATATTACTTTACTTTAATGGACATATCGTGTTCGATTTCTTGCTAGCTAGCAATCTCTTAAATACCTCCCAAGACTTTATCTACTCCGGGAAAGAGGGCTTACCTTATGGAAGTCAATGAGGTCAGCTAAGGTGGCGTGACGGTTCTGGTCAACGCCTAGAAAGCTGTAATCACCCGAGGCGTCAATGAGGAAGTGCTTAAAGCCAAAGGTGGTGCGGCAGGACAGCGTGTAGCCCCAGATCCGTTCACTCACTCTGACCAAGAAACAGCCTTCTGGAGCATTGGTCAGCAAAGCTTCTGACTCCTGCCTTGATATTATTCCTGCATGGGTTGGAGATGGGTGACAGTGAAAAAGACAGATGGAGAGCCAGAGACTGGACGAGGCAGAGTGACAGACAGCAGGAGGCAGATATGGAGAGATATTGAGTGAGAGTGCAGCTGGAAGTACAGGTGTTGTGCTCTGATCTTGGAGTGACGCTAGCACTGTTCTCGTGTTTCCTGGTCGAATAGCGTCACTCAGATGGTCGTTAATCTTATCATTGTACAATCAGAGGGCCACACTGTGGCTCCACTCATCCTGACACAAGCTTTGTATTATTGAGTCTTTCTGTCTGCCTCTTCCCTCCTCTCTCTGTCTCTTTCATTATTATTTTCTGGATTTAATCGATGTTTACTTCAGTGCAACCACTGAACTTCTGCTCGTTCCCACTAAACTGTGACTAAACTGTGAGTCCATTTCTAAAAGACTCCTGTCAACGTTGCCCCAATGCATTTGAACACTGTGGAGTGCAGCGTCAGTGTTACCCTAGCGCCGGTCAAGCGTTTTAATGTGGCTCTTAAAGTTCAAACAATTTCAACTCTAACTTCAAATTACCCCGTTTTCCACTGACCTTTTGAAGTGCAGCCAATGGTCAACAGACAGTTCTCACAAAGTGTCTATTTTCGCAAACATTTGCTAGCTTTGCACGTTCGCTTGTGTTTTGTGCTTTTTCATCTATCTAGCTATTACTGTTCAAATGTTTGGGGTTGGTAAGGTTTTTTAATATTTTTTAAAAGAGGTCTCTTATGCTCACATATAGGCTGCATTTATCCAATGACTTTCCAATGGCAAAGCTGAAATTTCAGCTGCCTTTACTCCATTCTTCAGTGTCACATGATCCTTCAGAAATCATTCTAATATGCTCATTTTCTACTCAAGAAAAAAAAAAAATTGCAGGCGAAAAATGTTTATCCTGGCCATGAATTAACAATTAGTTCCCACAACTTACTAATATGCCAGCATGTTTAATAATTCGTCCCCTCGTTTTAAGTAAATTGTGCGTACTGCTTAATAATTCTTCCCTCCTTTTACTAAATCACGGCCACGTTGTAATAATTCGTTCCCTTTAAGTTCAATCAAAATGAGGGAACTAATTAGTTCAATGTTTACTAAAACAGGGGAATAAATTAGGTCTTGAGAACGAATTCTAGTTAACTATCTCATGAAATCATCCTTCCTTTACATGTTGTGTGGAGGTCAAAGTGCTGGATGATTCTTGTGCTGAAGCCCTGACGTAAGATGTGAAAGGTCCTTAAGAGCGTTTTAGCTGTCTTTACCGTGGAACCAGGGGGCGATGGTGTTGCTGCTTCGCTCATAACCTGCTCGTCTCGGTCTCTGCTCCTCTTTAAACCAGCGAATGATGGATTCTCGAGAGTTTGGCCTAGGTGGACGAATCCAAACTGGGCTGAAAGGCATTGGAAAACAGTTTTGTGATTTGTAGTGAGTCTTCAAATGTTTCAGTGTTTGTTTCACTTAATTCTGGCATACAGACTAGAGAGTGGTATGTTTAGTCTAAAACATAAGTTACGTAACTTAAAAACAGTATCACACTCAGCACAAATACATATGGTTGGGATCAATTATCATTGATTTGATTATTGATTTTACCATTCAGTGAGTGACCGTGTGACTGGATTGCTGTAACGACGGTGTTGTCTGCGCCTGTAATGGCCTGAAGTGAGTTGACCAGCACTTGTTCCGGGTGAATGGCTGGCCTCAGCTGGAGGGGTCGGATGTTCAATGGCCGTGCCGTGCCGTCGGTGGTGACCCGATCCGTTCGTGTGCGTCTTATGGAACAGGCCGCTGAGTCCAGCCACCAGGCCCTTCTCGATAGTCCGCAGAGACTGGCGCTTGTATTCATCTCTAGCCCGTCGTGCCTTGCACTTCATCTCCTCATCCGCCGCCTTGGAGCGTTGCACTGTGGGAAGTGGAGAGGAATTTGAATAGAAATAAGCTACTCTCTATTAGAGCAGCCAAAGTTCCCATTTTCTTTCCCATTCCGTTAGTTCTCTCACATTGTTCATGCCATTCTTTGTCATCTCGCTCACTCCTCTTTTCCTCCTGCTTCAGAGAGATGTACAGCTCCTTTGCTCTCCTCTCCTGAGTTTGGCGGATTTCTTCCTCGCCTCTCTGTCTCTCTTCCTCCTCATATTTCTGTGAGAAAAGGAGAAAGAATCAGCCCTTGCTAACACAAAGGCACAGAAGTTTGGCCGCAGCTTGCTTTAGTTTTTTCATTTTCGGTGCCATTAAACTGGGAATATAAATGATTAATTCGGTGGACAATGTCATTAACCCAAACATCAGTGCTTTCAACTCTATTATAGATCAGGCGAGCAAATGTTGGCCTTGTGTCTCAGAGATCACTATCTACATTCTGAGAGGTTGCCAACTTTTAAATAATTCATTCTCGGGACATGGAACACATAGCAATTAAGCCTAATTAACCTCAGTCTCTATTGTAAGACCATAATTAAAGGCCTGGTTGAAGAATAAATGCAAGGACCCTTAACTATTGGATCTTTTGTCACAACTGAGCCGCCGAGATCAAGATTTCTATGCTATTTTGGGGGGGATATTATAAATGTATTAAGTATGTATGTGGCGTGCTGTGGTGTACTTAAATGAGGAGGCAAAAAATAAAAAACATTTTTTAAATGTAAATTCATGTCTTATACTCCGTTGACATTTTCCTGGTTAAATAAACATTATTTACACTTTTAAAAAATACAATTATATTTTGTATTTTTACATTAACCATGTAATGTTCTGTTTATTAAAACCATAAATCTCATTAAGTTAGTTAAATCATTTTCACATGATTTCGCATCCAATAATACCCGCAGATTATACAATTTAATGCACTACTCATCAGTACAACAGAAAGATACTCTCATTGCCACATTAGATGCTGAAAAAGCTTTTGATAGGGTCAACTGGAAATTTTTATTCACCACGTTACAAAAATTCGGCTTTGGAGAGTCATTTATTAACTGGATCAAGATTTTATACACATCACCATCGGCCACGGTCACAACCAATGGACTAACATCACAAAGCTTCACACTGCACAGGGGGACGAGACAGGGATGTCCACTCTCTCCATCCCTATTCACGATTTTTATTGAACCTTTAGCAGCAGCTATCCGTCAAAACCCAGCAATCAAAGGTATTGAAACACCACAACAAACACATAAAATCTCACTTTATGCAGATGATATCCTACTATATATACAAGAACCCCTAGCATCTACTCAAAAAATAATTAAAACAATCCAGTCCTTCTCAAAAATATCAGATTATGCAATAAACTGGAATAAATCTTTCATCCTCCCTTTACATAAAACCAAATGGGATGTGGCACCCAATCAATCACCGATACCTATATGTCATGATCACATCACTTACTTAGGCATTAAGATTTCCTCCAGACTGTCAGAGTTGGTAACACTTAACTTCACACCACTGCTAAAAAAAATAGAAGAAGATTTGCTCAGGTGGCTCAACCTTCCAATCTCCATAATCGGCAGGATAGCAGCAATAAAAATGACAATTTTACCAAAAATTAATTACCTATTTTCAATGATTCCAACCCACCCCACACTCACCTGGTTTAAATCACTAGACTCCATTATAACTCGCTTCTACTGGAAAAATAAAACACCAAGGATTAAACTCACTACACTACAAAAAAGTAAGGTTCACGGAGGACTAGAAGCACCAAATTTCCAATATTATTCAATGGCTAACCAACTGCAATACATATACAAATGGATTCACCCCACCCAATCTGATATTATATGGCTAGATATAGAACAATCACTATGCAAAGAATTAAATATAGCTGACATACCGTTCCTCACCAAATCAATTAAACAACACACATGTTTTAATGCAGTAACTATATCTGCCACTCTGACAGCCTGGTGGAAATTTCACCAAATCACTAATTCTACATTAGCTCCATCTAACCTCACCCCACTGTGGAACAACCGTGACTTTATAAGCAATAAAAAAACATTGAATTTTCACACATGGGCGGAAAAGGGTATCACCCACATTAAGCATATTCTCAAATCTAACACATTTACACCATTTCCGCAACTGGCCCAGGAGTATGGCATCGGGAGCAACGAATTTTTAAAATACCTACAACTCAAATCTTCTGTTCTGACAAAAATAAACATCAGAGACACAAATTTAGAACTTCCACCGGCAATATCAGACTTGGTCAACATTTCCTCCGCAAAGAAACTTCTCTCTAAAATATACAAAATCATTTCAAACCAACTTCAGACCGTACACTTACCAACAATAAAATGGGAAAACGATCTTTCAATAGCTCCTGATGCCAACTTCTGGACCCAAATCTGTAAAAACATCTATCTCATGTCCAAAAATGCGAATCTTCAGTTAATACAATACAAAATACTTCACAGAACACATTACACGGGCAGCAGATTAGCTAAAATGGGCTTCACATCAGAAGTTTGCACACACTGCAATCAAAATTCTACAGATACATACATCCATGCAACCTGGCACTGCACTCCAATCAAACACTTTTGGGAAGAGGTCACACAGTCACTATCCACTATAGTCGGCTGCCACATCCCACTGTCGCCTTCTCTTTGCTTGCTGGGGGACCTGACAATAATCACTGATAAAACTATAAACTCTAAAATACTCCTCATAGCTCTAACCATCGCCAAGAAAACTATCCTCATGAACTGGAAAACTAGAAATAAATTACACATTAACATTTGGAAAAATCTTATTACAGACTTCATTGCAATGGAATACGCATCTCCCCTTCATGATTACGCATCTGAAACTGACCTCTGCCGTCCAACACTTTCTGACCTCTTACAGCTATGAATCCTTTCTCTGTTTTCAACTCCGACTCCTCCCACCTTCTTAACCAACCCACGAATATTAATACATTTTAGCTGTTTGAACTTGTTTATGTCATCATTGTTGTTACTATCTTTAATGTTATTGTTAAGATTACTATTTTCACTTTTATTTTTTCATTGTTGTAATTGCTGTTGTTGCTGTCTTTTGCTTTCACCATTGCGGTCACCACTGCCATCATCATTATCATTTATTATTAATATTATTATTATCATTATTATTATAATCATCAATATTGCCATTGTCAATGCTGTATTTGAATAAAGTGTCATTTTCATCGCTACTGCAATAATACCCCCCTTATCTCTTCATGGGTTTTTAATGCACCACAACATAGAATAGAAAAAAAAAAAAAAAAAAAAAAAAAAGTATGTATATGGAAAACCTCACAAACACCAGGGCAGGCAAGACAGGCGAGAAGTGGTTTCAACGGGACAGCATCTCTGTCCCAATTTGAGACACTCTCGCACTGTACTCCCTCTTTTAATGCACCTTAGACATTGCACATACACAAAAAAAAAAAAAAAAAAAAAAAAAAAAAAAAATTTAGGAAAAGATAGGGACCGATGAGATGTGGGGGAAGGTTATCTTGTATTATCTTATCATCTTATTATATCATCTTTTATTTTATACAGCATTGACAATGGCAATTGTTACATAGGAGGAAGGATGGAAATAAAAATCGACCAACACAATATTGGCAATATGGTGGTAGTGGGGAGTGGGGTGGTGATGGTAATGACAATGGTAATAAATAATAAATGGTTACTTTGTTTACGCACACACACACATACACATACCCACACTCACACCCGCTCACATGCACACTTTGATCAAACACTTAAATCACTTTTATGTCACTTCTGGAATTATGGATTTACAAGATTGCTCACTAATGCACTATGTTGGTTTGTATGTATGTCTGACTGTTAAATAAATATAAAAAAAAAAAAAAAAAAAAAAAAAAAAAAAAAAAAAAAAAAAAAAAAAATCATTTTCACATTTGTTTCAAACTAATAACTAAAAAACGCAATGCAGTAACGAATTTAGTTTATTTTTGAACTGATGTTCAGCTGTTATTTTCATTCAGGGGAGGCAAGAGAGATTGGGGTTTGCTGTGGGACAGTGTTAGATTCAAAAATGTGTTTTATTTTTGTATTGCGAATTGTTATTTTCATCCAGTTGTTTTGAGGAGGCACTGCCTCCCGTTTTTCCTCGGAGGAAACGCCTCTGGTGTGAGTGTGTTTGTTTTTTTGTCTTTAAAATCTAAGAGGACACGAGGCATGAAGCTTTATTCAATGGTTTGTTTAGAACTGTGTCCCCCTTTCAAAAGTTGCATAAAATATTCTGTGGTTTTGTCATATATATTCAAAGGAACATATTCCAGCCAAACCCACCTTCAGTTCCTCTCTAATGCGATCTTCCTCTTCTTCCTGCTTGGCTGCCTTTCTGTCATCTGTCTCCTCCTTCCATTTTTCTGCCACGAAGCGAGCCTTCTCCTTCGCCATGGCATCTCGAAACTTCTTTTCAATCTCTGCCTCCTTCACACGCCTCAGAAAATTCAGCAGAGCTTGAGTGATGCACTTTCTATCCCCCTGTACTTCTATCATTATCACCCTCCCCACCTCTCAATTTTTAGCTGAATCTCATCTGTCAATCTTCACCCACCCTCAGTGTCCCACTGCACCCGTCCCTTGACCCTGTCCCAATGTTTTCTCACCGGAGTTCCTGTGCCTCTCGCTGGGCCTGCTTCCTGGCTCTCTCCTCCATCAGTTCTTCCACGATGTCTTCAAAGGGCTTGTCCCCCGGGGCCTCCCCCATAACCCATACCCATACCTCTCCATTTGATCCCAGAAGCCACTGAATGCCTCTGCGGTCGCCTGAGAAAAGACACCAACATGGAAAACAGTGAAATGATAGCTTGAGGAAACGCACTTTCCACACCCATCAGACCGAATTCAGATAAGATAAAGACAAAATAACTCAGACGGCGCGACAAAGCTGGAAGAGATTATCCTACTGGGATATTTTGTATGCTGCGGGAACATGACAACTGAACAAGATAATGGAGGAACTTTTGAACACAAGGGGACATTAGCTGTCAGTGCACAGACACAATCTTTGATGTCTTTTGATGCAAGGCACTTGCTACATGATATAAACATAATCCAGCTCATTTGCACCACTTTCTTAAAGTTGATTTTTTTAAGATGTACTTTCTAAAAGTACGTTCTCCAATCCCCTTTAATGTAGAGATATACGCAAGTAGACTGATTTCCCCAAAAGGTGTTTGCACTATATGGCTCTGTTGTGCTTTCAACACAGTGCTGTTTTTTTCCGTATCCCAACCAGCAGCAACATTAGAATAGTTATTGTGACGTATGAGGCAGGACTGTCTATTTGTCAGAACAAGGGAAGATGGATCTGTTTTAAAACAATCATTATTTTTGCAGTTTCATTTGGTAATGGAGCAAAAAAGGACACATTTTAACAATCGATAAATTAATACTTTTCTATTTCTTTGTAAAATAGTTCTTAACTTAACTTTAAAGAGTAAAGAAATAACAAATATGATAACTTATGATGATCTTTTTTTTCTCGTTAAAAGTAAAATTACTTTTATTCAGTAAGGATGGATTAAACTGGCCACAAGAGCATGCAATAGCTATATATAAATACTGTATAGAAAAAAAAAATAGGTAACACTTTACAATAAGGTTCATTAGTTAACATTAGTTAATGTATTTACTAACATGAACTAACCATGAGCAATACATTTGTTACTGCATTTGTTCATCTTTGTTAATGTTAGTTCATAAAAATACAGCTGTTCATTGTTTGTTCATGTTAGTTCACGGTGCATTAACTAATGTTAACAAGATTTTAATAAAGTATTAGTAAATGTTGAAATTAACATTAACAAAGATCAATAAATGATGTATATGTGCAGTTCATTATTAGTTCATATTAACTAATGTAGTTAACTAATGTTAACTAACGAACCTTATTGTAAAGTGTTACCAAAAAATATTTCACAATATTACTGTATTTTTTTATAGAATAAATTCAGCCTGGGTGAGCATAAATATTAAAGCAATTAAAGTAAACAACATAACATTGCTGTAGTAATTTTTGTATGTGGTCATGTCTGAATCTAGCATTGAATGATATTTTCAATGGAATTGTTTCCGAATTTTGCATTAAAAATGATAACAGATAACAAATGATCAAAATACCAAATAGTTCAAGAGCTTTTTTCATAACCAATTTTCTTTTCTAATATTTGGTTTGAAAAGTATACTTGTGTTATCTTTCCCTAACTAATGCCACTTGGTTTGATAAGTTATGTAATCATTAGATGCAAAGACATGCATCATACATTTTTAGATGTGGCTTAAATGACAAAATACTATGGACCGTGGACTCACTCTTCTTTAGAGCTTGGCTGGTGTCTCTTCCCTCCCTCTCGTTCCAGCGCAGCACCTGCTCCTCCCGAATCTTATAGAAGAGGATCTGCTTCTGCTCTTCGTTGAGTTCAGCCAACAGGTCGGGCTCTATATACATATCCTGAAGAATCTGCTGCATCATCCTGATGGATTGCCAAGTATATGTCCTTCTCAAAATCGTTTGACCTTAGTCTCTAGTCACTGCAGACTGTAAGTCCAAGTGTCTGTCTGTCTCTCAGGATCAGTCTTCAATGGCTGAGGAAGGCCTATGGTTTGTCCAGTGTAATGCACAGCTGATCTAAATCTCTTTTTGAGTGCAGCATTAAGACTTTCTTTTCACTTCACCCTCCTTTTTATATATCTCTCTGTTCGCCAACTGTTGATCACAAATGGATCCCTTCCTTTAATCTTGACCCGAGTATGGTCTCTGTCTCTCCACTACTCGCATCATGCAATGGTGTTTTGTTCTTGCGTTTAGATCCTTTTATGGGATTTAATTTCACCCACTCCGCCCTCTATCTGTCTCCTGCTGTGACTCTGCAGGCCAGGTGTGTCTGGCACTACTACATGTGTGTGACAGCTCTACATGTTTTTTTTTTCAGTTAGTTTTCAGGTTAAGATTTATCTGCGGATGTGATTTTAGATGAATTGCCTCATTCAAAAATAGTTTTCTCTTAGGCTACACCTCTGTCACAATAATTACTTCAAATGTCAGGTTGCTATTTGCAAACAATTACTCAGCGAGGTTAAATTCTGAAACAGACATTCTATTACGAGAGAATTTTTTTTAACTAATTATGATTGCGACATGAAAATTTGAGATTAATTGGTATACACAGTATTTATGTGCTTGTGTAGCATGTTATCTGACCTGTCCCTTTCTCCCTATCTTTTCATGGTGTAATCTTACATCTGCGACTCATATTGCAATGGGCCTGCACTAGCAGATGGCGTTGACCCATCCACGCCCCCTCTTTTAACCCTGGATATTAGTTAGTCCTTGAGAAGACAATAATGTTCTGACTTGCCTTAAAGGGACGTTGGTTCGACATGTACAATTTACGTGGCCTCATTTTCAGTTTTATTGGTTACATTTGTCTGTTCACATGCTGTTTAATGTCATCAGTCTAATTGGCACACTTATTACTTTTGTGCCCGATAAATACTGCTCTTATTGCATCTGAATATGTCAATTATTATTATGTTTAAAGAGATATCGCTCATGTCGATAACAGAAATCAAGTAGGTGGATCTTGGATACTTGTGGAATAGCGTGGACCTTTATTCTGTACCTCTATCAAATTTTTAATTAGGCTACATGAATGGGTTTTTAAACAACATCTTAGGGGCTGTTTACGACCGTTTTCAACTAAAAGCGGAAGACTTTTTATGAGTTTTGGCCATTAATTTACATGACAATGGCGTTTTGGGTGCCTGAAAACGAAAACTTTTGAAAACGGGTTTCAAAGTGCAAGTTTTTGAAAACGTTCTCTGTGTAAACAACTAAAACGCGAATCTGTTAAAACGATGGTGTCAGGCACATGCATATTACGTGTTTTTAATATCGCCCTCTAATGGCCTGGCAGCAGAATACAGCATTTTTAGTTGTTTTTGCGGATCTGTGTGATTGGGGATCGTTTTGACAATAGTGTCGTCTGTATGCGGAAAACTCAAAGGAAAAACTTCTCAGTTTTAAGCATATCGTTGTCATGTAAACGTACCCTAAGACAGGGGTTTCCAATCCTGCTCCTGGAGGGCCACTGTTCAGCAGAGTTAAGCTCCAACCCCATTTAAACACACCTGAACCAGCTAATCAAGGTGTTACTAGGCATTCTAAAAACTTCCAGGAACGTGGGGCAAGTTGGAATTAACCCTCTATTACATGAAATTTTAACAAAATGACCCTCCGCAAGCTCACTGTCCTCATTGTCAGAGGGAATGATCCTAACTGCTCAATCATTTTCCTTCCACCCATAGAATGTTCTTGTGTCCATTTATAAGTAGATGGTAAAAACATTGACTATTGGTACATTCAAGTCATGTCAGAAAGAATGTGACGAGTGGTAATTACAAAGTCATAATTACGAGTGGGAAGCAAATTTTCAAATCATGGTACATTTATTTCTGAATGCTGACAATGTAATGTGTATGCATTTTGTGTAGGCCTACTGTTAATGAAGAAGAGAAATACATTTTGCCAGAAAACACTACTTATTTAGCCAGTTTATATTCTATGCCTTAATTCGTTTCTATCCTATGCCTTAATTCGCAAAAAAGTTTTTACGCTTGGTGGTTTTTGACTTAGTTAATGCGAATAAGGTGACATAGAAACGCATTTGCCGAATAAATTCTGATGTAGCCAATATATAAACCCACATGACTAATCGTCTGTTTCTGCTGATGGTGTTTTATTCACTGTTGGTTTCTACAGTAGGTTACCAATACCACCGTTATCCACTCTAACAAATTGATGGAAACTCACCTAATTCACATTTGTTTGTTTTTTTTGCGAACATTGAAAAGATTCGCTTCACGTTTGGATGGAAACCCAGTGGTGTTGTTTGGGCAAGTGGTCTTAATCCTGCTCCATGGGGACCCACTACAGATTTGAGCTTCAACCCCAATCAAACACACCTGAAGCAGCTAATCAAGATCTTCAGGAAGGTTTAAAAAAAATAACAGCCATGTGTGCTGAAGCAGGTTGGAAATAAACTTTGTAGGATATGGAGGCTGGGTCAAAAATTGCATGGGCCTACTCTTTTGAGCGGGTAAGCCTATTTTGAATAAGTACTTATTTTGTGACCATAGCCTACTCTTTTATGAGTACTGTGAATTCCAACATACTAATCTTATCATATAAGTTACAGTTCCCTTTCGAACGGTCACTTCGTATTGCGTAGCTATACGCAGTGGGAAAACTCCTTTTCCTCGATTTTACTGAACCTTATGTAAAACGCATTTGCAGCTGCACAGCTAACGCCCTGAGCGTCTTGCTCGCTCATAGGCTGTGCTGCAGCAACTGCATATCCAATGGCGTGGACGACTCTGACGTACGACCAATGGGGTCACTCCACGTCAGAGCCCGTCATAGGGGCGAGGCCTAGCCTATATAAGCCCCTGAACTCGCCAAAATAGCAGATTTTACTCCTTCAGCGACAAACTGTACGTCTCTGACTGTTTTTCACTGAGCCTTCGCCGTCGAACAAGCCCTTCAGCCTGAGCGAGCATTATTTTCAGCGGATTACGTCTCTCAGCCGTTCGTCCCCTGACGCCGTCTCACCTGTGGCTATCCGGCGATATTCTTACTTCCTGCAACAGCATGTCTCGCTGCGCCACGTGCGCGCGCAAGCTACACGAGGCCCATCACCACGCAAGATGCATTTCATGCCTGGGACTCGACCACGTGGAGAAGGCCTTCTCCTCCTGCGGACTCGGCTAGCTCTCGCCAGGGATGAAGACGCCGCTTCGCCCGCGCCTCCTCCCTCGGTTTTTCCTCAACCTAGGAAGAAGAAGCGCCGCAGCCAACGGCAGCCCGAGAGCATGGATGTAAGCGATCGCACGCCGGCCACGTCCCCGCGTGCCTCGCTTTCTCCCGCTCGGTTGTCTCCGGTCTGGTTCGAAGGAGATCAGCGCCCCCCCCACGTGGCGGGCCTCGTCTCCTTCGGCAAGCCTAACGATCACGACAGCCTGTCTATCGATGCTTCTGAGGACGAGGGGCCGGGCTCGCTTCACCCTGTCACTGTTTCTCAGTCAGCATCCAGCGCGCCTGCTGCCAGGACTAGCTCCGACGCTGGGATGCTTCGGGTCCTTACACAGGCAGTCGCGGACCTCGAGCTCGAGTGGGCCGCGGACCTCGAGCTCGAGTGGGCCGCGCCCGCCGAGCCTCCTCGGGGTCGGCTAGACGGAGGGTTTTTGCCGGGAAACCGGACCAGAGCCGTGTACCCTAACAAGCCGTGCAGAATCACGTCAGCCCTCCTCAGACGCGCGTATTCCGCTTCTGGGCAGGCTGCTTCAGCCTTGCACACGATGACCGCGCTACAGGTCTACCAGGCCAAACTCCTCCGCTCTATGGACGAGGCTGGCCCGGATCCGGAGGTTTTTCGGGACCTCCGCAGCGCGACGGACCTGGCCCTGAGGGCTACCAAGGCTACAGCGGAGCGTTACACCGAGGCGCAGAAGGCGTCCCAGGCCATGCAACACTTCCTGCCTAAACGCTCTAGCTCTGCATCGAGCAAACCCAAACCAGCTCCGTTTACGCCTCAGCCAGCGAAACCGAAGCGGCAGGCCTCTCAGCCCCGCCCTGCGGCTGATGGTCAGCGCCCGACAAGAGCTGCGAAGCGCTTCCCGATGCCCCGGCGCCAGGGCCCGCGGCCCAGCGCTGCGCCCGAAGCAGCACCACCGAAGTCGTCCTAGCACGCGGCACTAAGAGAGAGGGCGAGTGTCCCGCGCCGGCCGGACCACCCTCGAAAAAGCCAACGAGACTTCCCACAACCCCCTGTTCAGTTCAGGCGGATGGGGACTTTATTTCTGTACACAGGCCCGCAGTAAGCGCGTCTTTACAACCAAACGCCGTTTTCACGGCGACCCAAATAAATCACAAAAAGAGCATGTTTCACAAGCACAATGCATGGGTTTACGGTCCCCCTCAGATAGGTGGCCCCTCCCCTGTGATAACACTGACTTCCCCACACGCGAATGCCTGTACAGTCAGTCAAGCACTCAATGTATGCACAAATCACATTATAAGGGTTTCAGATCCCCCTATGTTAGGTGGTTTCCCCCTTTTCAGTGCTTCAGTCCCTAGCCACACGGGTTCTAGCCTGGCAATCTACCCCCGGTGTGTCGAGTTGGGTCATAAACATTATAAAGCGAGGCTACTCGCTCCAATTTGCTCCCTCCCCTGGGATAACACTGACTTCCCCACACGCAAATGCCTGTACAGTCAGTCAAGCGCTCAATGTATGCACAAATCACATTATAAGGGTTTCAGATCCCCCTATGTTAGGTGGTTCCCCCCTTTTCAGTGTGTCAGTCCCTAGCCACACGGGTTCTAGCCTGGCAATCTATCCCCGGTGTGTCGAGTTGGGTCATAACATTATAAAGCGAGGCTACTCGCTCCAATTTGCTCGCAGACCCCCTAGGTTTCAGGCGGTCATCGAGACCTCGGTGAGAAGCGACGTGGGTCACGTGCTCCGCACCGAAGTGCAGAAATTATTGGCAAAAGGGGCGATAGAATTAGTCCCTCCTACGCTGATGCAAGCGGGTTTTTACAGCCGTTATTTTCTGGTCCCGAAAAAAGACGGCGGTCTCAGACCCATACTAGATTTGAGACATTTGAACAGGGCGCTCATGCGTCGTCCCTTCAAAATGTTAACTATCAAGCAGATCCTCGCGCAAATTTGCCCGGGGGATTGGTTTGTTACAATGGATCTGAAAGATGCTTACTTTCATATTCAAATAAACCCTCGTCACAGGCCATTCTTGAGATTCGCCTTCGAGGGACTGGCTTATCAGTACACAGTTCTGCCGTTCGGTCTGTCTCTGGCACCCCGCACGTTCACAAAGTCCGTGGATGCAGCGCTCTCCCCTCTGAGACAGAGAGGAGTGCGTGTGTTGAATTACCTCGACGACTGGCTGGTGCTAGCGCAGTCGAGAGGCGAACTGATAGCTCACAGAGAACTGATTCTCGGCCATTTGGAATGCTTGGGTCTCACGATCAATGTTTCAAAGAGCAAACTATCCCCCTGTCAGAGTGTGATCTTTCTGGGCATAGTTTTAGACTCGATGTCAATGAGAGCGCGGCTCACACCGGAGCGCGCGCTCTCAGTGCGAGCGCTCGCATCCTCGTTCGGAGAGCGGGAGCGCACGCCTCTGAAGAAATTTCAGAAGATACTGGGTCTCATGGCAGCAGCATCACCGGTGCTCCGCATTGGATTGCTGCGCATGCGTCCACTGCAGCACTGGCTGAAACGCCGGGTGCCAACATATGCATGGCAGTCAGGCAGCTTGCGCATCAGAGTGAATCACGGTTGTTTAAGGACCCTGGTTCCCTGGCGGGCGCGGGAGGGTGTGATAATGGGGACCATTTCCAGAAGGAAAGTGGTTTTTACAGATGCATCCAACCTGGGTTGGGGGGCATTACACGAGGGCACGCCTGCCTCCGGCCTCTGGTCGAGCACGGAGCAGAGCTTACACATCAACTGTCTGGAAATGAAAGCAGTTGGTCTGGCCCTGAATGCTTTTCTGTCAAGCCTCAAGGGTCATCACGTCTTAGTCCGCACGGACAACATATCAGTGGTGGCCTACATAAATCGCCAAGGGGGCGTCAGGTCAGATGGCCTACATGCTATGGCGAGAGATCTCCTCTTGTGGGCGCAGAACAATCTGAGCTCTCTGAGGGCTGCGCATATCCCGGGCGTCCAGAATTTGGGCGCGGATATGCTCTCACAGGGCAACACTCCCCTAGGCGAGTGGGCCCTGAACCCGCAGACGGTCAGTCTGATATGGGAAGTGTTTGGCAGGGCCGAAATCGACCTGTTCGCCTCGAAAGACAACGCCCCTTGCAATCTGTTCTTCTCGAAGGACAGGGATGCGTTGGCCCACGTGTGGCCCAACCGCCCCCTGTATGCTTTTCCCCCTGTCTCGATGATTCCACAATCATCAAACGGGTCAGGGAGGGTCACCTTCTGGTGGCTCCTCTCTGGAGGTCCAAGCCGTGGGTTCCGGAGCTGGTTCAGATTTCGGACACCGCTCCATGGCCTGTCCCGATGAGGAAAGACCTCCTCACACAGGCGAAGGGGTCGTTGTGGCATCCGCGACCCGACCTGTGGGCCCTTCATGTGTGGCCCTTGAACCGGTATCCGGGGGCCTTCCTGTGAAGGTGTTGAACACTATATCTGAAGCTAGGGCCCCGTCAACTCGGCGCCTTTATGCTTCAAAGTGGGCGGTTTTTTCCGGCTGGTGCTCGAAAAACCGTCTGAATCCAGAGTCATGTGACATATCAGTGGTTCTCTCATTCCTACAGGAGCTGTTGGACGCGGGTCGCTCCCCGTCCACACTCAAGGTGTATGTGGCCGCTATTGCAGCTCACCATGTTCTGGTAGCCGGTCAGTCACTGGGAAGGAACGACCTGGTTGTGAAATTTTTAAAAGGTGCTAGGAGGATTAACCCCTCCAGACCTCCTTCTGTGCCATCCTGGGACCTATCTACGGTCCTAGGGGCTCTGAGGGGTCCGCCCTTCGAACCGCTACAGTCGGTTGATCTTAAACTTCTCTCGCTAAAGACGGCTCTCCTGTTGGCGTTGGCGTCTATCAAGCGAGTGGGAGATCTGCAGGCTCTTTCGGTGAGCCCAGCATGTTTGGAGTTTGGTCCTGGTGATTCCAGAGTCTTTCTCAAGCCCAGGCATGGTTATGTACCCAAAGTGCTCTCAACGCCGTTTAGAGCGCAGGTGGTGACATTGTTAGCCCTTCCCCCTTCCACAGAGGATGGGGAGGTTAATTTTCTCTGCCCTGTCAGGGCGCTGAGAATCTATCTGGAGCGTTCTGCGTCGTTTAGACAGTCAGAACAGTTTTTTGTCTGCTTTGGTGGTCGGTCCAAAGGGGATCCTGTCACTAAACATAGGCTGTCTAGATGGATAGTGGAGGCCATTTCTGTGGCTTATACCGCAGCGGGCCAGGATTGCCCGTTAGGTGTCAAAGCCCATTCGACCAGAGGCATGGCCTCGTCGTGGTCATCTGGTTTTCCCATTCAAGACATCTGTGAGGCGGCCGGCTGGGCCTCGCCGTCCACATTAATGAAATTCTATAATTGGAAGTACCCTCCCTACAGGGTGCTTTCGGTATGATTATGGCCCCGACAGTGTCTGGTCTTGTCATTACTTGTTACTGTGCTTGATCACATTCCCTATATATATGTTATAACCCGCTCTTGCCGGTTACAAATTTTTCATATTATAAACCCGCTAAAGCTGGTGGTGTTCATATTCTTGACCCTGTCAGGAATTACCGGTGTATTCACCTAAACCTGACGGTGTCGGGTTTAGTGTATGCATATTAAGTGGTTTATGGCTTGTTCTGTTTGCTCAGGGGTTCCTGAGTTGCAGTGGCAACCAGTTATTCAGTGCGGCGTTTTGCATAGTGTTCCCACTGCGTATAGCTACGCAATACGAAGTGACCGTTCGAAAGGGAACTACTTGGTTACTCACGTAACCTCAGTTCCCTGAGTTAGGGAACGAAGTATTGCGTAGCCGGCCGCACTATTTTAACTGGGTATTTGTCGCTTCAGTCGTATAAACCTGATATTTTGGCGAGTTCAGGGGCTTATATAGGCTAGGCCTCGCCCCTATGACGGGCTCTGACGTGGAGTGACCCCATTGGTCGTACGTCAGAGTCGTCCACGCCATTGGATATGCAGTTGCTGCAGCACAGCCTATGAGCGAGCAAGACGCTCAGGGCGTTAGCTGTGCAGCTGCAAATGCGTTTTACATCAGGTTCAGTAAAATCGACGAAAAGGAGTTTTCCCACTGCGTATAGCTTCGCAATACTTCGTTCCCTAACTCAGGGAACTGAGGTTACGTGAGTAACCAAGTAGTTTCTCACCTACTATGCGATTTCGGATGCAGCCAGGGTCCCCAGGAGCAGGGTTGAAGACCTATAGGGTTTAGGCTACCTCAGCAGTAGGTAATACAAACGTGACTTTAAAATCACTCTCAAGAGCCAAGCGTAGTGGCATTTAAATGATGTGCCAAGTTGACTACCTTTAAAATTGCATTACAAACTGGATTGTTGATACACATCGCAGACGCAAGTTCATTAGTGACTGACTGGTCAATATGCAAGTGATGTCTAATCAGTATCTCATCTATGACACTTCTTGCATTACAAATTGAAGCAGTGCTCAACAAATAATGGAGCCTAAACATAAAATTTTTTTTATACTTTGATCAATGTATATAATAGTGTATATATATTATCAATTTTTGCAATATAATATGAACAAAAATGTTGGGGTGAGTTAAAAAAATTTTTTTTATGTTTTTGAAAGAAGTCTCTTATGCTCACCAAGGCTATTAGATCATAAATACAGTAAAACAATATTGAAATATTATTAAAATGATGATTTTAAAATGACCACTTTTCTGTTATAATACCCTGTGATGTCAAATTGAAATTTTCAGCATCATTAAACCAGTCTTCAGTGTCACATGATCCTTCAGAAATCATTCTAATATGCAAATTCACAAAAAAGCACAACATTGTTTGAGAAAGAGCCAGGCCAAGCGCAGTCGCAAAATAAAATTATTAGTTATATTTGTAAAAACACTCATTACATATTATATATAGAAAACAGATCTTGGTATTTTGCAGGTAGCCTATATTGTATTTTTTTATAACATTAGTAGGCCACCAACCTAATCTCACTAAGGAAAAGGTAACAATGTTACAAGGTGGCGATTTTTTATGAATTCGTATGTTAATTGTACAAAAATAGTTGTTTCACTAGCTTGAAGTTAATTTGCTTGAACAGATAAGAGCAGCTTTCCCAACACTGGCTCTGTGTAATTGTCTTTCTGACGTCAGTATTTTCATCTCCGTGCCTCTCTTCACCTCTCCTCCCCTGCCGCCCTTTGGACCTGATTTCTACAAGGGACTTTCCATGTTCTGCATAAAACCCCCATGACCTCATAATTACTCTTCTCTCTCCTGACTATTATTGTAGTGTCACTTATTCATCCTGGTCACTATTAGCCAAAGGGAACGGAACGAGAGCAAGAGAAACAGAATAAAGAATGAGAGGAATAGAGAAAGAAAGAGAATGAACATAAATGTGAGAGTAGAAGTAAATTAATGCATTTGGCAGTTACTAAACTGAAACGTTTAACATTCGAAAGTATTGAAACAAAATTATTTTCACATCTACTGAAACCTGTCAAAGAGGCTCCGGCATTAATAGCAGAACTCTAACAAATGCTAATTGCGCCATTGATGTAATAATCTTGTCTAACAGTGAGACTCGTTATCAAATGCTATTAATCAAAAACAAAACCCTGTCATGCCCGTCCAAAGCTCGGTGTTTACACTAACACAGCTAATTCGTGTGGGCGAATTTGGGCAAAAGATCGAGACTAATTATGTCATTTAGCCTTTCGCAATATGCAGCCAGCACTCTGCGTATATTTACTATCCTTTCAAACCCACCGCGGCTTTCCACTCATCCCTGTAGACTTGCGACCTGAGAGGGCCTCGCTTCCATTATGCGGTAAGCAGTGGCTTTTAAAAGTTCTACTGCAGTACATAACATTATCAAAGATGTGCACTGGATGTTCATGTCAGAGCTGCTAAATAAAACAGGAGCACTTTTCATCTTCATCTGATGATATGTCAAGCCAAATTGGCCTTTATAGACCGTGGAGGACTGGGAGGAGTGAGGCCAATAAATAACGATTATTTACTCCATCTGATCACTGCGCATCTCACATCCAGATTGATACTTGGTATGTGTTTATTAATGCGGCGCAGTCACATACGCTGCACTTGTTTGATCTTTGCTGTCATGGTGTTTGAATGCAAGCTTGAGTGTAAAAAATAGACACTTGTTATAAAATGAAAGATGGAGCGGAGGAGATCTGCATTGACAGCTGTCTACCACCGCTAGGAACTATGGGATTGTGGGTTGCTGTGTCCAGCAGTGTCCACTAGAGGCCGCTGTTTTTCAGTGCAACCATAGTGAGGTGCTCTAACACATCCTTAGTAGTAAGTCTGTGCCCTTGCCTTCCTCTCAAAACATAATTACCGTAGCCAGAATTGGTCCAACCGGCCCGAGCCCCATCCGGGTTTAGACTCTTCCTGTGAGTGCTAATGAGAACAGCTCAGACGGCGCAGGAAATGAAAGTGGAGGAAAATGAGAGACAATAGTGACAGACTGGTTGACATGGCATGTCAATTTGACCTGGGGATGAAACAGACAGAGAGAAGACAGGGAGGTAATCATCTACACATACGCAGCAGTCACACTGTGCTTGGCTTGATGCCTCTAATTCCGTATTCAGATCTCATTTACACTGCAAAGGTCACACATACGTCCTTTTCTACATAATATGATGGAGGCAGTAAGTGTCTGAAACTAAACCTTCTATTCACAGTGTGTGAATCAGTTTTTTGGCGTCGCAGAAGAACCCTGCTGATTTTCTCCTCGCTACCTCAAAGGACGCGTCCCCTTTCACCTCCTGCAGGTCATTCTCCAGAGGAAGCCTCTGTCAGAATCTGTCATCGGCGCCAGCTGTGCCTTAGTGGAACCAGCATATAGATAGGCATTTTTATTTGCGGCTTGTCAAGACATATTTGGGGAAAGATGAAAAATGTAACAAAATGTTTTGTTAGTTATTGTTTAAAAATGTGATAAATTTTATTGATAATGAAATTGATCTGTGTAAAAGTATACATTGGACAGAATTGTTAATTGCTGTAGATGTTCAGTGAAAAGTGATACAGTGGTGCTCAGAATTAATGGTACCCCTGGTAAAAATGATAAAAAATGCCTATAAAAAATAAATCTGCATCGTTTATCCTTTTGATCTTTCATTAAAAAAATTGGCAAAATCCTAACCTTTCTTTGAAGTAAAAGATTTGAAAGTGGGGGGGAAATCACATTATAAAATAAATATTTTTCTCCAAAACACGTTGGCCACAATTATTCATACCCTTTTATTAAATACCTTTTTGCAATCTCCTTTTGCCAAGATAACAGCTCTGAGTTTTGTCCTATAATGCCTGATGAGTTTGGAGAACAACTGACAAGAGATCAGAGACCATTCCTCCATACAGAATCTCTCCAGATCCTTCAGATTCCCAGATCCATGTTTATGCTTCTTCTCTTCAGTTCAGCCACTCATTTTCTATATGGTTCAGGTCAGGGAACTGGGACGGTCATGGCAGAAGCTTTATTTTGTGCTCCCTAACAGATTTTTGTGTTGATTTTGATGTTTGTTTTGGATCGCTGTCCTGATGTAAGATTCAACCACGGCCCATTATAAGATTTCTAGCAGAAGGCGTCAGGTTTTGATTTTTTATCTGTTGATATTTGATAGAATCCACAATGCCATGTATCTGAATAAGAAGTCCAGGACCTCCAGCAGAAAAATAGGCCCACAACATTAAAGATCCAACGGTATATTAAATTGTACACATGGGGTACTTTTTATCCTTGTGTGCACCAAACCCATCTAGCGTGTTTGCTGGCAAAAAGCTCTTTTTTTAGTTTAATCTGACCACAGAACCCCGTGCCGTTTGAAGATCCAGTCGTGTCTGACAACTGAATATGCTAGAGTTTGTATTTGAAGGAGCGAGGAGCATTTTTCTTAAAACCCTCCCAAACAACACGTGGTGATGTAGGGGTTGTTTGATATTTTTTAATAGGCTTTCTGACCCCCAAAACTCAACTGATCTCAGAAATTCTCTATCTGTGATCCTTGAAGAGTCTTTGGCCACTCAAACTTTCATCCTCACCGTCCATTAAGAAAATATAGACACACGTCCTCTTCCTTGCAGAATCGTAACATCTTTAGTTGATTATAACTTCTTAATTATTGCCCTGATGGTCAAAATGGGATTTTTCAATTCTTTAGCTATTTTCTTACATCCACTTTCTATTTTGTGATGCTCAACAATCTTTAGATGCACATCAGAACCATGTTCTGTGGTTTTATTCATTGTGATGTATGATTAAGGGAATTTGGCCTTTGTGCTTCCTCATATTTAAACTCCGGTGAAACAAGAAGTCATAGCTGGACAATTTCATGTTCCTAGTCACCCTGGTTTGCTAAAAAAGTTAAATATTAATGGGAATATACTTCATAGATATTTTATTCATAAAAAAATCTAGGGGTATGAATAATTGTGGCCAACGTGTTTTGGAGAAAAATATTTATTTTATAATGTGATTTCCCCCCAACTTTCAAATCTTTTACTTCAATGAAAGGTTAGAATTTTGCCAATTTTTTGAATGAAAGATCAAAAGGATAAACGATGCAGATTTATTTTTTATAGCCATTTTTTATCATTTTTACCAGGGGTACCATTAATTCTGAGCACCACTGTATATTGACTTTCTAAAGACTATTTAATGCTGAACTCATAGGCCAATGTCTTTGAGTTGCCTTCATTTGGGCGAATTTCTCTGCAATTATTGGGATATGCAATTAATTAGATTAACTAATCTTCATATGATCTCATTAAATCAATTAAAAATTTCAATCGATTGACAGCGTCAGAAAAAACATCCGTTGTGCTGTCAACACAAATTTAACAGGAGATGCTGTCAGCAGCCAGACAAAGAAGCAGAAAAACAGTCAAAGAGATAGACAAAGACAGCAACTGTGACACTGATAAATGTTTTTATGTGACTGCTGGGAAGGTTGTGAGAGTGCCCTTCATGTTTATGATATGAGTTGTATTTTATTATTTATTGATTTGTCCGATTTTGATTGTGACTCATGAGATGGAGGAAGAGAAGGCCGTTTTTTTAACATCACTTTAGTCGAGGTCATACACTTATGCTCACTTATTTCTCTATGGAATTTTGCTTGTGTGGCATTATTATGATTTTGTTCCTATGTTGTTAACAATTATAGTAAAATGTTTTTTTTTCATGTATATTAGAAGGCCTATATATATATATATATATATATATATATATATATATATATATATATATATATATATATATATATATATATATATATATATATATATATATATATATATATATATATATATATATATACACACACACACACACACACCCCACACACACACACACCCCTAAAGGATTATTAGGAACACCTGTTCAATTTCTCATTAATGCAATTATCTAATCAACCATTCACATGGCATTTGCTTCAATGCATTTAGGGGTGTGGTCCTGGTCAAGACAATCTCCTGAACTCCAAACTGAATGTTGTTACGAACCCCACTATTGAAGTGCTCGTTAAAGGAGGGGGTAAGCAACATAAAGACACGCAATGCAAGATATAACGGTTTAACAATTTATTCTTAACACACAACTCACGTGTCAGACGGCAACAGATAATATTGACAGAAATTAACAACCACAGACCCACAAGACACGGAAACAAACAACATAGAAACACAGCTTATCAGCGGCTGGCGGAAACATCATGACGCGCACGGGGCTCTCGTTCGTCCACTCATGCCCTTCTCCTCCAGTGCACGCCAAGCTCTTGACAGAGCTAAAACAGTGATTAAAGCGATCACGCCGCTATGGGAACAAAACTTAGGTGATCAACCTCCGCCCTCTTCTCCTTCTGCTCAGTCATTATATCTCCAGCCCAGAACATCACTAAACAGGCTGCAGGTGTACAGAGGCGGAGCCTATTCCAAGAGAGAGAGAGAGAGAATCAAATCAGCCAAAATAGTACACAAATTAACGTAAGGTTCAGGCCGTAACAATGTCAGAATGGGAAAGAAAGGTGATTTAAGCGATTTTGAGCGTGGCATGGTTGTTGGTGCCAGGCGGGCCGGTCTGAGTATTTCACAATCTGCTCAGTTACTGGGATTTTCACGCACAACCATTTCTAGGGTTTACAAAGAATGGTGTGAAAAGGGAAAAACATCCAGTATGCGGCAGTGCTGTGGGCGAAAATGCCTTGTTGATGCTAGAGGTCAGAGGAGAATGGGCCGACTGATTCAGGCTGATAGAAGAGCAACTTTGACTGAAATAATCACTCGTTACAACCGAGGTATGCAGCAAAGCATGTGTGAAGCCACAACACGCACAACCTTGAGGCGGATGGGCTACAACAGCAGAAGACCTGGGTGGTGAGCTCCTCCCAAGTGAGTGTATTGCTCCCTCCTAGGCGTTGACACAGAGTGCCTCGCTGAACAGATGATGAATAGAGTATGGGGCTGGGCGACACCTATCAAGTTCGCTAAAGAACTAGCTTATGTGTCGAACCGCTGTTTCCAGTGGGGTCCCTTCACATGAAGCCAGTTTCACTGTAAGCCCGGTTCGAAGTGTCGACCATTCCCCTCCTATGGACTGGATGCGTCCACAATTCTTGCTCCAGTGAGTTCCCCTTATTAGCCCTGTGGAGTTCCTCCATACACTTCGGCAACGGACGTGGCATGGCGTGGCAGGCCTTTCACTCATATGCACTGGTGAACCCATGTTAGGTTGGGTCCATATGTTGTGATCTCATATGTGTATTCTTCCACGGTATGGCTCCCTGCGGCGACCCCTTGTCTTCCCTCGGCAACCCTGCTCTCCAACCTGCTCTGCAGTCACTTCCAGTTGAGTCTCCCCCCTGTCATAGGCTGGAACCACCCCGGTGACATTCCATATGTTGTACTGTCCGGTCATCCGCCCAGTCCATATGTGTATTCTCCATGTTACCTCCCATCGGGCAGGATGTGGCTTCCACAGCGTATTCCTTTCCAATGAAAGAGAACGCTTTACCCAGTCTTGTGGAACAGCATTGACTTCCCTGGCACAAGACCTGTCCCTTCTCCAGCTCAAATAATGCGGGGTGATCAGAAGGCTTTTGTCTAGGCACTGGAAGGTGGCAGCACTAGTGGCGTTTTTATTGGGATCACAAACACTTGATGTGTCGGCTACGTCGAACGTGTGAGACTGAGAGGGAACGTCTCGGTTACGTATGTAACCCTTGTTCCCTGAAGGAGGGAACGGAGACGTAGTCCCGTTGCCACTTTTGCTGGACCACCGCTGACTCAGAGTTACGCTCTGCTCCTCAGTGAAAAACAACTAGTGTGTGCATCCACTTCTGTATTTACACCCGCGCTGCGGGGGCGGAGTATGTGATGCATTTCTCATTGGCTCGTTTTAACAGTACTCGAAGATGACAGGCTTCCTAAGTGTGATCCCAATCAGTCGACTCCATCTCCGTTCCCTCCTTCAGGGAATGAGGGTTACATACGTAACCGAGACGTTCAGTGAGTTAGTAGTCAGATATTCAGTAACCATCATTATTTTGCTTGCAACTGGTTTGTTGCATGCTAGTGTGAAAAATGCAATAGTTTTCTGTGTTTGAATTCCCTTACCTTGAGAGTATGATTTGAATTCGATGATGACCATTGTGATGACCAACTTCAAGACCATTGATGGAGTGTGTTCTATATAGGAATGCAGGTGAGTTAAATAGATTCACAGATATCAGCTACTACTATGTTCATATTGTAATTTGACTTCTATCTTTAACATGTGATGAACTAACTGCGAAACAACTCCGATTTTTGTTTTTGCATAATTATTTAACAATGTTCAAGGACTCTTCAAGAAAGTTCGAGAAGGTGCATTGTGTAATATTTAGGAGTATCTGTTGACAGAAATGCATATACACAACCATCTTTTCAGTGGTGTATAACGAGCTTACACAATGAACCGTTATGTATTTATTACCTTATAATGAGGCATTTCTATCTACATACAACGCGGGTCCCCTTACATTAAAATAGCCATTTTTTGCGCCAACATGTTTTTACAGTAGCCCTAAAAGGACCGACGTGTTTCATCACGGTTGTTCTTCAAGCAAAGAAGCTAACTAAAGTCAGCGAATAAAACACTGACACAATGATGAACAAGTAACAATAATATTAACAATAACAAATCGTTTAACTGAACAATTAAGTTAACATAATTTCTTAATTTATCTTTGTAAAGAAACTCAGATGTCTCAGATGACGACATCTTTTCCTATCGGCCACTGTTACTTCTGTTGCTTGCAATTCACAACCTCACCACTAGATGCCGCTAAAATGTACACACTGCACCTTTAATAAAACGTCATGATTTTTTTTTTACATGAAGCAAAACAATTTCAGCCCTACTCAGTCAAGTCTGCCACATTCCTTTTACTCGTTTGTCACAGACCAAAATTGACGGGTGTTCACTGGGCGAATACAGAAGCTCCCAGATTGAAACAGCAAAAACTGAGAAGAATCAGTCGAGATGAAACTCTTCTTGAACAAAGGCACTAAGATGTGACAAGCTCTTGCTCTTCTTCTGTCATTCACACAGAGTGTTTTCTCCAACCGCTTTTTGATTTATGGTGCTACCATTTGATGGGCTTCTGCCATCTATAACTCCTATGGATGACCCTGTGTCCTCTGCCAGCATCATCTCGACTGTACTGACTCTGACACGGAATGTGTGTGTGACTGTGTATGTCTATTATTGTGTGGCAATGCCAACATGACCCTAGAAATGACCTCTCCTGGGATGTCTTTCAGCGGATGCGCGCTTCAACCCACACTGCTGAGAAGGCAAACGGGTGTCATCAGTGTGGACAGGCCAAGGGAGCATCGCACAGCAGCCTTTTACTGCTGTCACTCAAGCGCCACTCCTTTCCCCTCTCCCTCACAATCCAGCTCTCAATTTCCAAACCTTTGATTTATAGTCATGCAGAGCTCCATTAAGAGAGAGAGCTAAGAAAGCTTTGATCTTGTGTTGTATTTGTTCTGTGGATTGAATGCAATGCTGATGATGTTTAGGCTGCTTTTCACATTCTTTCACATCTGCATGCATCTATGCTGAAATAGGGCTGATTTTCATTGTTCCCCCCGAGGCCCATAAAGAACTGATAAAACATTTATGACTTTGACTAGATGAATATTTTTGTCTGATTCTGAGCTGCATCTTTGTTCTGCTGTTAGTAGGACCGTCAATTTAACATGTTAATTAAGTACAGCTAATTATAACAAAAGTGATAAATTATGCCTACTGATCTGTATACTCTAGCTGTTTTATTGTGTTTAAAAATGCTGGACCCAGTGCAATAGCATGGAATGGAAGGCATAGTTCCAGAAAACAGTTACAATATTTTTTAGTTTTTCTAACTGCCATTAAAAAGTCAGAAGAATAAGAAAAGCGCATTGACTGGAGTGTGAAGCACAGAACAATTATGGCCTTTGCCACAGTTTTACTGTAGCGTTGCATAAAAATGCTAAACTGCTAATTGAATAAATGTAAATATTTAGTTGTTTTTTGTTGTTGTCACAAAGACTGATCAAAAAATTTGAAAAATGATCAGAGAGCCGCATATACTTTTGCATAATGAAACCTTTGGGTGTTTTAATACTTGTTTAAGTGTTAAAAATATACTGCGATTGTATTGAATTAACCAACCAGGATGGATGTTCATTGTTATTTTCTTTTGTGTTTCGCAGAAGAAAGACAGTCAAATGGTATTGGAACAGAATTTACATTTTTAGGTAAACAATGCCTTTAAAGGAACACTCCACCATTTTTTCATATTAAACTATGTTATTCCCTTAACTAAGACGAGTTGATGCATACCTCTCTCGTCTCAATGCTTCCGCTCAATCGCTCTGGCACGCGCTTTGATAGCCCAGTTCGTTCATTAGGATCCAAACAGAGATGAAGTTAGAAGTGACCAAACACCTCCACGTTTTCCCTATTTAAATACAGTTGCACGAGTAGTTACACGACCAAGTATGGTGACACAAAATAAAATGTGGCGCTTTTCTAAGCAGGTAAAATGGATAACTATAATGTATGGCAGAATAGCACTTGGGAGCACTTCGACTAAGTAATATCAGTAATGATCACTGAATGATCCTGGAGTGATGATATTACTGCGCCAAGTCGAAGTGCTCTCAAAGTGCTATTCCGCCATACATTATAGTTCAAAGTGTCGCCGCGCGTCAGAGCGATTGAATGCACGCAGTGAGACGAGAGAGGTAGGTACCAACTCGTCTTATTTAAAGCTACACTGTGTGATTTTTACCCCCATCTAGCGGTGAAAAGGTATATGACCATCCAGTGAATATTAGTTTCTGTTCCTCTCAATTCCGATTTCGTTTTAACTCCTACGGTGGCCAATGTAGTCCAAGATTAACATGGCTTCCAGTTCGAGTGTTAGGCAGTTCGAGTGCTAACCCACGTGTGTTAAAACGCGAAAGGCGAAGCTTGAATTAACAGGGTATGTCCCTCTTTGGCTAATGTACTTTCAAGATGGAGGGGCAACATGGCGACCGACATTAGAACCCCTTACCCGTATGTATTTTCAATGGCATATTATACACTCACGAGAATACTTTATTACTTGAACGAAGTAAATATACATTACTGAGCACATATATTTTTGAATGAACTAAGTGTTTTTAGGTAAGAATAAACTAAAAAAGTTACACAGTGTAGCTTTAAGGGAATAACAGTTTAATATGAAAAAACGGTGGAGTATTCCTTTAAGGCTCTTGAGATATGTGACCCTGGACCACAAAAGCAGTCTTATGTGTCAATTTTTTAAAATTGAGATTTATACATCATCTGAATGCTGAATAAATAAGCTTTCCATTGATTTATGGTATGTTAGGATAGGACAATATTTGGCCGAGATACAACTATTTGAAATCTGGAATCTGAGGGTGCAAAAAAATCGAAATATTGAGAAAATCGCCTTTAAAGGTTTCCATTTCTGTTGGTTATTGTGCTGCATCCACTTACAAAAATACAATTTTGATATATTTAAGGTAGGAAATTTACTAAATATCTTCATGGATCATGATCTTTACTTAATATCCTAATGATTTTTGGCATAAAAGAAAAATCGATAATTTTGACCCATGCAGTGTTTTGTTGGCTATTCCCACAAATATACCCGTGCTACTTAAGACTGGTTTTGTGATCCAGGGTCACATATGAGTAATACTTTGCTTTTCAAAGTGTTATAAAAGTGTTAACATTCTTTATTGTTCAATTCTCGATTTTGAGGGATTGTGATTTATTCCGTATATCATGCCATTTTTTCTTGATCACCAAGCCATTTCTATCTGTGCCCGTGTATCCACTTGTTTTACATGATACCATAAATCTTATACCAAAGTGTGTTTTCTTAAAAAAAATCTCTGATGTAAGACTGATGGTAAGACTTTTCCCTCCCTTGTGCTCTGGTAGACTGCTAATTGAAGCAGCTCTAAAGTCTGATTTGCTTAAACCTCTCTCTGTTGTCTCAGAACGGTTATGGTTTGGACAAGGATGCTTTGTTGTTGTTTTTGCATTGACGTTAATTAGAATAAATTAAGCAAGTGTCTTGATGAGCGTGCGAATGAGAGAAAGCGAGGCAGGCTTCTGTTTGAAGTGAGAACGACAGTACCTGACAACTGGCTCATCGCCAGAGCGAGTAAACGAGAGTTTGGGCCACGGAAGGGTCAGAGTCGAAGACTACACTAGATTCATTTGTACGCTAGTCGTGGGACCGGGCAGCCATCTTAGAGTGCCTGTCTAGACTGCAAGAGAAGATCCAAAGCCTGCTGGGGACACACAAACTGCCATTCATGACAAATTACTGTTGTATTAAACCTCGGACTACAGAGGCACAGAGCTGGATTCCTGGCTTATTTTAAAAAGGTATGGGAGGGAAAACCGTAAACAAACAACTTCCACCTGGGAATTTTTCTGTGTTGAAACAAAATCTTACGTTTTTTTTAACACTGGGAGGTATTGAATTTGTTGCATTCGTAAAGACTTTATCAGAGCTTGCTTAGTGCACATTTTTTCATTGTGAGAATGGAGCTGGTTGGAATAACAGTCATGTGGATATTTATCAAGCTTGCCAGCATTGCCAGGCTATAAAGCATTAGTGGGGGTGGAATCCTCTTTTCGGTATCAGAGGTTACTAATGGTGATGTAGTACTAGCTCTCCGTTCTATAATAAGCAGCTGGGTATAACGCACACTCGAGCACTGATAACAGTACTCCACCCTACACAACACTGTTTTATATTTCTCTTTAATACATTACACATTTATTCATCATGCTAGTATGGATGGCGTGAATGAGTGGGTGTGATTAAAGGGTCATTCCTGATATGCAGTATACATTACATTTTGAGCCTTGTCAATATGAGAAAAAAATAATATGACTGTGTTGTATTTTAAATGATTTAGTTCACCCAAAAATGAAATGCATTTACTAACCTCATGCAATTCCAAAGAGTAAAAAATGGTAAGGTACTTGCAATTTTTTATTTATTTTGTACAATTGTGATTTTATATGTTGTAATTTGGAATGTTTATCTCATAATTGCGAGTTTATATCTTACAATTTGACTAAATTTATGCGTTCATGGCTGGCTTGATTGCATGTTCAAGGCTTATGTTAAAGTTTGTTGCTATGCAAAGACTGAACATTTCACTGTACCAATCTTTGTTATGGATCCTACATTTTTTTGGGTAAACCCAGATGAACATCAGCAAGTTAGTCTGGCAAAGAGCCCATTCAAGCTCATTTCCAATCTTTCAAAATCGAGGCACCAATCACAAACGTTGAGGCGGGCTTTACAAGATGACGATCGATCTGATAGGGAAACCCGATTGGATAGGGTTTTAGGTCTATCCAATTGCGCCCAGAGGGATTTGAGCGACGTCCGTTGGTGACGCTAACTCAGTTAGACTGAGAAGTGTCTGGTTTTAACCAGGCAATATTTGCTCCTCATAATATAACAATGTGACTTTACATCTTACAATTGCAAATTTGTTTCTCCTAGTTGAGTTTTTTATGTTGCACTTTTAAATTTTCGATTGTGTTTAAATCTCATGGCAGTTTCAGATTTTCCCCCTCATAATTCCTAATATCTGACTTTATCCCACAATGTCAACGCATTCTCACCCCAAGGCGTCATCTAACTGACAATTTTGACCATGCTTCAATATTCGACGCTAAAGGTACCCTTTAGCGTCAGTTAGTTGACGCGATCCCAGGGCGTCATCTAACTGACGCTAAGGGTAACGCGTCAGTTAGATGACGCGGGTAGGTTTAGGTCTGGGTAGAAGGGCGTCATCTAACTGACGCTAAGGGTAACGCGTCAGTTAGATGACGCCCTGGGATTGCGTCAACTAACTGACGCTAAAGGGTACCTTTAGCGTCGAATATTGAAGCATGGTCAAACTGATTCCCAAGGCATCAGTTAGATGACGCCTTGGGGTGAGAATGGGCTGACAATGTGGTCAAATTTGTCAAATTACTGTATTTCTCAAATCAAAGTAATAAATTCATTTAAAATTCATCCTATGTTCGTTAATGTCTTATAATACACTGGTCCAAATAGACTGAAGACATAAAAATGTACTGCATAACAGGAATGACTCTCAAAACACTGTTGTAATCTGTAAATCTATAACTGTATTCCTCACAGTGAATAGGGAATGATGGATTATCCCTAGCCAAAGAAACAATTTTCAAGGCAAGGATGGAACACGTCCAAATAAAACAATGACCTCCAGGCCAGGGTACCTAACCAAACATTTCCACGGTCAGGAGACCAAGAGGTCAACATATCTAGTTTAAGCTGTGTTGACCCCGTGACCCCAAAATGGGAAATCTTCCAAATGGCTGACTCATACCGAAGCGCTCTTCTATCTTATTCCATTCATTGTTTCTTACAGTCTCTTTCTTTCTCATTCTCTTTTCCCTCAACCTTTGTCTCTCCTCTCCCCAGCCTCTTCCATGTGTCATTGTTGTTTTCTCTCTCTGTCCTCTGCTTGCTTGCTTGTTTAGCAGCATTAGAATAAAAGAACAATAACAAAAACACACAACAGAAAATAAATATGCACAGGAGATATCTGAAGCTCAATTAGGCTAATTTGAATATCTCTCATTGTTAAAGATATTTACTGAACACTGGATCATTCTAAAGAAGAAACAAGACGAAATGTAGAAAAAAACCCACCAAAAAAGCACAGTTTGATTAACAGCACTATATGTGTATATGAAACTATTTTGGCATTTTAGCTTCATTTAAGAGTAAAGAACCTCTTTGCGATTAGAATTGATGGAAACCCTTTAGTTTGGGTCCAATTCTCACTATGAACTGGTTGCTTATTAACATGCATATTACTAGGATATTGGCTGTTTATTAGTACTTATAAAGCACAAATTAATGCCTTATTCTGCATGACCATTCCACATCCCTCAATCTCTCAATACCTAAACATAACTACTACCGTACTGGCATAATTTTGAGTTCTATTTTGTCACTTTATTTCTCCTGTGCCTGAAATTCTTGTACTCTGTCTCTTCCTTCTGTTCGCTTTTTTTTTTCTTATTCACACACACACACACCAAAAATAGCTTACGTGTTTATTTGCCAGAGATCATGCAGAGCTCCTTTAACAAGCTGCATCCACTTTTCTTGTCCTCCTTGCAAAGATCTGCTTTCTCGTCCACTGAAGTGGATGAATCGGCTAGACCAGTGAACAAGAAAACTGGGGTTATTTTTATTTGAGTATTCTTTAGGGAAATGTGCATGTGCATGGAGCCCAAGATCAAATGAATTTGGAATCCTTCTTCCAAAACGTGTTTTTGCCTTACCCTGATTCATGATGGTAAGCCCATTTTAAGTCTTTAAATTTTAGACCTGAAGTGAAGTTTTTGTGGGAAATTACGTACATACATCACTCACCCGTGCGTGTCTCGTCATGTCAGTAAATAGAGAAAAGTTGCTCCGGCTACTTTGATGTGTGTATGGTGTGGGAGTTGCAGAGGTTAGGTATCAAAGCGAGCAAGAAAGGTTGACATGGAGCAGCTAAAACTTGAACGTCCGGGGAATTAACTGTTTAAAACAAATGCTGAACAGAGGAAAGTCTGCTGGCAAAAAGAGTATGTGACAAAGCTCGTAATAAAACAAGAATCAACATTAGCTTGGTTTTTTTTTTGGAGATGGTTAGAACTGAGGGATTTCAAATGTTGTAAAAGCGACACGGAGATGACATTTTTCTTACTCCACATATGAGTACATTATTATTTATTGAACAGATAAATAGCCATATGTAGCTGTCTATCAGAGTTCATTGTAAAGCATCATCTATTGTGAAGGGTCATTTCATTATGGTTGTTGTAGCGCTGTGCTGGAATTTATTTTCAAGGAATTACCATGTCTATTAATAGATAAATCTACAGTAACATCTTCAGCTAGTCAGCTTGAGATCCTTTCCATCTAAACTGGTTATATCTCTTAAGCCTAGTAGTGAATGTTTTTTGAGCAGTAGGGGAACCATATTCATCCGCACAGTCACGCAGAGCCGAAGCACAACAAAAATAATGTTCTTACGCAAAAATGATGCAGTTTTGATTTTTTACCGCTAGATGGCCAAAAGTTACATAGTGTACCTTTAAACAGCCTAATAAACAATACAAGAATAAAATAATTAATTAATACAACTTTGTAGTTTTTTATTTTATTTCATTAAAACATTTTATTCTACATTCTGAAAAATCTACATTTGATTTCCAATTTTTAGTGCCTTGGCAAAGAAAAACTTATTTAACTTCACAAAAAACTTATTTTGTGATTTGAGATTGATCATATGGTGACCAGTATTCTCACATCCCAAGTCTTGGCATATAATCACATCTATTAATTGTATTTTTCTGTCTCTAATTTCTTGGAGACACCCACTGAAACTCAATACATATGTTATTTAGCCTCTATGCACTCATGCGTAGAGCCCTTTCTCTCCTCAGCACATGCTTTCCTGTAATGGTATTTGCATGAGAAATTAGATATCATCTTTCTAATTAAGCTCATAAGCATAATCTCATTGCTCTTATCAATTTTGCTATACACGAGTTCAAAAAGCACACCAACATCAGTGGGGAGAGGCATCACATAGCCAAAACCCATAATGCTTATCTTTCATCAGATAATGTGGATATGTGCATGAGAAATGGAAAATGTGTGTGGTTACTAACAGAACAGTTGCTCCTTGAGTCTGTTTTTTTTTCATGCCGCTTTTCACTTTTCGGAAAATAGTGTCTCAAAGCCCCCCAGTGAGCAAGACTGCAAAAAATCTGTAAGATACTTAGGGGTATGAGGAAGAAACCTTGGGAGGAACTCACCAGCTCAGCAGGTGGATTTCACCTCCTCAGGCTCAGATTTAAAGTGCCCCTATTATGCGTTTTCAGATGATACCTTTCATGTAATAGCTGTTTGTGATTTTGAAAGACCTGCAAAGTTTCAAAGACCAAAGTGCAAACAAATTGAATTGTTGTCTCCCAAAAGAAAGAACAGATTCTGAACTGCTTTAAACAGGTAAACAGTAATTACAGCCTTACTTTAAGTTGCTCAAACCTACAACATATTGGCATAATGCCCGCCTATGGTTTTCGTTGCACAACAAACAAAATAAAAACTTACCACTTAGAAACTTCCTGCTCAAGTTGTGCTTCACTTCTTCTAATGTATCAGCATCAGACTCTGGTTCGAAATGATACAGTAAAACTGACACCATTCCTACTCTTCACATCACTGTATATAAGCACTAAGGAAGCCTCCAGAGCTGAAATTCAGATATGGTAATGGCCGTTTCATTTCACGCACTGCAAGCGGGAGACCAATCACAACAGACTGGGCCATCTGACCAATCAGAGTAGGCTCACGAAAAGGAGGGGTTTTGAGAGACCGGATCCTCTATCGAACTTTTTCAGACACTGTGAGAAAAGAGGTGATGCCGGGTTATAAATGTATTTTAAGAAAATCAAGTGAAGTTCTCAACCTAATTTCAGGAGGAATGAACCCATCTAATCTTTCAATTAACTGCTGGAGCATATAAGCAGCACTCACCTTGGTCTGGCATCAGCTGTTTTGGCCTCCCTCCACCAACTTAATTTAGGCATCTTACTACCATACTCATCATTCAAGCATTAGTAGTCCCAATGAGGGGTATATCGAAGCTCGAGTTGAAGCTGCTTCCTTGAGCCCCTCTATTGCGGACAGCAAGCTAAATAGCCTTAACCTTATTAGCTTAAACGTATGTAACTTTTGGCCACCAGGGGTCACTCAATCAAAATAATAGCAAAAGACGTAGTCTGATGACGTCGTGAAAACGCGTGTGCTCATGGGAGTTGTTGTCGTTGTCGATGACCAGCCCCTCTGAGGGGAGAGAGAGAGAGGGAGTGCGCGGGCGAACCAGCTATATGATGTTCATTGGAACACGCGCGATCTGTCATTCCCCAGCCATCTAGCATCTCCAGCAGATAACATGTTCACTGACGAGGTAATGTGTTGTTATTTATATTATATCTCTATTCGTGTTACGTTTAGTTACGGCTATTCACTTTATGTAATGCCATTGTAATGAACACGCGCTCTCTGTCACTCCCACATTCCTCACTCATTCTAACTTAGTGTTTTTAAAATCACGTCTTTTCAAACGGAGAGATATATGAATTATCAGGGCTATTAAATCAATATTCCATCTAGCTAGTATTAATAGATGTTAAAAAACACGGTCACCTTTCGTTAATAATTATAATTACGTTTATCTATGATATTGAAAAAGATAGTGAACTGCATATGAATCTACTTTCTGCAGCTATGTCTAGAACAAATGTGAATTTACATTATACTGTACATGAGAGCTAGTCCGTCTGCGTTTTGCACATGCCATCATCGTTTCACAACATATAAGTTACGGATAGATATAGTTAGCTGAATGGGTGCTTACTTGTTTATTAGAATGCAAGCGAGATCGGCATCTCTCTGTAGTTCCAGTTGTCACGAAGCTCGTGGAAATGCAACTCCAATGTTAACGCGAGTCATGTCTTCTCCTGTCCCAAACCCTTCTCGGGTCATTTCTTTCACCCGTGCGTTTCCGCTTCACGGCTCTGCCTCCAGCAGCAGAACGTGCAGGCAAAGCATAATCATGGTCCATTATTGGTATCCAACTATTGATTCTTTATCGTCTTCTTTTATTTTAGTGACGGGCGTCTGGTGTTCACATTTGTGTTTGGCGGTTTCCATAAATATACTGTATGGGCGGTTTCGCCGGGATCCGCAGGAAGTTAGAGAAACTAGAGGGGTTAAAGTTTATATGACGTCATAGACGGGCGACGAAACGGAAATAAAGAAACGGCCCGTGTCTTCAAATTAAAATATAAATTTCTCCGGATTTAAAAGTTGGTGGAAACTTTCGGGATAATGTTAGTACACAACTTAAAGAAATATATAACATAGTTATTTTTGCTATTTTGAAAGCCGAAAAGTTCCATATTGTGCCTTTAAAGATTATATGGGCAAAGGAACTTGTGAAAGTGTTTTTTAAAATACCATAATAGGGTGCATATGCAAAGCTAGTTACATATGCAGTAATGGATTATTTAATAAATGAGTTAATGTCTTAGTAATTGTATATTTGTCAGCTGGAGTGATGCTGGCAGTGGTCAGTGAAGCGTCTATCACTGTCTGGGTGTAGTTGGCACTAGGTGTGGCACAATGTCAGTTTGGAATGGAGAGTAACACAGATACAACAAATTAGTTGCATCTGCTGTTTGTTAATGTGTTGCCAGAGGAGAGGCTTAGAGAAAACCATTTTCAAATCATATGTATCCATTATGATATTGACAGCGTAAGCTTTATGTCACATCACTAATCCTGGTTTATTGAAAACAGTCTATTCAGTGTGAATTTCATTGTGAAAATCCAATTTGATGGGTTTTATTTACCATGAAATGTGAATAATTGTTTAAAATTTCATCTGTCACATACTTACTTTGTATACTCACTGGAACAATTTTGAATCAACTCCGTGATATGAAGTAATTTCACTGATTTTATTGAGACTTTTTTTTGTATTGTTATGGTTCGACATTTTGTGAGTTTGTAAGTGTTAGTCAGATATAAAACAAGTCTTAAATCATTTACTTCTACATGTTCCTTTTATACTAACAACAAATATAAACATGTCCATTTTCTTGTGATTAGTAGAGTTATGATCAAGTATATTAGTCACGTTTCCATAATCATTGAGAATCATAAGTTCCCTCGGTACGCAATCAACCTCACTTCTCAACTTCACATCATAAAGCTCTGTCTCACCTGGGAGGAACTCAGAGTCAGTATGTTGTGCACATACACCTTTCATCTGCTGTATGAAGAGCTCTTTGAGATATTACGTCCCTTAAGGAAATGCTGAACGTTAGCCATATATATAGTTTCACTTCACAACTTAATTTAAGGATTATTCAGTACTTTGGTGCTCATTTAAAGTTTTACACAAGAGAGATCATCTGTGAGCTACAAGATTGTTAATCAATGGAATCAATGGCATCAATGTCTGAAGCCATGAGCTAACCACTATTTTAACATACTTTTTAAAATAATCACGTTTAACAGTGGAATTCATTACCCATGATTCAACAATAGAAATCTCCACCAATCAGAAAATTGCAACAATCAAATCCTACAAAAAAAAGCCGTTTAGCGCCCACTCTCATGAAGCACAAAGGACATAATCGAGTCGATCTCCTTACAATCTCAGACTACTTAAATATTTGTAAATATTAGCTTTATTTTAGTTTTATTGAGATGGTATTTTTATTAACACTTTTCCTACCATTGACAAGATCATCATTTAACAACGCTTCCCTGCCATTAATGTGTTTTATGGTAGGGGGCGCTGTTACAAAAATTCTTCGTACATCTTCTGAAAATAGTACAGTATCTCCGTATCCAAAAACAAACGAAGAAGATCTGTAAAAAACAGGAGTTAATATTTTCAATTAATTATTTTTTTTGTTTTCATTTTAATTTTATTCAAAGTTTTAGTAATTTTGTTGTGTTTTTGTCATTTTTTTTAAGAGTAATATTTTTTTAGTATTCTTTCATTTCCGTTTTAGTTTTAGATATTTTAGTATATCAACTTAAACTAAATGAAAATGAGAAATGTTGCCTCGGCAATTACACTGTCAAAAATTATTGTTGGTTTAACTTAAAAAAGTAAGTAAAGTGGTTGCCTTAATTTTGAGTTCATTGAAATAAAAAATGTCAGTTAATACAATGGAGATTGGTTTAATCAACATAAACTCAAAACCTTATGTTCTCTGAACCACATAAATTATCTAAGTTGATTTGACAAAAGAAAAAATTTTGTGATAACAAATCATGAAAATATTGTTCCCTTTCGTTGTCACTCTGAGTTACGTCGGATGACGACGAATGGGGTTTCGCTTAGAACACCTATCGACTTCGAGTATACAAAACGAGCCAATGGCAAAGAAATGCCATGGGTCTGCGGAATTTGCATGACGTAACTCCGCCTTACCTCGTGGGTATAAAAGGAGGACGCCGGCAACATGCAGATATGTTTTCGCTTCGGAGCCAATAGTATTTCTTTACTCCACAGTCATCTCGGACTTCGCTCTACGAGACGAGCCACTCTCTCCGGTGTTGTTGTGATCTGCAGCGAGTTCACAGTGCCTGCTGATCTGTGCAGGGATCTGCCAGTGTGTGTGTGTCTCCCTGCTCACTTCAACATCGCAGAGTTTTTTCTCCTCTCATAAAAGACCTTGCACTCGGCACGTCTTTTTAAAGCTCGCCCGTGCATTTCTGGTTGCAGCGGACTGGTATCGGACTCTGATGGGCAGTGTGATAGTGTGTTTGGGCATTGATCATGCTTGAACTCAAGAACGCAAGAGTGAGAGTCCCCTCATCCACCTCCCGATCTTCGGCTGGTGGCCAGGGTGACCTGAGGGTGACGGTCTGGAACAAGGCGCCGACTCTGTGTCTGCGACCCCAGCCCCCCACTTCAACCCCTTGTCTTCTCGGGACCGCTCGTTGGTCTCATCCGCCTTTCCTCCCCTCAGTGGGGCCGCTGTCCATGGGTACACTGGGGTCCCCCCGGTTGAACGCTCTGTTGCGATGCTACTGTGTCCTCAGAGTGCTTAACGGCGCAATCCTAAGCACCCGTCCGAAGCCTGTAGTTCTTTCGTCTACACTAATCTGTGGCGAAATCCTATAGTGCCACAGGACAGGCAGCTGCCTCACTGCATCCCATGACCGTTCTGCTGGTCTACCTGACCCAGATGCTCACGGACATGCACGAGGACGGGACTGACCCGAGGCTCTTCAATGAGCAATGAACGAAAGTGGCCGTACGCTCTCGGAGTCAGGTGATGTTCACCATTCTGGGACTGACCGGTCTGATATGCAGGATGTCGGGCGGACCCGTCTGCTCGACACCCCCATATCCCAGGTCGGCCTCTTCGGCGGTGCGGTTGAGCGCTTCCGACCAACAGTCCTCAACCGCCCATGAGCAGATTGAGGTTATTCTGCCCGACGGGCCGCCGTCCGCTCAGATCCCTCAGTCTGCCCACCGCCGAAGGCGCCCTCCCACGGTTCCAACCCCGCCCGTTCACCCGGGCTGGCTCTGGAAGACCGTAGGGGGGATGCCTCAGCCCTCTCCAGCCCCGCCCCCGCTAAACGCTGAGTTAAGCGGCACTTTAGAGATGGGCTGCTCAGAGATGAGACTCAGTTCTTTCCAGGAGTTGGTAGCAGTCCTTCACTCCTTTCCGCGGTGGAGGGCTGGGGAAGAATCCTTATTCAGAAAGAACTGACCCTCTCGTCTCTGAGCATACAGAGTTCACGGACGACATGGTGCGCCGCCTCCGAGCCGTGCACCCCACGTCCCCTCTGTACTAAAAAAGTAGCTTTTTTTTGTTTTGTTTTGTTGGACAGGTAAGGTAATTAATGAGACAGGGATAACTGCAGGTTGCTATGGGCGTACTGAAATGTATACAGTGCTAGAACAGAAATGAACCCCTAACCCAAGGGTGTCCAGACTCGTTCCTGTCCTACAGAGTTTAGCTCCAACTCGCTTCAACACACCTGCCTGGAAGTTTCTAGAATGCCTAGTAAGACCTTGATTAGCGGGTTCAGATGTGTTTAAATGAACTCTGCAGGACAGAGACCTTCCAGGAGCAGGACTGGACACCCCTACACCCTAACAGGCAGCTTTTGACACTTTTTGCAATTGTAAAGACCTTTCGGCACACCCACTACATTTCGACGATCATTCAGAACCACATCAATTATGAAAGCGCAGGTTCTAACACCATTATGGTATCGATACTTAAAGTACACAAAGAACAGTGCTAGCTAAATAACTACTGATTGAGCCTTTAATATAAATAATGCTTTGGTTAACATGGTTAGCACTAATAATATTTATGACACATTTATCATATGATAAAATACAGTGCAAATGACTTCCATTTCACTGCACTGATTTGCAAGTGATATTGCTTAAGCATCCCATTTTTAATATATAATGTGTTTGTTTCTAAACATGAGAAGTTCTACACATCCTTCAAATAAAAAAAAAGCCATTTAAAATAAGCAATCTGTTATTTAACATATCACTGAATGCACTCATTATTCATTATCTTTTATCTATTGAATAATGAAAAAACTAGTCATCCATCAGAAAGCGTCTTTTGTTTTGGGCTGTGAGTAGAATTGCAAAAGCGTTTCAGTTATTAGAAAATTATACATTTTATTCTGGCCCAGTGCGAACAGTCTAGAGAGAATGAATTCTTCAGACAAATCAAAAAGAAAATTAACTAGACAAGCCAAAGATACATTGCTGCGAAAAGAGTCATTTATAAGTTACTGCAGCTCATTCCAGGTGACAGATACGTTTCACTTCTTGCCACTGCCCTCATTGCGTCTATATTCTCTGCGCTTTGTGTACAGCTCTGCACTCATTTCTCACCAGCATCTGTTGGTCTACCACTGTTGCACTGTGCTGTTGTACTCTCTCTAATGTTAGCAGCCTGCCTGAAGAAACATCCTGCCTTTATTAACCCTCTGAGGTCGGCCGTCACGGGGGCGTGATGAGCTCACTTTTTTCCTTATCAGTGCAAAAGAGACTCAAATTACTCTGTTGATTTTTATCTTAAATTTAAGTGTTGTACATCATTAGATCCTGTTTAGTTTCTATTTTTTTTTAGGGTACTCACAATAAAAACAAAGTGTTGTGCTTTTCGTCAAATAAAGAATAATAAACATGATGCGCGTTTTACCTTCTCTCCGTCAGTGAAGTCCATTCTGAAACGCGTCCGAAAAAATAACTGTAACTCTGTTAATACTTGTCACAGAGATACGAGAGATGTCTCTTTATGAAGCTGAGATTCTCTTCTTTTAAATGAAGTAAGCTACTAAAAAAAATTATCTTTCCAGTTTATGTAATCCGTTTGAAACCAAGGAGAGTTACAGTTGTTTCGTTCTCCCCTCATTATCATTAATCAGCTCAGATCGCCACGCCCCCAGCGCTTTTCACATGGTAAAATAGGTGATCTATGCATCGCACACGCGGCACGCCCCGCGATTAAGCCACAAAAACATGAAGCTTCTTCATCAGATCATTCACTGTTAGTTCATCGCGTTTTGAGGATGGCAGCAGCACGCTACTCCGACAGAGAGGCCCTTCAGATGATTCTGGACAGTGATGACGAATTCACATTTTCTTCAGAGGAAGATTGCAATTCGGACGACGAAAAGGCTGCATTTTCAAGAACGAATTGATCCAACCGAGGATAGAAGTTCGGAGTAAGTTTTTTAGTGTTATAATTCGTTTTCTTATCATATAGAGCTCAAATGAATTTTATATTTTGCCTAGTTTTGGCTAGCTTTTGACATAGGAAATACCTCACATCCCTAACATTGTATGCTCGTGTAAACTTTTTAAATGTGATATTCTCTGAACATATTTGTATATAGCATACATATTTTTCACTCAGTTTTGATTAGTTTATGACACTGATTATCATGCTAAATAGCCTACTGCCTTATGTGTAGTGCATTTTGTTCGAGAATAACTTCTAGGTTATGTGATTGAGATAAATATATTTCAGACTCCGGTAAAATACGTGATACTGTCTAAATACAATATATTTTATATATAAATGTTCAGTTTTGGTTAGCCCATGACTTATCATGCTAAAATAGCCTACTGCCTTAGCCTATGTGTAATGCATTTTTTGGGGAATAACTGCTAGGTTATATGTGATATTTCAGACTCTGGTAAAAACGTGATAGATTCTGTCTAAATACAATATGTTATATATAAATGTTCAGTTTTGTTTAGCCTATGACACTTTATCATGCGTAAATACTTGTTTGTGAATACAGGTGTAATGTTTGAAATGTAAGTTAGTGATGTGTCGTTCGTTCGCGAACAATCCGTTCATTGTGTAGCCTATCCCTAAATGCGTGCTGTCTATATGGGCCATAGATACTCGCAAATGTTCAGTTTTAGTTAGCCTATGACACTAATTATCATGCTTACTGCCTTATGCACTGTGAATACAGGTGTAAATGTTTGAAATGTAGCGATGTGTCGATCGCGAACGATCCGTTCATTGAGTGTACATAATAAATGCGTGCGTTCTATATGGGCCATCAACAGATACTCTGCTGTATACATAATGTATGCTAACAGTTATTTTGTTTTGTTTTTAGGAATGTGGCATCATGCTCTCCTTCTCCAGCACCTCGCAGAGGGACACGCAGGTCTCGTTCAGTTCTCAGTGCGATCGAGAATAATACTGAGTAAGTGCATAGACGTAATATCGTTTACATCGTCATAATGTAAAAGTTCCTATTATTGTGTGAAATTAATCCATGGTAATTAGTGATTGATAAGCGTAATAATAATACAGTTTCTTTGATTGTGTTATCAGCATGCATTCTATATGGGCCATCAACAGATGTTGTTGTTGTTGTTGATACTTTATTGATCCTTTGCAGGAAATTATATTGTCACGGCAGCTTTAACACTCAATAACAAAACATAATACAAAAAAAACAATAATACCTATATAGAATATTCAGTAACAGATGCATATTCAGTACAGAATATTCAATAACTCTGTTGTATACATAATGTATGCTAACAGTTATTTTGTTTTGTTTTTTAGGAAATTGGCTGCATCACGTTCTCCTTCTCCAGCACCTCGCAGAGGGACACGCAGGTGTCGTTCAGTTCTCAGTGCGATCGAGAATAATACTGAGTAAGTGCATAGACGTAATATTTTACAGATGAAATGTAGCCTAATTGTGTTTACATCGTCATAATGTAAAAGTTCCCATTCTTGTGTGAAATTACAAATATGTCTTTTTTAAATCCATGGTAATTAGTGATTGATAATGATAATAATACAGTTTCTTTGATTGTCTTATCAGCATGCTCACACTTTTTCTTTCTTCTTTTTTTTATAACAGATGTGACAATGTCCAAGCACCAGTTCCGAAGAGAGCCAAGGCAAACAAGCAGACGAGCAACATGCAGTCCACGCTGTCATGGAAAACAGAGACCGATGTTGACATGGTTCCACAGACACTGCGATTTCTTCCTGCACGGGAAACTGGACCGCAACTGAGCTCTGTAGACTCGCATTCGCCCATGAGTCTATTCAAACAGTTTTTTAAACCTGCGGTAGTTTTTTTTTAGTATTCTTTGAATAAAAATATTTTTTTTATAAAAAAAACAAGTTTGGTATTTTTATGTTTTTTTTTTTTAAAGGATGTGTTAAGTGATAGTAATGACTTTAAGTCTTTACATTCTTAGGAAAGAACGTAAATTCTATTTTGAATAAATGCTGTTCTTTTTAACTTTTTGTTCACCAGTGAATCATTCTTTGTTCAGGCTGCCTCAAAGCACCTTGATGGCCCATTAGCCATTGGGGGAGTGTCTTTAGTCTTCCCAGGTGTAAATCACATTAATATTCATGGGCATTAACACTCCCACGCATACAGCACTGCTGACCCAAAAACTGATGTAAGAAATTCAAATCGTTATATTGATGTTTCTGAAAGAGTGGTCAGAATGATTTTCACTTCATTTTGAAGTAAAAATTCTAGCCTACAAGAATAGTAACTCAAAAGTATTGTGGACAACTATTCATTATGTGTTAAATGGCCTTATTGCAGTGACATTTTTTTTTCCAAAACGTACTAACCACGCATATTATTTTTTTTCTATAAAATGCAAACAAGTACATCAATTTTGCTCACATATTATTGTAGCGGAGTTTGTGCTGAATACAGCAAATTTATATGTTGGCAAATGGTATGTTTTAAGTAGCTGAAATAAGCACAAATGTCAGGGCATACCAAAACACCGAAAGAGCCCCAAAACAGCTCAGACCTCAGAGGGTTAATATATCAGCATAGAGAAGAAATAGGCCTGCTCTTCAGAAACTCAAACAGATGCAATAGCACAGGTCTGCGGTGCTCTACCAAAAAAAAACAAAAAAAACAACAACACATGCACACAGGACTCCGGCGCTTTGAACATTACATCAGTGTTTCCGTGGCTTTCTCCCACTGGAGCAAAGATTGACTTGAGATTGAATATTAAGCTGTTGGATGAACATGTGTAATAGTCTCACAAAATGAAAGGATCACTCATTATGAGTTTCAAAGCCAATGGCTCACACATGATCTGCGGAGAGACACGGTGCATTAAAACAAAACAAATATGTTTGTCTGCGAATTAATAAAAAAAAACCCTGCCAAATGTTGCTTTGTTGGGCTAGTGGAAGAAATTGTTGGCGCAGACAGCAAGCGGTTAAGTTTTTTTTCTTCTTGTTTGGATTATAATGTCAACTCACGCTGTGGCTCACGCTCAGAAAATTAGCCTGATAATTCATAAAGCGTTCGGGGTGCAACTTGCCTGTGTCGCCCTCGTTTGAGGTAAACACGACGAGAGACATCAATGACACCGTGCTTTAATCTTAAATACTGATTAATTCCACCCTCACCTGAAAAAAAAAAATCGAGCTAGTTAAGGAAACTTTTTTAGCCCTCCTTTTGCAGTTTCAAAATAGCTGATGCAAAATAATGAGTCTGGGCTTAATTAGCAAGAGCTACTTCACAGGAGATAAACAAGTAAATGATTAAATCCGTTGATGGTCTTGTTGGATAGAGAGTCTGCCGCATCCGATCTCTGTTGCCATGGAGACAGACGGTGACTCTGCCGGTTTCTCTCCGTTCAGCACGTTCGTTGGATCGTTTCAGGCGATAGTTGCAGATACCTGGTTGCGGCGCTCAGCGAGCTCTCTGCTGAAAACAGAAGGTGTGAGATACACAACATTGATCGTACGGTTACGGGCAGATACTCTCTGATCAAATGACAGGGTGACATTCAGATTTTATTCAGAAACTGCCGTTTTCTTCTCAAGACCTCAAGCAAAACAGACAAAAAAGACAGAGCTGGGCTGAGATTATAGAACAGCAGTTATTGGAAAAAAGCTTCTGCATTACCATGTTTTGCATCTTTATTTTTGTCACTCGGTATGTCATATACATGGAATATATGACATACATATAGTTTTGACATCTATTATATTTTTTCTTCTTTACAGTAGAGAAACAACATTGAGATGACACACTATTTGGTTTCTAAATTGAAGCTTTTTGTTAAATAGTGGCATATAAATCCTTTTCGGTACCTCTTGAGATCAACATCCCACCAAGTCTTCATTATCTCGCATCTATTCACATTGTGTCGTCAGTAATGCAGTGTTTTAAGTTCAGTTGTCAGTAGTGGTAGTACTTCACAATGCAGTAAAATAGTTCCAAAAGTAAGTGTCTTGCACAAGCGGGGACGTCGCAGTCCCATCCATACCAACATGGAGTTTCCAAAGCAATCTTTTAATTTATCCAATCAGCTCTTGGGATATGTGAGGCAGGCCACACCTCTAACCCCATTGGAAAAGGAGCTGTCTTTTTCGTCCCCTACAAATGGGGTCTGTAAACCGCCCCCCTGCTGCGCTTCCCCGAACGCGGACAGATCCTCCTCTTCTCCGGTAGCCTTGGAGAGCAGATTGGCGGCGGTCTGCGTGGTTTTCGTCCCTGATCCCAGTACGGTCATAGAAATTACAGTCTTTGCTCTCCTAGAGCTTGTGCCTGATCCCAAGGCCGTTGTGTAGGTAACAAGGCTTTTGTGTTTGATTTGGCCCCTTGACATCAGTGCAGACTCGGAGCAGGTGAGTGTCTGTGGATCCTGCACCATCGTAGAGGAGCTGGCAAGTGATCGGCTGGGATTTGCCACAGCCTCAGGATTGATTAGGTTGTAGCTGGAAGCTCCCCTACCCCTGTTGTGCAGCTTGTTCCCACCTCCATCCCCAAAATCAGGTCCCTGAACCGAGGGGATAATGGGTACGGAGTGGGCTCGGAAAGAAGGGGGAGGAAAAGTGGTTCCCTGGTCAAGACGAGTGCACGGAACATCGGTGTAGCCCATCTTTCCTTTAGAATGGCCGGAAAGCATTATTTGCATATTCAAATTGCAACGGCTTTGTTGATTGCTCTCCGAGTGGGACTGGCACCTAGAGAGCGAGAAACCGAGGGAATTAGTACTTACATCTCTTCAACATTACACTGATTTTGTCCGTTACACATGAAAGAAAGTGCTCGACCACTTAGAATGTAGTGAAAATAATTTTATAGCCTAAAAAAACAGTCACAGCAGAGATCACATTATTTCAAGGTGGTGTGAATTTTGAATCTCAGTGTAATTATGTATAATCTGCAGCTTGTGCTGTGTGCCTGTGGCAGGGTCTGCGGGGTTTTTAAAATCAAGTTTCAGGCTTTTTAAGACTTTCTTTAAAGGTATGTACAACTAACATAATTTGGGCGGGGTAGAGGAAGATCTATGGTAACATGCAAATCATAAAATGACTGTAAACAACTTAAACAACTTTATAGTCAAAATAATAGGTTCTGACAAAAACAAAAAGATTTATAAAATGATAAACCTCATTAAACACATTTTTCAAGAAAAGGGATTAGCCAAAATTATTATTGCATTTTAAAATATTAAATATAAATTAAATATTTAAAATGACACACACGGTAACACTTTATTTTATGGTGTCCGTGATACAGAGTAATTACTTAATTAATTACTTAGTAGTAGACAATGTAATAACATGTAACAAAATGTAATTAACATGTAACTAAGTTATGGAACAGCCTGTACTTACAGATTGTAAGTACACTCATGTATTAGGCAGCTACTGTTACACATGTGTAACAGGTCGAGTCGGTTACATACGTGTTACAATACATGGTACAATGTAATTATATAAGAAAGTACTTTGTACTACACAATGTAACAAGTACTTAAATATCTTACTATGAAAAAAGCCTGCAGTTACACATGGTCATTTTGTACCTTCTAAAATAGTGTATCAATATTGTACTTAAGTGTACTTCATGTGTATAAGGTATGTAGATACACATTAAGTACACTTAAGTACAATCTTGATACACTTTATTTTACGTAGCTTATCCCTGTGTAATATTATGTAATTGCAATGTAATTAGGAAGCTACCGCATGCATTTAAGCTGTGAACGAGGGAGTTAGGCCTAATTCAAACTAAAGTACATATGGATAAGGTTTGTAGATACACATGTAGTACACTTAAGTACAATCTTGATACACTTTATTTTACGTAGCTTATACCTGTGTAATATTCTGTAAATTTAATGTAATTAAGAAGCTACTGCATGTATTTAAGCTGTAAACTAGAGGGTTAATTCAGATGGATAAGGTATGTAGATACAAATGAAGTGCACTTAAGTACAACCTTGATACACTTTATTTTCGAAGGTACAAAATTACCATGTGTGACTGCAGGCTTTTTACCTTAGTAACATATTTAAGTACTTGTTACATTGTACCATGTATTGTAACACGTATGTAACCGACTCGGCCTGTTACATATGTGTAACAGTAGCTGCCTAATACATGAGTGTAATTAGAATCTGTAAGTACAGGCTGTTCCATAACTTAGTTACATGTTAATTACATTTTGTTACATGTTATTACATTGTCTACTACTAAGTAATTAATTAAGCAATCACTCTGTATCACGGGCACCGTAAAATAAAGTGTTACCACACACATATTTATAAATATAAATTTCCATATAAATAATAAATATATATATATATACAAACAAATTGGATCAGATTAGCTATATATATATATATATATATATATATATATATAATATATATATATAGCTAATCTGATCCAATTTGTTTGATAATCAAGACTTTTCTTGTATCATTTAAAATATGTAAGACTTTTTATGAATTATGAAATTTGATACAACTTAATTGAAGACTTTTTGTACATTGTACATTGTCTACTACTAAGTAATTAATTAAGCAATCACTCTGTATCACGGGCACCGTAAAATAAAGTGTTACCACACACATATTTATAAATATAAATATATATATATATATATATATATATATATATATATATATATATATATATATATATAATAAAAATGATCAATTAGCTATATATATATATATATATATTATATATATATATATATATATATATATATATATATATATATATATATATATATATATATATATATATATATATATGTAGCTAATCTGATCCAATTTGTTTGATAATCAAGACTTTTCTTGTATCATTTAAAATATGTAAGACTTTTTATGAATTATGAAATTTGATACAACTTAATTGAAGACTTTTTAAGGACCCTGCTGCATAAGTCACAATGAAATGAAAGTAGCAACAGCACAGAGTGTAAGGAATTATTGAAAAAGAAAAAAATATAGGACAGGAACTTCTATGCGTTGAACGGATTTTGAAAAGTCAGCATGGCAATCTGCAATCTCCACTTTTGCGTAAAAGTGGAGATGGCAGATGAATTCAAGCTTCCAGGATTAAATGACAGGAGAAGTCCTGCATACGTCACCAGAGATAACAGAGACATATGCACGGATGAATTGTTCACAAAAAGATCTATAACATGCATTTAGAAAATGGATAGACTTTTCATTTAATTCCGACTTTAACACTGAGCACTTCCTCTCTTCCGATGGCTTTATCATAGATTTAAGCCAGTCTTATCAAAGCCTGTGTATCCCTCACCCAGACCTATGATTTTATGAAGACCACGCTACTTGATTTAGCTGTGGTTTTGATCTGCAAGAGGAGACTTCTTATCGAATCCAGCACACCTTGTGGTGAAAAAGCAAAACATATTTTTTACTTTTTTTTTGCTGAGAAACTGTTGTGGAGTATCAATCAGATCTTGTGACGTGACCCGACCCGAGTTTATCTAGGGTTTTGTCAGATGTAAAATCATAGGAAATATTGTAGCTTTCTTGATGTTAAGGATTCAAACTAGCACAGTTATCACACTCTCATCTAAACCTTGACAAGATGACATTTAAATACAGTTTTACATAATACCAAATCAGACACATAAAAAATAGTATGCTTTGTCACTTCCCAGAAACCCCAGCTCATCTAACCACTGAGTTATTGTCTGACATCAAAGACTGTTAAATAACAGGGCTTAAATAATTGAGCCCTATAACACAATGCACGGGTATTAAAAGTGTATTCTAGCTGCAGGTTAATCCGGCAGATCTCAGCAAATCAAAACAATATCTAAATATAACTGCACCGATGGCACATACAGTTTCAATCCATATTTCATCTCTGACAGGTAAATATGTGTCTTTGCAGAATCTTTATTTATTTTTTTGTATTTTTTTTACTGACAACATTCTGTGGGGGTCCTGCTGTCATAGTGAGGGGAATAAGCGAGCTGTGCGTGCCCATCTTCCCCCCTCTCCTCACTTTTTTTTTTTTTTTTTCACCATTAGACTAGAGGGTGTCTCCATGGCAACAAGAGAAAGGTTCAGGGATGGTGTTGGTGTTTTAAAGCAGTTAAGTCTAGAAATAGGTCAGTTGAGCCCCAGCCGGTCTCTCTCTGGGCTGGCCAAGACTGGACTAAGAAAGGTTCAGAAAGACTTATCAATATTTAATTAATCAAGAACAATAATAACAATAGCTGAATACTTCGGACCCCTATAGAGCGGTAACCCACTGGTTGTGCTTTCAGACACATAGTTAAATTAATTAAGCAAAAGTCGAGGTAACCCAGCAGACAAAAAAAAAAAAAAAAAAAAAACTAGATTCCTGCTGCTGACACACTGGGAAAAAGAAAACCCCATTATTTAAGCGTGTTAGTGCGTATGTGCTTGATCACATCCCTTAAATGAGTCTCCAAGCTCAAAGCGGCACTGTTTAAGAATGTAAATTATGGAAATAGGTCAAATAGAGAGAGTTTGGCAGTGAGCAGAGTTTACAAGTCGCTGTGAAACTGGATCAAGTTGGCATGGTAATGAGAACATTGCTTGGAAATTCAAGAGTAAAAGCCTGTTCACACCAAGGACAATAACTATAACAATAATGACAAAGACGCTGTTTTAACAATCGTCCTAAGAATAAAGAATAGTTAGAATCACTTTCAGAACCATGTTTTCTAGCTGATGAACGATAAAAACAATAACAGCAAACCAGAATCCATCCTGCTTTAAAGAGCTCGAGCTTTTAAAGCGACAGGCGACAAAACTGCAGCGCACGAATAGCATAAACAGAACGTTACCAGTGGACGCTAATATAGGCTAGTTATTGTTTTAGTTATCATTATAGCTATCATTCTTGGTGTGAACGGACCTTAAGTGCTACTTGTGCACATACACCCTATTTAACTGAAGGCATAAGTATAGCAGCACGTTTCTATATTTGGTTCCATCGGGAGTATTTGTAGCACATGCGTTTTCAAACTGATGAAGATGTTTTCTTAATTTGCTGGTGTTTTTTCTATTTGCTGGTGTTTTCTTCAGTTGCAGTGCGACAAGCATATTTTTGTCTACAAACAATTTCAAACTATGTCCAAAAGTTTGTGATTGGTAAGATTGTTCAAATGTTTTTGAAAGAAGTCTCTTATGTTCACCAATGCTGTGTCTATTTGATTAAAATACAGAACAACAGTACTGTTGTGATTTATTACAATTTAAAATAACCGTTTTCTATTTTAATTTGTCCTGTGATGGCAATGTTGAATTTTCAACAGCCATTATTCCTCAATTAACATTTCTTATTATCAGTTTAAAATGGTTAATATGCTGCTTTATATTTGTGTGGCAACCAGGATACATTTTTTAGGATTCTTTGAAGAATAGAAAGTCAAAACAGCGTAAATTAGAAATATTTTTACTGTCTTTTTTATGACAGTGAATAAAAAAATTAAAGAAATCATACTGAAGTTCAAACTTTTGAACTTTACATGCATTACAGGAGAATTCTGTCATTTTCTCCAAACCCTTTTTCTGACCCCAAAAATTTAATTTCCATCACATTTAAAATGATGGTCATGGAAATATTTTTTTTAATAACTAGCCTTTTTATGTATGATTAATGCACACAATTCCTATTCATTGCATAATTTGACAATAGCACACCCTGATTGGTTTATTTCATTCGTTGTTTAGATAATCTAAGTTTTAACAATGTAATTAATATTTTTTACATTGGATCTTTGTGTTTTAAGATTGAAAGTGGTATAAAACATGGGTAATAAGATACACGCATAAACACACCTGAATTGCTAAAATAAATAATGAAGGCATGGTAAACCAAACAACCACTGGAACACAAAAGTGGCAGGTAAACACACACACATGAACCCTTAAGAATATGATGAAAATCTACACTGCTAAAAGGTTAGGGCAGTTAGAGCAAAAAGAAAAAGAAAAAAAATTCATTGTAAGTGTTTGTTATTTTGTTGCATTTTATTGCTCACCTTCTCAAAGATTGTGGCTTCACCTCATTGACCTCCACCTCCTGGAGATGTTTATACGAATGAAGAGAATCTCGAGATCCTCCAATGAGATGATGGCCCGCTCTAGAGATGGGCGGAGTCCACTTTGAGACAACTCGATAATTGGTTACCTTGTGTTTTAGGGCGGGGCTTGAGGAGAAAGAGCAGCTTCTGTAGAAACATATAAAAGCTTCCAAAGTGAGAAGACAAAAATCGACGATTATTTCAATGATTTTAAACAAGACAGCCTTAGATTACCACCTGGTTCAAATGCTAGAATTCAAGATGCTTGTAAATTACTTCTGTGGAAAAAAATTATTCCACCATAATTCAGAAATGCTAATCATCATGGTTGTTACCAATTACAATTATTATAATTCTTTTAAGTGGTTCATTTTTGACGTTAACATATGGTGCCATATTGAGAGCTGATTAAATTTCTTCCTCCATTGCTTTCACTTCTGTGGAGAAGGACGGAGTGTCAGAAGTTTTACAATAGATGTGGGAAAGTACCTGCAGCGCTTCCCCATGGAGAGACTGCGATTATGATTTGGGAGGGAGACTTTAGAGCTGCTGAGAACTATGCTGGCCGCCTGTGGAGAGAAACCATGGGCTCTTCTGCTCTGTAGAGACGAACAGGAAATAAAAGATATTATTGCAAGCGAACAGAACCATATAATAGATGACCTCATTGATTATCATTCCTATGCATGTATGACTCATGGGTCTTTCTATCCGTGTGAATGTTTCATGGGTGCCAACACAGTGAGAGATGGAAAGTGAGAAAGTTGGATGAGTGGATGCACAGAAGTGCTGGCTGTGATGTCGTGAAATGTTAAAGGCTCACTTCATGAATATTAACTAGGTTATGCAAAAATAATTTTTAATTATCTTTTATGGTTTTGATTAGTCAGATCAGGTCTGTAGTAGAGCATTTGTTCATACCCTTGTCAAATTTGAAATGTAAACGTAACGATTAGAAATGTCTATAGAATTATTTAAAAACAATTTCAATAGCACATTGACTTGCTAAGTTATCATTACACAACTGGATTGAGAGAGCAATCACTCTTTCTAACCAAGTTCACATGCCTGAATAATTTTGTGACATTTAATTTGACAACTTCATTCTTGTATCTGCCACTGTCTGGTCAGGATTTTGTAGGTCAGTGGATGAATGCATGGATCAGCGACTGGGGCTTGAATATGATTTGTTGGCCCAGCAGTAAAAAAAAAAATACATTTGGTTCGGGGTCCATCCTAATATCAATTATTTTAATAATTCCAAATTGCAGCTGAACTGTTGTGTACATTCACTACATGTTCGGGGTCAGTACAATTTTTAGGTTATGCTCACCAAGGTTGAGTTTATTTGATCAAAATGCAGTAAAAAGGATAATGTGAAATATAAATAAATACATTTTATATAAAAAAAAAAAATAATTATTTCCAGTAGTGATTAGTGTTTACAGTGTCACATTATCCTTCAGAAATCATTCTAATATGCTGATTTAGTGCTCAAGAAACATTTCTTATTATTATCAAAGTTGATACAGTTGTCAGCTTAATATTGCTGTGGAAATCTTTTTTTTTTTACTGAAACGCATGTATTTGAAATAGAAATCTGTGACAGTATAAAGGTTTTTACTGTTATTTTCGATCAATTTAATGGGTCCTAGCTGAATAAAAGCATTCCTTTCTTTTCCTTCATTTTTAAATGGTAGTGATATGAGAAATGGGAACACATTTGTTTGCATTTTGTTTCATGACTTAACTAGAACAGACGGCTTTCCACCAACGATGACAACTGCAACAACCACTCAGCAAAACATTAAAATCTAATTCCAGCGCCGAATTGCCACTCGTTATAACACGCACTAACAAAATGAAAACTCCTGCTCAGAAGCTTCCTCTGTATTATACACATCCATGCCGCAAGCTATTTCATGAAGTGGTGTGGACACGACCCACCGCAAATGACATGTACAATTACTCTTGTGCTGTACAGCATTCTCATCTCACATCCCTCACTTGTACAGGCCGATAAAAGTAGGAACACACATGCACAGGCCAAAGACGAAATAAAAGGATCATGAACTGTATATAGATGCTCACTCTGCGATATACAGGCCCCTCAGTGAGAGAAAGCCACTTTAATTAGACTTTACAATAAACTGCAGATTAAGGAGACACACTGATTTTTCACCCTTTTCGACTACCCCAGTCCGGAATTAATCCCAGACAAGATTACATTAGTGAATTACTGAAGTATTTTTTTCTGTTCCCCCTCTTAAAATAAAGCCATTATCTTACTACGACCCAGCACTCTGAGAGCAGCCCGCAATAAGTATCCCATACCCCCCAATGTCGGCCGAGACATTCGATAATGCACTTATTCCAGTTAGTGAAATCTCCCTCCCTCTGCCTGTCCTGTGGTACATCATTAAAACGATTGAGTTTGACTTTAAACTAGTTTGGGGCTTTACAGCTGAAAAGCATGTCCTTCTAACACTGCTGATTCCTTGGGGACCTGTTAGCATTGTTCTTCTCTCCAACAAGAAAATTGGATGATTTCTGACCACCCCTTCATCGCCTCAGCAGGGCGAGAAAACTCAGAGGAGGAGAAGCAGAACAGAAGTACTGGCAGCTGTTAATGTAGAAAAAAAAATTTGTGGGGTGGGGGTATGAAACATGCAGAATTCAAGTGAAGTCTGAAGAAAAGATTGGAGCTCCCCCTCTCCGCCTCTTTTTAAATTAATTTTATAGTCGTCTGCTGCTGGCTCAGCAGATTTTTGTGACGATTATATAAGTGGTCCAATTAAAGGTTTTCCCTGCATGCTTGGATTAGCAAGAGTGACACTGATCTGATATGCTACACCCCGTGTCATTTACGCAGTATATGCACTTTCATATAAATTACTTCGGTATAAAAGCATCTACGAGTCAAATGTTAAGGTAAAGCATTGGGAATAATTGAGGCTTGATTCTTCACTCTCATTGGACCTGACAGTGCACACGGGAATGTGACTCGTCGACATTTATGTACGGTATGAGAATGAACCCCAAGTGGCACCAGAGAGAGACTAATCTTCTAGTTTGGATAATGCAACTCTGTTCATCCAGTTCTTCATTAGCTAGGTGGCCGGCTGCCTTTGACTGTTGCATTAGATAGATGCAGTGTTTACTCCCCGAGCTGCATGCAGTGTTATTTCTGTCAGCTTGAGGGATCTTCGGAGCAGGTGGAAAGCAGTAAAGCCGTGGAGGGCATCATTCCTTCAGCTGCCTGCTGGCCAATTGTATTCATTACTGGTGACTGTTATGCACAGGGGACTTTATTTGAATCTCCATAACAGCACATGTGGGTGGCTTGATTTCTGACCGTACACATATATATTTGGTATACGGTGCGGGGATGTAGGCTTTTTTCGGATAAGTGATCATTATGCGGACTGTCAGCACAAATGTGGACATCATGTAAATTTGCTCTGAAATATAAACAAACGGCAGCTGCGAGGCGTCACCTTTTGAAGCTGGAGGGTGCTCACGAGTCTGGGGCTGGATTTAGACATGAGACCAGAGGCATTGACAGTACCGTCTCTCAAGTTGCGAATTTCGGTAAGATGGGCTCGATGCTTCTCTCTTTGTCTCCTGCAAAATGTTAATACATTTTTAAACCACTCAATTTCATTTTGTGCAATAAGAAATGTCAATGACAGAAAAGAGAAAAGCAATAATGTTTGATTAATATAGTTTAAAACAAACAAGTCCAATGTACCCTTTGCAGTCATGTTTATTTAAAAAATATAATAAAAATCTTAATTATAACTTTCAACAGAGTTATTACAACAAATATCATGAATTATTAATTATTAAAATGTTGTTCCGTTATTGAGGGGGGTTACATTAGACATTTTACAACCTGAACTAACCTTGTCATGAAAAGTCCAAATAAGTATTATTATTGTAATTATTATTATTATTATTATTATTTTGTAATTTTACAGACCTTGACAAATGAATGTATGTACAATTTTTTTTAATTAAATTTGTTAAAATATTTTTTTTTTTAAGAAAGTATGATAAGAAATTAACTACTTATTAAAACAGATGATACTGTTTTCTTTTCAAGAATTTCATTTTCAAATTGGAAGAGGTCTAAGTCATTATTAATTGTATTTTTAATATCATATTTTTTAATAAATTACCAGACAAGATGAAAACATTACCATCATGTCACTGATCCACAACTCTCTTCAAGAACACTCAAACTTGTTATTGTGTTGAAACAATGTTATTCTAGCTTCCAAGGATGGTTTGGACTTTGGACTCACTTGTTTTTGCAGTAAAGAGCCATGCAAACCACTCCCAGCAGGCTGATCCCCATGGCTATGCTGAAGATGGACAGAATCTGTCTCTGATAGGTTTCTGCACTCTCTGAAAAGACAAACAAGGACAGCACACACTCATCTTCAGGCTTTATTCACAGTCATCATCACTATGGCAGTCTAGATTACATAAAATAACCTAATGTAGATAATTGGCTCTTATAGGTTGTAAGGAAAATTCAATGATCAATGGAAACATTACCAGTGCGAGAGAATCAGAATTTTTAGAGATGATTGGAAAGGGACTGTTTCAAAACTAATTGCTAGTTATACCATTTTGGCATATTTAACTAGCACACAAACATGTGCACACAATCACATTTGATTTGATGATGGGGGATAGACAGCAGAGAAACAGGCAGGGAGCTGTCAGCTAAACATTCATGTGTCAGTGGTCAGACAGGCTTAAAATGGGCTTGCCGTAAGAATCCTAATGATCGGTTTGTAGGAAACCAGCACTATTGAACTGGATACACCTGACATTACATTACACAAAGTGGAATTTACTGCTCTATAATAATAATAATAATAATAATAAGTTAATAGCATGCTGGGAAATTTATTCTTTCTTCTTGGTCTATAAAATTAAAATGAATGGTTTTCTGTAGGGCCGGGCGACATAGCCAAATAAGAATCTCTTATTTAAATCGAGTTTACACTTTTTGGGTTATAAGACAATAGCTCTTTTCACACATACAGCCTTTACTGGTAAATTACTGGTAACAGATCATATGTGACACGGAACACGAAATGAAGATTACAGGTATTTTGCACTTACGAGGTCTGACGTAAGAAGTGATTTGGGCCAATCAGAAGCCGTTGAAAGAGCAACAGCTCTGGGCCATACATAAAATTATGAAGCAGATGACTCAGCACTGTTTACAAATGTCTTCAAATTGCAGTGATACTGAAACTAAAACTCTTCTCCTCGTCCGGGCGGATGATGAGATTTGTCAACAAATTTAGAGGTCACTTCCGGTTAATGACATCCTCACAGAGTTTACTAACACAGTCTCATCCCAAGAAGTCATATATTGACGTCTTGGGACGTCTTTTGACCATACGTCAATATCCGCCTTTTTAGGGTACCCTTAAACGTCGGTAAATGACGATCCTGGGACGTCATACAACTGACGCTTTACCTTTAACGTCAGTAGGTGACGGGGTAGGTTTAGGGGTAGGTTTAGGTCTGGGGTAGAGTTAGGATCCGATAACGTCATCTAACCGACGTTTAAGGGTACCCTAAAAAGGCGGATATTGATGTATGGTCAAAAGACGTCCCAAGACGTCAGTATATGACTTCTTGGGATGAGACTGCGCTGAGTTTACTGGTATTTTGGAACTGATACGTGAATGGGCTTTTACGGTAAAAAGCCAGAACGCTGTTGCTTGTGTGAACAGCACATTTGTGAATTTACCGGTAAAGTCGTTCTGGCAATTTTACAGTAATTTACCGGGATTACTGTGTGAAAGGGGTTAATGATTCACAAGTGTGTAGAACACAGTAAGAGCATGGTGAATGACATATCCAGAATTTTGAGTGGATGCGTCTGTGTGGCCATTTTGTTCACACGCTCAACATACATGTATATGATTGGTTGCAATGCTTAACACTGCAAAAACTTCCTGTAAAAATAAACCTTTGACTCTCTTCATAGAGCGCTCAGACAAATATGTACGGGAGCGTCTGAAAACAGCACCTATCACCTGTCATTCTGTAGTTCTAAGGTGAAAATGGGGACTGAAATGGGCTTAGATATTTTGATAACATCCCTTATGTATTACTTAGCCCTACTTATCTTTCTCAACGATCTATAAAATACAAAAAAAGGCTTTATCAAGCCAAAATTTGTCTTGAAAAACCAATCTCATGTGGTGGATTTTAAGAAGCATTCTTATATTAAATTGAAATGATGATAACCCTGATTAATTGGGAGCTGATCCTCCCTAACAACTTCAAGTCTTCTGGGAGGAGTTCCACTAGATGTCAGAACATTGATGGTGAGATTTGTTGTGTGACTTATATCTGGTGATCCAATGCATCGCAAAGGCGTTAAAAGGGGTTCAGGTCTGAGCTTAAGCAAGTTCTACTGCATCAGACTCAGTGAATAATCTATGGATCAATCTTGGGCAGAAACAAGCCACGTAAAACTGTCAAAAATACATCCGTGGAAAACAAAGAACAGGCAGTGGGATAGCAGGGTGTGAGACTGGTCCTCACAGGATATTGAGGGTAGTTTGGTGGAGAGTCTCAGCAAGCGGATTGCTAGACTCCCTCACAAACATACACTCATGTGAAATGCTCTCTCATGCCACAAATGCACCGAGCTGACCATTCATGCACATGTGCACTCAACACCCCTCCCCACCATGCCTCTCTCTCTCTCACGGAAAACATGCTCCGTAATGGCCAACAACTGGACTCGCTCACCATCCAGATTAAAATCACTGAGGCAGTCATTTCCGAGAAGCAGAAATGCATATCAGTTCCACTTAAGCTATCTCTCCTTCTCTGACAGTTTTTGAGGAAATCTTGAGGCGAGCGTGTGAAGCACGACTAATGGAAACTTCACAGGATTCACTCGTTCACTTAAAGAAATACTTTCAGTTGTCAGGCACATGAGAGAGGACGGTAGGGCAGGGTGCGGATGCAGAAGCGGGAAAAGCTTGTGGAAAATTCATTTTCACAGCAGTTTTTTGGGCTCCTCGTTGTTAACACTGCTTTAAGACTGTGAATATTGTGGTTTGTTAGGGTAAAGGCATGGATTTAGCCCTTGGCTGTGTGATATTTCTTATCCCCAGAGACTTGCTATGCAACATGCCACCTCAGCAAGGTGCACACCTCGAGGCTTTGCAGTAATTAACAGCCATACACACAGGCAAGCACAAGCAGACACACACATGTATGCGCATAAGCCACACAGACTGCATCGCCCATACAGATGCTGCCCTGTGCCTTATACAATAGATTTCTTTTGCTCTGTTTCCATGGAAACTCAAGAACATTAGGCTTCTATGAGGAACAGAGAGCATCATGTGTGTTTGTATACATTAATGTTGGTCAAGAATGGGAGAAGCTTGTGTGTGTTTTTCTTTCTAACATCATGAAGATGCAAAGTTAGAATGTATATGAATGTATATAGGAAAGAGCCTTAGATTCTTTTTAGTCATTTATAATAACAGTTTTTAGTTAAATGGTTCTGTGGTGTGATGAATGCACAAGTACAAATATTCTGTGTAGTCTCTCAAATAAAATGGGGTCATAAAATATCAATGTTAATATAAATATAAAATAAAACCATTATTTAATGAAAACATATAAAAAATAAAGACAAATATAAATCATAATTGAATTTCATATTCATTTCCTTACCCATAAACTCAATTCCGAGCTCATCTGCTGCTTCAGGGAGAGATAACAAAAAAGAGACAAGTGATTAAACAGACGGAGAGAAAGATAGAAACAGGGAGAAAGATGTTATCATACAGATCTCCACAAACAAAGACGTATTAAAACACCCAGATAATAACCGTGAATAAAAAGCAAGTGAGTTTTGTCAACTAAAACTGCTCATTGTTCAGAAAGAGAAAGGATTCTGTAGTGGCATCGTTTCGACAACAAAAATAGCTTTCTCTTGATTACCCAAGATACGAGCAGTCACAATAGTGAAGAGAGTGAAGCAGTTTATAATATAAAGCACATAAAGGCCTGTTAGTTGCCTGTAGAATAGCTACGCTTCCCTAGAGAAGCCAGATTTAGTCAGGGATGGGCTTTAGAAATGCCTCTGTCAAATGTAATGCCCAGGAGATGCTTATAATTGTCGTTTCTAGTTGAAAAATGTTATTAATTCATCTGAAGGCTTCGAACCAATATGCCTCCTCTTTAAGGGAGTCTTCTCCAGCAGAGCAATGGACAAGCAATTCGCCTCTCTAAATACCGTCAGTCTCTCTCTCTCTCTCTTCTCTCTCTTCTCTATCCCACTGAAGCCTCAGAACTGCTGTTCCTGATAAAGAGAAGAACACTCATGCTCTTTTCATTTGAATAGTCCCCTTTTTCAAGCCACTGTAATATAATCTCATTTAAATTAAAATGAAACCCTCACACTTAATTGCTTTTCTGACAGAGGTGGTCTAAGGTTTTTAAATAGACTGCAGCTTGCCCGAGAAAGATTATTTTAGTGGACATACTTTGAGGGGGGAAAAAAACAGAAATCAAACCCAGTGACAGAAAACCCTCTGTCAAATGATAAATTGCCACATAGCAGCCTCAATTTTTCAACGCCACATGTTTTTGCATATATTCATGCTGCAATTTAAACATGATCTGTGGGAAAATAATGAGCTGAAATGTCTTTTTTTCCTTCACAAAGAGGTCGTGCAGCAGTTCTTAATGAGAATGCAAAGAATGGTAGTTTTAGCCTAAACAATTCCTGCTTATGATTTAAATTCATGGTGAATAAGGACAGAGCCCTTGTTTATTGGCAGCCGCAGCACAGTGCAGGCACAATGAAGTAGTGGAATCGCTTAAAGGTTGTTTTAAATGCTAATGTAAGCAGAATTGCTGGTAATACTCCTATCCGAGATTTTTGCACAGTGTCTCTCCTCTTGGCCTATTGAATTCGCTGTGTTTTGTGGGATCGGGTGAGATTTTTAAAAAACACAACACAGCTCTGTGAGACAAAAGGCCCAGGCGATGATCCAGCGGTTCTGTCGTATCCCTACTGCCAGCATTGCTTGGCCCATTCATGCTGAGGCTGCCTCTGATTGCCCACAATAACTGCCACATTCATCCTTTCATAATCGCTGTGCTGTCATGAGCCACACACACAAAGTCATTAAGCACGGATATGCATGCATTCCTCGAATCCTGGCAGCAAGCTCCTGATGTACTGCTCCCATAAACCACAGGCTCCCATCCGTTGTCCCGTCACCCTTGGGAGACATTTACGCCGTCGAAGAGGAATGGCATCCAGTGCACTGAATCAACGTCAGTCGCTCGGAGACTGAGTGGAAGAAGTACAAAAATGAATCAAATCCTTAATCCTTCCGTTAGTTGGAGCAATAGGCGAAAGCTCCTTTGTGCGGCTTACTTACATAGCCTAATGCTCGAGAGATAAATACCTAAATGAGAGGGGCCGCTGTCCCCTGAGCAAGTCAGTCGTGAAATCCGTCTCCCTCGAGTCACCGGCTGAACCCCAGGTTTTTTCCACAGCACTGAAAATGGCTCCACTAACTAAACTCCTTGTTCATATGGGGGATAGTCCAAAAATCTGTCATTTATTCACCTTGTTTCTTGTCACTCGTGTTTGTACAGTTGTATGAAAGGAGCTGGTGCTTCAAAACATCTTCATAAAAGTGATCCATATGACCTATGCACTATATATAGACTATAAGTCTTCTGAAGGTGTACAATAGCTTTTCGAAAAAAACATAGCCTTTGAAAATTGTCCCCTCCAGTGAGCTTTTAACCACTACCACCAGATTAATGAACAAATAATTTAGATCATTTTTGTGAACTAAATTTGTTTTAAACTCATTAAAAAGATACATTTCAAAAGAGTAATTAGTTCATGAATCAGACAACATTGCTTTTCACATGAACTTAAATTTAGGTCTGTAGTTTTGCAAAAAGCCATGTTTGGCTTTAAAAAGACTTGGAATATAGACCTCGATTAGGATAGTGCCATATTTAATTTTGACGAGAATGAAAACGAGGCTGTGAGGATACAGTAAGTTCAATGGATTTTACATGACAATTCCAATGCCAATTGAAAATTCAGTATACAAAAAGAATACTTAGAGTTTTGAAAGGTGTGAGTATGAAAATTACATGTGATCTATTCCTTTATAAATGAGGTAAAGTCTATTCCTCACAGGCTTGTTTTCCTCCATGTAAAAATAAAAATGTCATCTTCCCTGACTGAGGTCTAGTGCACGATTTATATGGACCATTTGATACTTTTTATAGCTTGAAAAGATCAGTACCTAAAAAAGTACCTCTCCTTTGTGTTCTGTGGCAACCGTGTATCACATGAAATACGTTCTGAGGAAACTATTTTGCAAATCGCAATTACGTTACATATATACAAATATACAAATAAAATATACAATATTACGCATATATACAAATCGCAATACACGTTACAAGTCTCTGGGGATAAGGACGTTACGTTACGTCCTTAACCTAATCTATTGCAGTGCTATTACGTTTGTCCTGAACATAATACATCCAAAGCAGGTTTCTTTTCACACGTAGCAGCACAACGTAATTTATTTACGTATGAACAAATCTACCAACGTAGAAATTTGTACGTATTACTATTTATGCATAATCGTGGCATTAATGTTTTGACTCTATTGCATTTAACTGTCTTATCAATTAAGTTTTCATTCGCATTTATTAATATAATAGGCCTACGTTACTTATAAATATTAACATTTCGCTCTGTGCCTTCTGCAGCAAACTCGTTTCGGAGGACTAGCCTGCGTGGTTAAAAAGGAATACACTTTTAACCTTAAAAATACCTTGTTTAATCGTTTAATAATTTTGTAGTATTTATAGTGTACACAAAAAGCATTTTCTCCAATAAAACACAACATACTGATACATTCACAAAAGACATACATTTTATTAGCTTGATGTAATCCAAATCCTAGAATCCATACGTTGTTTGCAAGAAACAGATCCAAATTCAGCCTTTTATCCAGTGATCTTCATCTTCATTTCTCAGCAGCGACCGCAAACGTCAAATCTATCCCGCGCTGGTGATGAATTCAAATTCAAAAATTGCGCCTTCAAGAAGCGTTACGACATGTTTTACGGCCGTGATATCAAACGCTCATTGGCTCTCGCCTGCTTCGTCACAGATTGCGACATACCGTGTTTCAGTCGGTGTAGTACATTTGAAATGGAGAAGCGCGCGCGCCTTGCCGCCTTCAGAGAGCGAACCGAAATCGGATTAACATTTTCATGGATTAACGTTATTAAATTCTGATCTGTACCTCATACACAACTACTATAATACTGCCAGAGAGGACTGCGACTGCAACGCATCATCATGTGAACGACTTTTGGTAATGTTAACGTTACCGGTTTTGACATTTTCGCAATAAATAAAATATTGTGAAATGTATAACTTGTCTGTCTGTTATGTTTTTTTTCTTCATAATTGTGTTAGCCTACGTAGTTTTAAGGAATGGTTATGGGTAGGTTTAGGGGTAGGAGCAGGTTAGTGGCTCAAAATATATTTGAATGATATTGTTAATAAAACTGCCATTTACGTACATCTCTGTCCAAGTGTTTTATCCTTTTTATATTCTGTATAAAATGGATATGTTTAGGTTTTCTGTCTTTGAAAATAACGTATTAATACCTACGTATTAACAATGAGACCAGGCTGCTATATTAGGTTAAGGACCAACGTAATCAATAATGCTATATTAGGTTAAGGACCAACGTAATAGCACTGCTTATATGTTGGCATGTAACGTAATTTCGATTTGCAAAATAGTTTCCTCAGAACGTATTTCATGTGATACAGGGTTGTCTGTGGAAGAACGAAAGTTGTACAGCTTTCAAAAAAAAAAATGGTTTCATTTTTGGATGAACTACTCCTCTAATAACAACGCTCATACAATGCAGGCTAAATAGTTGAAAGAAAGTCAACAACATTCCTCATATTAAGCAGCGGGGTTTCTGCAGTCTCTGACCCGCAGTGTTATCCTTTGCCAGGGAGCTGGGGAGATAGGGGCCAAGCAGAAGCGAGGCTTTTTTCGCATCTCGCTTGTGTGGTAGTCGATATGGAGACAAAAAAGACAGTCGACGGATGATTTGTGCTAGTGTGTTGAGCAGAGATAGATTGTGAAAAAGCTCAGGGGACAAAAGACTAGGTGGCAGATAAAGCCAAGCCACCCCCAGGGGGTGATTTGTGGCTCATTTGGTGGGCTAAGTGAATAAAGATGCACTGGACCAAACACATCAGGCTCAAACCAGGAACGGGGAAAAACAAACACTGGCCTCTACAGGGTGGAATAAAGATACATCGAAAACATAATGGGCAGTGAAAAAATAGTAAAGGCTGTAATTTGACATAAGATATTGGGCACTGTGATTGCTCCTCATGCGGGGCTCTCAAAAGCCTGTTGTGCTTGTTTCCATGGCAGGAATGGATTGTAATTCAAGCACATAATCTGGATTAACTGGCTAATTTCTATCAATGTTGAATAGGTGGATAAAACAAAATAAAAATAAAAAACTAAAGATGCCGAAAGCTTCAGCCATTTAGCAGATTTGCAACAGCAGTGGCCTAAAATTGCTTCAATGCTAAACGATGTCAACAGAAGGGTGGAGGAGGCAATACCAGCAGGATTGTGTAGGTGTATCCGTGAAGGAGATGATGGCACTGCTAGAGATGAGGGCTCCATCTCGGGGATTGATGGATAGTGGGAATATGAATGCTCTCATTGAGGAAATCAGATAGGAAAGAGAAGTATCAGGGACACACAGATCCCATTACTAGCCACTCGGTAGGGTCAGCAACTCAAAGTGCACTAAATGGGAGTTTAGGTTGCCATATCACTCGCTGTAAAAGATCACCCCCCAAAAGCTAGACAATTCATACAACGCTAGGCACTCAGAAACAGCCATGTTGCAGATTCATCTCGCACTGGACAGCTCTTTTCTCCGCTTTCTCCCTCCAAGGCTTGTACACTTCCTTTCATATCGGTATAATAGCTCTCGGAAAGTTGAGTCACAGGAAGAAGGGTTTATGAGTCAAGGCTTTGTGAGGTTTCACAAATCTTTCCATTACCAACCTGTAAGAAAGTAAACATCTCTCTTTGACAGCTTTTTCAATGACTATGAACTTCCCCTTGGCTACTTGTACTCCACTGTCCTTTTTTAACCTGTGAGACACTCTCCTAGCTCATTGAGCACAGAAATGGCTAATGACTTTAGCATCGACCTAAAATTAGTAAAGCAATTATTTTCATTCAGGGACTTTCCTAATGACAGGGGAAATGTACTCTTCATTAAAAATAGTCACTTGATCACATTTCGTTGCCACTCTGAGCTTTGTTAGAATCCGGCAACAAATGTAAACGTATTACGCACTATATTTGTCAAGCTAAAAACATTCTGCTCCTGCAGAGTTAGAGATCAGCTTTCCTATAGAGAAAATAGCATATGCAAATGCTTTCTGATTTTCATGAGTGTGGCTTTGTAGGGTGATGGCAAATTCAGCACTTAGAAAGAGAGGTATAATTAACTACTCAAGCAATACACGGTTCTGAGAAATCGGCGGAGAACTCTCAGCCCTGGAGGCTAAGAGACTCACCTGATGCTAGAGAGGCTGGAACTTCTAAAACTAAGACTGGAAAGCAAGTAAACAACAAGTAAATTATGTTCTATCATCTTTGGTTTGCTGTATCATGAAGCATATTGTCGCCAAAGGGCTTTGTGTTGTTCATGCTAGCAGGAATGGAAATAACTCAATAACACTGTTTTTATCCAAACCACATTCATTTTTCCTGTATCCCTGTATGAAGCACACAAAATAAAAAGATTCCCTCATATTATCCCTCAAAGAAAACACACAGTGACAAAAGTACATACTTGGGTCAGATAAGATGGAGTCCGTCTTCGGCACAAACTGGTCACAACGAAGTCCACGGTAACCCTCTTTACACCTGCAAAAGAAGAAGAATGTTCAACATTTCAATACAGAAATATAAATTACCTGTGTGTCTACACTTTGAATATTTTCATCAATATTAGGGGTTGGGGGATATATTTTTAAAAGCCAAAAAGTTGGAACATCAGAATGAAAACATGCACGCCCGCACGAGCACACACACATGCGCGCACACACACACACACACACACACACACACACACACACACACACACACACACACACACACACACACACACACACACACACACACACACACACACACACACACACACACACACACACACACACACACACACACACACACACACACACAACACATTACATGTAATGTAAACACACATGTTACATTATGAGGACTCTCCATAGGCGTAATGGTTTTTATACAGTACAAACTATATATTCTATCCCCCTACACAGCCCCTATCCCTAAACCTACCCATCACAGGAGACATGCTGCATTTTTAATTTTTTAATAAAACATTGTTTTTAATGTTTTTTAAGCCATTTGATTTATGAGGACTTTTGAAATGTCCTCATAAACCACCCATAAGTTGTAATACCAGTGTAATACACATGTCATTATACAAATTTGTGTCCTCATAAATCACATAAACCAACAACCCCCCCCCCCCCCCCCCACACACACACACTTTGAGAAACTATGTGCTGTCTTTTAGTCACCCTTTCATTTTTAATCACCTTCTGTTTCTGCAGCTCCCTTGAAGGCATAGTTTACACAAAACATTATCATTTACACACACGAAAGAGGGTATTTTGAAAGAATGAATCAACTGTTTTTGTCAGTAGACCCCATTTACTATAATTGCATGGAGAACAAATATTTCAAAGTATCTTCTTTTATGTAGTGTTAGTGAGTAAATTATGACAGATTTTTCATTTTGGGGTAAGCTACCCATTTAAATAGTCCTGTAGTGTGACAAATATATTTTACGAGTACAAATATTCAATGCAATCTAACTAATATCTAAGCTGATATCAAGTCATAAAAAGTGCATTTATCTGAAACTGAATCTGACACTGCAGGGCACCACTGTCACTGCTTGACCTGTCATGCCAACCCATTTGGAGTACAGATCTGCATCAACGTGTCCATCCATCATTATGCTATTTTCACAGAGAGATTGACTCAACATTAGAAATGTTATGAATTAGCCTAATGCAGAAAAAGATGAGGGTAAAGGAGGGAGGGGTGATATGGAGAAGAAAAAAAAAAGAAGAAAAATAGGGATAACAGGGCGGGTCTGTACAGTGCTCAGTGGTGCCTGCACTCGCACAGATAACACAGTCTTGACATTTATGTCACATCCCCACTGAGCTATGGGACCGTATGGAAAAGAAGAAGGCATTTGACTAGACTGTTACTGTGAGATCTATGTGAAACAGGGGACTTCTTCTAAAAGTAGCAATGTGCTCTGAATCTGTGTGTAGAAGAACCACAGAGAACACCAGTTGCCCTCCAGCAAAAGCATTTCAGACATCTTCTAATCTCTCTCTCCATCTCTCTCGTCCTTTCTTTGCGTTTTTTGACGCCTTAAACCAACAACTGTTGCCCTCCCATGTGAAAATACAAATACAACACACCTTCAATGCTGCAAACAGATTCATCTCAATTTTCCAGCAACATTGCGCCTTTTATTCACACGTTTACATGAAAATTGCCCAGTTCTGAGATCTGCCTCTGTGATCACTTCTCTTTCCTGTGCAGCGCTAACATAATTTTGACGAGGTATACCATGATAATGACAGTTGACAAACGGAAACAAGCATACAGGCCGAGAAGCATAAAAAAACCTTAACAGAATGATCTTGATGTTGTTTCATCTGGCTTTGTTTGCAGAGTGCGCTGGATCCGGTGCGACAGCTGCCTAGACTCAATCTTGTCAATGTGTCTGGCTTGAGGAAGCATGACTGAGCTTTGCTGCATGAAACAGAAATGAGACTGAAAACTGACTGCAAAGAGGGGAAAACATGGTTAGACTGTAATTACAGTCAAGGAAGCAGGTGAGGAGCATGTTGTGCGGTCTCATCTCTCTCTGCCTCGCGCTCTGTTAGCTCACCGCCTGGTTAACACTGACTCACGTTTGACGGCAGAATGATGGCCGTGACTGTTGGCAGCCTATTTGTTTTTCCCCTTTCTCCCCTTTTCTGGTAGACAATACAGTAGAGTTTTTAGCAGTATGCCGAGAAAACAAACCAACAAATCATTTCATGCATCGTTTACTTGGTATTGGAGAAAAGGAAAATCAATGAACGCGCATCTGCTTATGACATTCGAGGTGCCTACAGAGTAAACAACATTGTAAACTAGAATTTCTGCATCTGCTTCATGGCTTTTCATTATCATTCAAGGACATGTTGCTTGGCATCATGATCGTGCCCCTGTTGGTTAAATTACAGCTAGATAGAAAAGGAGAGAAAGAATATATTTCCCTCAAAGGAGGCCAAGGCAATGAGCAGCACTCGCATTTGACAACCACAGTTACAGCAGTTTGTTAATTAAACCTGAAGTGTTAAAATACTCCTGTTAAAATGCGTGCCTGACCATTGGCAGATGGGCAGAGTGTTCGTAGGGAAACCTGTTTGAAAACAATCATTCATTATTTTTGCAATAGCATTTGGGGATTGTGGTCGAGCAGAAACTACACTTCAGCTTTCAAGGTATGTGGATGTAAGTTGGAATAAACAGAAGTGCAGGAAAGCGTGTCTGCGAGTGGGTTGTGCGTGGTGGTATTCTTTTCCTCCCTGTCAAACAGCTCCCACATAACAGACTGAGCTCGTGTCTTGCATGTGGGTGCTACATATACTACCCACATTCACACACCCACATACTGTACAACACACACATTTACACAAAGACACTGTCATGCCATCTCAAGATCCTGTGACAACTTTCCTCCATAAATAAGGCCCTATCTGATCCTGTCATCCTTTAATAGTATTGATGTATTTGGAGGGTGAGATAAGGCCAATATTGGAAACAATCTCTGTTCAAGTGTTCCTTACCCATCATCCCTGTCAGAAAATTTCTGTTTAAGAAACCTGGCTGCGCTATTATCATACAGCCAATACATATTCATAAGTATCTGTCTGGGTTTGTGGATGGGGAGAGGAGAGTGAGCATTGCAACAGGATGATTTTATTTGTTGAATGACATTGACTGATTTCCACTTCACCATTCAAGATGTTTCAGCTCACAAACACGGACTGGATCCCCACCTATTCAACAAGTGTTTTTTTTTTCAGTTCTGGGCATATAAATCTCCCAGGGGTTGACTTCTATTCAAATGAGAAGAAACAAAAAGTGAAAATTACTACTAAGAGTGTAAAAATTGTGTTTTCAAGACTTTTAATTTACTTAGGCCAAAAGTTCCTACAGTTGAATAAATACCCTCATATGAAATACTATGTGTACAGAATCAAGCAAGACAGAAAAGAATAAATTCATCTTCATTTAGGAGCCATGCATTTACCCTGAGCTTTGTCAAATGAAGAGTTTTCTACTTTTCACATGCTTTTTAACACCACAAAAGCCTGACTTGAAAATAAACCTATTAAAATGGTAATCACGCATGAGTAGATAAGTCCCCCTAAGCTTTTACTAGCGGAAGCGCAAACACTCAACTGGGAGTTCTCCTGACGACGGCATTGTCATAGCAGAGCTCTGGTTTTAGATAAGAGGAAGCACAGAGCTGTGTCACAAAACAGTTTGTGTGGAGTCTATCCACCAGCGTGAGGATCAGAAGGGCACATCATGGAAGGAAGGAGAGAAGAGAATTAGAGGCATTGATGGCCATCTTTACATACTGTATGACGAGGATTCACAGCTCTGATACAGACGCAAGTGCTTCCTTGGGGCTCTGATAAAAGGGTGATCATTGTTGTTCCCATTGCTCACACAACACTAAACTGTTGTCAGACTAAAGATCACACACAGGTGTCAATGGGAAATAAATGTTATTTGTCACATCTTATCTTGCAATTGTTTTTAGGTCAATAACAATGGAAGGTGTCGGTGTGATCTGGTGTGAAAGTGTGCACAGGTTCATAAAGATCATCTCACAACACAAGCTGACACACACGCATATACACTGAAACCGAAATGACGATGCATGTCTTTTACAATGAAAGCATGAATATCTCATTTTTCATCAGATATGGCGCGATAATCCAATGAAGCTGTGAGAGCGGCAGTCTGTCTCAGAGGTGTTTAAAAGCTTATCCTCCTTAATATCATTTACATGGCCCTTCTTCAGTCAGGGCAATAAGTGTAATTCCGTTAAATTGCGATATTGTCTTTCCCATCATTCTTCAGTCTTTATATATAGACTCTGGTTAATCCTTTCCTTTTTAATCAAGCCGCTTTGATGTATTCATCATGCCATTTTATTTAATTTGCTATTCCCCTGCAGGGGAGGAAAGAGGTGGACACTGATGGATTCAACGTGCCGATGAGATGTGCATAGGTTCTGCATCTCTGTGGTAACATTCACCATGGTAACTCGGCTTGTTTGTGGGCTTAGTGCCCACTGGATTTGATGCAACCACGGAAACGCATATGAAAATAAGAGAGATGGGCATTGTTGCCAACGAGATTTGTGAATGTTTCTAAGAATCTCTGAAGCCTCAGAGTCTAATAACACCCTGCATTGGGAAAATCGTTCCATGAAATCAAAGATTTTAGGTGCATCTCTTTAAAAATCAATGCATTTGATTGACAACTCGTTACAGGTTAGCTTGCTCCTGAATACACTTTTTTATTTTATCCATGGGAACAGAGTGAAATTTCTATTAATTCAATCTTGTTATTAAAGCTGTTGTTACCGGAGGACTCTAATCAAGATTTTATAGAAATCTTTGAGCCAGAGGCTGAATTGACCATATTGAGGTCCTAATTAAATGCACTTCTTATCTTTTTTTTTTTCTTCAAGACAAACACAAATGCTTTATCAGCAGCAGCCTTATCAGTGTGACGGACGTCTCTTGGAGTTTTACTTGAAACTGGAATTATAGAATTACATTTGCTCTGAGTCAATATTGTTTTTCACTGTGTTTTCTCTCATTACACAAGGACAAAACAATATCTTCAAGCATGCCATGCATCTCCAAGGAAGCTTTCAATGAAATTACAGGTTTTATAGAGTATATGCTTACATAATAGTAACCACTTGTAGGCATCACAGAGTGCTAACAAGGCCAGAAATTCACAGGTGGCTGCTACTTTATAGTGTCAGGCTGTTTCTAGCATTGATGATGACACAGACTGAGTTGTTATTTAATCATATTTAGCTTAAGCTGAAGGGCTCAAAATGCCACAACCATCGTTTAATTTTCAAGTGCACGGCATATGTTTACTCTGTCAACAAGAACCCTGCCATTTTGGGTCTCTGTCTCATCCTGAAGTATCCTAAGGAAGTTTGCCTTCGTTTAGTGACAGTTCCCCACTTCACAAGGCACAATTGTGCGTCTTCACATGCCTGTGAGTGATGTTCACAGGGGCAAACTGCTGTTACAGCACATGAACAAAAGTGACAGGTTCTAACTCGGGGTGGCAAAGAGCTAAAGGATTAGGGGAGATGTTTCAACTTAAACATCCCTGCCATTACACAGCTTGCGGTGTTGCAGAATATGCAGAAGGCCGGGCAATATCCTGGGGCTGGGTGAGACGGATCTTGGTTCAGTCAAGAACATTAGAATGGAAATGCTTCTATTCTTTTATGCGGCTACAGCTTAGCTGATAATGCCTGTACAGAGTAAGACAAGCAGATGTAAGATCACTCAGGGGAAACCCGTCTATCAGCTGAGTTTCGAGATGTTTTTTGTACTTTTCCTGGATAGGTATTCCCTCTTTGCTTGGCTGGGAAAGTATGTTAGCCAATTAGACAGGCCAAAGCGGCACTTTTAAACATCTGGTGCATTAATAAGCGGCTCTTATGAAGGTCCGAAGACCAAACAAACATATAGAGGATCAAGCTGATTATTTGCCAGTTCATCAAGGCATCTAATAATAAAAAAAACATCAGATTTTTAATTAGCAACGAGGCAAGGCTGTCGCTCACATTACAAAGCATTTCTCAGGCACTGTTAACAAACCTAGTGTTCAGAGGCACTGTGTTTCCTCTTGCGTGAAGGAACACAAGCGCTTCGGGCGCTGGATTTTGGCAGCCATCAGCTCTCGCATCTTTGCCTGATCAAACAATCCCCACATTTCCCATCGCTGGCCCTGCGCTTCTACACTTCTATTTATGCAGCCAACAACTACATGTTTTTTTCATTTGACCTCGCTGGGAAAAAAACGGATGCTCTCTGGCATTTTAAAATTGTTTTGCGTAAATTAAGACAACGTTGCCTTTGTGAGCGACATTTGAGATTCTGACATTTTCTTGAGCAATGTTAATCCTGTCAGCAGCATTCAGGATGACTGAGCTAAAATAATTGAAGATGAGAGTGCATGTGCTCAGAGGGACAGGATCTCACTAGCACGAACAACCACACACACACAACAATTAAACCAGGCATACTAACTTTGTCATAGGACAAATTCTAATCGGAAATTAGTATCCCTATGCCCTGCTCACTCCAAAGGGTAGAGCCCTTGAAGGGAGGATTGCACTTGTGTCAATGAAGCCATTTGGAACGCACTGAAAGGGAGCAATGAAAGATGTAATTTCCTTATTATCTTAACCTACATTTTATAATGACGTTTTTCAATGTTATAAATATGTGTGTGTTCCCGTTCAGCTTTATAACTTAAAGGGATAGTTCACCCCAAAATTAAAATTCTATCAGTAATTACTCACCCTCATGTTGTTCCAACCCTGTAAGACTTACGTTCATCTTTGGAACACAAATTAAGATATTTTTGATTAAATCTGAGAGCTGGATCACTCCTCCATAGGCTTCTAAGGGATTGAAACTCGCCAGCCCTGAAAAGTTATTCGTTAATCGTTAAAATAGTCCAAGTGATACAGTGGCTCAATCTTAAATTTAACAAGCGATGAGAATACTTTTTGAGCGCAAAAAACAAACAAAAATAACGACATTATTTAAGTATTCATTTCCTTCTCTGTGGGCTTCAAGATAGTTCACGCAGTGTAATAGCAAAGCACTTCTGGTTGAACGTCACACGCATCACACACATGACGAGCGTCGGCCAATAGTGAGCCTACGTGTGACATACAACACAGAAGCACTACGCAATTATACTACGTGAACTATCTCGAGGCCCACAGAGAAGGAAATTAATATTTAAATAAAGTCGTTATTTTTTTATTTTTTGCTAAAATACTCATCTACCTATAGTCTCTGCTACTAAAAAGTTATCTGCATTTATAGAAACTCAACATTTACAATTGGTGAAACAATTGCCTTCTTATTTCAGAGACACAACAGATTTTTGTATAAATTACAATCATATTCTCGAGACTGGTTTGAAACATTGCTTGCATCATCTTTATATACTTCCATATAAGGCCTAGAATCTTTTTTTCTAAAATAAAAAAAAAACCTCCAGAATTCTATATTACCCACACAATTTATCTTAGATGTGACCAAATTTATACTCACAAATTTGTTTTGTTTGTTTGATAAAAATGACTATTTTCAAGTACAAGGTACTGCTATGGGTACCCTTAGCACCTAGTTATGGGTGCATTTAAATTAGACTTTTGGACATCACATTAAGTACTGGGCAAGATATATTTGTGATTGTTTTCTCATTTGGAAAGAAAGTGAAGAGGAACTAAATGAATTTGGGTTATACTTTATTTCAATAGTCCACTTTAGACATTCTACTAACTATTAGTAACTTTTCAAGTTGACATGTAGTTGAAAAGTTACTTATAGTCAGTCGAATGTCTGTTGGGGGACCATCAAAATAAAGTGTTAGCAAATATTAAGCAGACAGTCTACTAATCCTCTAATGACAGTTAGTTGACATGTAGCTGCAAAGTTACTTATAGTTAGTAGAATGTCTAAAGTGGACTATCGAAATAAAGTATTACCTGAATTTGTGTTGTGTTTGAACTCAAAACTGGATTTTCATTTGAACATTTTCAGTTGAAAAAGTGTCATATATTAGTGTCAAAACTTGTCATATATTTATTTTTTAGATGTATTGATATCTAAGTTTAATAACTTTGTCTCCACTATGGTGTTTCGAAAACCAACAGACAAGAAAAATACTCTCTGCCGATAGTCATCACCTGCTACCTCTGAAAAAAGTCTACCCTTAAGCCAACTTCATAGATTAAGACGTACTATATATGCGATTCAGAAGAGAAATTTGAAAAACAGTCTGAAATTCTCAGCAACCACTTTAGTTCAAGAGGACACCCAAGGGCTTGGTTTAAATGAGCGTTTGAAAGCAAAAAAATCTAAGATAATTTAATTATTAAGTAATGATCAAAGTTAATTATATCCTTGTATGAAGAATAGTCAACAGATCAAATCCATTGTCCGTAAATTTAGGTTTATTTTAGCTTCAGATTCTTAATTAAAAGTTATTTAAATATCCTCAGATCTTTATACAAAATGATCTCAAAACTTGGTGAATATGCTAGTTAGATCAGATGTTGTGCGCAATGACAAAAAAGTATACATACAAGGTTGTTTTCCATGCCAGAATTTCCATGTCTTTATTTTTCCACAAAAAAGTATAGTTTTAAAGACAGGTGTTACAATAAATCCTGACATCCATAACATGCTCTACTAAGACCACGATTTACCTACTCCAATGTCCTTGCCCATATATGTATGCTGGGAAAACGTCAAGATCATTGAGGATTAGAGTGAGAGAACATAAATCAGCCATGATGTTACCTCTCTGATAGCTAGACACTTATTGATTATAATCATTGAACATCTTAAATGTATAGGTATTGAAATGATGGCCATGGTGGATATATTGTTATGCATTGCTAAACATTGTAAAACAATGTTTATGAATGTCATTTTTTGCCTGAGTTATTGTTCCCATTCTCATTTTTTTCCCCAGATGGACATAAACTGGGAGAACTGGAGTCTGTTGATTGATTGTTTAATTATGATCACCAGATGATTTGTATTGTTTTCTACATAACTACTGATAAAGAGTGAATTGTTACACTGACAAAGGTATCTACATACATTTTGTAAAAGTTTGCCGAAAAGTTTGTATTGGTTTTTATCTCCTGCTTGAACTTAATAAACCTTTTTTTCATTTTTTGACTAGTATTAACTTTAACATTAAAATACGGATTCTGCTCAGAGCTAACTGATTGATTTTTCATTTTTTATTCCTGTTTATATGGCATTGCTGTAAAAAGCCCCTTTTGGAACCTTTCACTTTAAAAGTGTTCATGAAACTTAATATGAAACACATAACTAAAATGTGTGTAAAATTGCTTTATATCGAAACAAAACAACTTCAATTATTCTGTTTATATGTTAACTCCTCACCCTGGGTCACATGACAATAAACGATAACATTAATTTCTTGAAGTGACCATCGCATGTACCCTTCGCTAACAGACTTGCTCTTGATGAATGCTCTTACAAATGGAGTCTCCCTCTCGAAGTGCCATTCAAGGGCGTAAAATCGCTGTTTGGAATTCACCCATACACAATTATTTGAGCAGACGTTCACCAGATTTAGGACACTAGCTGGATCTGATGATGATGGATTAAGGTATTACAGAGATGTGCTAGTTTCTCCCGTCTCACTCTCCACCACCTCTCAGGAATGGAAGTAAAGGACAGCCATCTTAAAGCCGTCTGAGCCACAGCTACAGCTAAGACTAAAGCGAAAGGCTTGTCTCCAATCTCTACCAAGCTCCATGTGTCAAGGACAGGCTTTTGGAAAGAGGAAGAGCAGGCTTAAGAAGCTCAGGAGTGGCTAAAATCCATAACCTGTCTGTGGGCCAACCATAACTAACTGCAAAATTTTCACGATACAAAATGAGAGGTAAAAGGCATGTAACGGGTCATATCTATTTGTGCTCAAAGCATATTGAGAGCATGGAATGTACAAATCTAGCTTGGCTCAATTCGGAGGGAATTCAATTAGAATCCAATCAATATCAAGTTTAACATATAACATTTTAAGCTATAACTTACCGGTTAATAAATAAGAAAATATTGGTGTGTTTACAAGAAAATTCGGTAGTCAGCTGTGGACAAGCATAAATCTATAAGGTTGCAAAAAAGAGCACTTTGGGAGGTAGTCTTTCAAGCACACTTCAGCTCTAATGAGCTTTTCATCCATACATTTGCTTCACTGACCCATTTTTCATTTGTAAATGTACTGTGTATTCTCACAATTGTCTAGAAGCCTTTAGTCTCCCAGCCAAAGAGCTGTTTATTTGTGTTTGCATTTTGCTTATCATCCCATTGTTGTCTTCACATTTTGGGATATGTTTTGCTTGAGGCTATATTTACGATGTTGGCTTACACCTCATAATTTTGCTCTAATAATAAGCATTCTGTCTGTGAATATTAAGATCAGATGCCATATTATATAATTGTGCTTTGTAATCTCTTTAAAAAAATGTGAGATGAGGAGAAATGTCAAAATGTCTCTTGTTAAAGGGATAGTTCACCCAAACCATGAAAATTATGTTGTTCCAAATCTGTATGACTTTCTTTTTTTGTGTGTGGATAAAAAAAAGTAATTTTACATATTCTAAAACTAAATATATTATTTAACTTAATTTTTTTCTTCTTTTTTTTTGTTTTGCCTAAATTTTATACAAGAGATTGAATAGAACTTTATACTAGTCAAAAAAAGAAAAAAAAAGGTTTAAGTACAAGCAGGAGATAAAAACCAATACAAGCATTTCAGCCGTCTACCTTTGTCAGTGTAACAATTCACTGTTTCTCAGTAGTTATGTAGAAAACAATACATATCAACAGGTGATCAAAAATAAACAATCAATCCACAGACTCCAGTTCTTCCAGTTCAAGTCCATCTGGAACAAACAATTATGAGAATGGGAACAATATCGCATCAGGCAAAAAATGACATTTATAAACATTGTATTACAATGTTTAGCAATGCATAACAACATATAACAATATATATATAGATGTCTTCAGATGATTTGGAATATAGGAAACAAATCTTTTTTTGGTGTGCATGAAGAAGGTTATTTCATTATATTACATTATACTAGGTACACACCAAAAAGATTTGTTTCCCATATATCATCTGAAGACATGCAATACCTTTGGTTAGTTTTTTTGGTGAGTGTTCCCCTTCAGTGAGCTGCTTACTTAAGAGCTGCTGTGACTGTGATCAGTCGGAGTCAGTGATTTGAACTTGTTTCGGTGATTTGGTTCTCAAGTTCAACTCACTGAATCAATGATCTAATAGCAGTTCTTAAGATTACAGCTCTCTGGAGGGGAAGATTGGACTAGAGGTCATTGGATTACTTTTTATAGTGCCTTTTTGTTGTTAACTTGGTCATGTTTGGCCCTTTAAAAGACAAACATGGTCACGATAAACTGTAATAGTATGAATCAAGGGCTGTGAAAATATCGTTTAAAATGTGTAAAAAATAAAGTTGTATGCTTGACAGAAAAGACAACAATATACAGGTCTGTATCGTAATGACAATTAATAATGACCAATATATGATTTTTAAAAAAAATATATATAGTTAAGTTTGAATTCACACAACAGGATGTGAGTGTTTTCACTTATCTGGCAAGTCTCTGGCCATCTATTCATTCTCTGACTATGGCCACTTTTCTTGTTAGCATCTGGTTTGTGGGCTTGGTGACACGGCATGTCATTGTCACTGTTCATTAACTTTGCATTTCCTGAGCTTGCTGTGACAGAAAGGTAAACGCCCCTTCACAGAAAACTCATTCCAGCTCCACAGGGAGCACTTTGTCCCCTCCACACTGCTATTACACCAAAGAAAATAACAAACAAAGGAATAATACGATTTGTTTATATGGTAGGAAAGCATTGTCTGAAAGGCACTGAAACCTTGACATCCTAATCCTTATTAAAAACCTCATTAATGAGGTCCTCCGGAATTCTAGGTCTAGGTCTTGAACGCGGGTAATAGAATTAATCGCGCACACAAGGGCTTAGTGTCAGGTACACATATTTAATTTAAAGACTTATTGCAAGTGGAGAGTTTAATATCTGCTGTGAGGGTTTAACACCCATGTACGGACTCTCAGCAGGTCTTTGCCAAAAGAAGAATTTTTGTCTGCTCTCTGATTGGGAAAAAAGAGACTGATTAGAGCATCTGGCCACTGGCAATCAGACAGACAGGCAACTTTGTGTTTCATTAAAACATAATTAAACCATCCTTTTAAGTTCTAATGAAAACATTATGTTAATACGCCACAAGTTCAATGGCCAGCGCTTTTAATTCAAAGTGTGCAATTCCTCTATTAAACCAAATCGAGTTTCAACAATGTATTGGGTCAGTGCTCCTTAAACGAGCTTCTCTGAAGTAGCTCTCAATAACTTTCACTCTTGTTTTAACTTGTATTTTCCAGACTAAATGCAATGGCAACTCCACGCCAAACAAAACAAAAATGCCCTAATTTTTATTCTTAAAGCTTTTCACAATTTAAATGTGAGCTTCATAAAATCGAACCACAATACCATTGACTCATAATGCTATAGACCTCAAATAAGGCCAGGTGACAGAGCTGACAAGTTACAGTGACACATATGTGTGAGGTACACTAAAGTGGGTACCACTCATGTGTGACAGAAGTAAAATATGTTCCTCTCCCACCTTCCCCAAATTTCAGGCTTTACAGGCTGGGGGCAATGCTGTTCCACCTAATAACTTTGTTTGATCCCATACTGCTCAAGTATGCATTACCAATCAGGTCTATCCTTTCAGGGCTTGCTTATAAACCTGATAAGTGCACACGCTAGAATCCTAATCATTGACGCCCTTCTGAAAATGAGAAGCAGTCTGTGAAAATCAAATCTGATTGCACTCAGCAAACAAATACATATCATGAGTACGGAACATAATCAAGATTAGCTAGAATACGTGACCTGCTTCTGCGGGCATGTTTGCACGTGTGATTTGAGCATTAAATCGCTGCGCCTACGGAATATAAAGCGATTGATAGGTGACCTTCTAGCAGTAACCAATTTCCACATGAAGTGGCGAAGATAATCTGATCACAACAAGGTGTAAAGATAAAGGAAATCTCCATTGCCCTCTTTCTATTCCGGAGGGTTTTTTCCTGTACAGCCCCCCCCCCCCCCCTTTTTTTTTTGAAAAATGTCGGTCAGCCAACCTATTTTGTCTATTACCAATACCATATAATCAAAATGCCTGATCAGAATTAGCAAAAATAAGTGTTAATAGATCATTTCTGAGCTGGACGCATAACACTGGCAGTAGGATCACATATACAGGCTCCTCTATTATTCCTGCAAGCTCACAGCAATTAAATCCTGATAGTTTATCTCATTTAAAGTCATATTCCAGTCTCAGTACAAGTTAAGCTCAAGAGACAGCACATGTTGGATAATGTTGATTACCACAAATTGAATTTTGACTTGTCCCTCAAACAAATTATAAATGTTAAAATACTCAATGTTCAAATAGTTACACTGCACGACAATTTTTTTTTTTAACTATACTAACCTTTTCTGTGTGAAATTTTACAACTTGTTGCCATGACAATATAACACCTAAAACCCAAAGCGACCATAAAATGACCAAAACACCTTTAAAGATCAAATACTACACAGGTTTTACAGACGAATGAATGTACTATAAGTGCTTTTATAAAATAGGCTTCACAGTTCTACTTTTAAATCCTGAAAATGACCACTTTATATCCATCTATTATAAGTGCCTCACCTTATGGCACAAATACTGTAGAATCAGTTTAACTTATATTGAACCCAGAATATTACTTTAAGACCTTTCTCCGAGTTCCCTTGACTGCATAAACACTGCTTCCCTGATTCTCTTCCTCTATTTCTGTTATGTGTTAATTCCCTTCCTCTTCTCTGTTTTAATAACCTTTCTTGCCTAGACTTTCTGTGATTGCCAAGTTGCTGACATTGCAAGGCTTTTCCCTCCTCAAAGTCCCCGGCGCAGATTCTTGGTAAACAGTGGTAAACAAACACAAGAAAGCCATTAGCTGGTGGCCACAGACTAGAGTTTGCAAAAGACTCTCTTTGAAATGAGTGTTGGTTTGGTTCTGTTTGCTTGTTTTGCTTAACTTGCACACACAGGTACACACAACACTGAGAGAAGTGACACAGAGGCTGCTCATTAACGGAAAAGAGGCGACGGTGACTCAGACGCGCTCTTGCGGACATGCCCTCACCCAAATCCTCCAAGACATTTCCAGATCCTTTCAGGTATTCATTTAAAACAGGGGAAAGGTCACATTCTGGTATCGCCACAGAAGATATCTGAGTGATTGATTAAAAACAGACCGATACATGGCAAGCAACAGCAGATCAGTCTGAGATGCTTGTGTTATTGGTCTTTCTGCTGAGATACAAGGGAAAGAGGCATGTGCAATACAAAGCATGGAAAAACAAATAATTCAGCATGACTCTCTGCAGATTAATTCTTCTGCAAGCCTCTTCTCAAAGTCCCGGTCTAATGAGGCGCTCTGACCTCAGCTAGGTTTAATGGAATAATAAATGTATCAATGCTTTGAAACATGCAAGGTCTCTCACCCACACGCACGCACGCACGCACGCACGCACGCACGCACGCACGCACGCACGCACGCACGCACGCACGCACGCACGCACGCACACACACACACACACACACACACACACACACACACACACACACACACACCACACACACACACACTAAAGACCCCTTTGGTCTATAGCCCTCTGTTTAGCACCAGTGTATCATGCCCATCTGTGCATGCAACGAATGAGGATCTTTTGATGGACAGCAGCAGAATACCAATTCATGCTCCTGGCCTTCATATCCTGTATCTATATAAACAACACATAAATCATTGTTACTGACAGAAAGGATACCCCATTTTTCAGGGTTTCCAGGTTGTGACAGAATTTATTTTAGTCATGTGACAAAAGGAACTTAAATAAAGGAAAATAAAGAAACACATTCATGTGAATCATCCAATTTCTCAACAGCATCAACAACAACAACAACAAAAAATATTATTTGACCTCCAGCTAATACAGCTATAATATATTTTTTTTCAATATTCAAAAGGCACTGAATATATTTAAACACAATTTTAATGTTTTTATTATTTATTGTAAAAAAAATTATTTCAATAGCCAAATCCCCCAAAAAGGATTAGAATTTAATAAATTATTAAAAAAACTGTTTTGTAATTTAAATGTATTACTTATATATAAATATAAAAAGAAATAATAAAACAAGACATTACTGTCAGTCCATGCATTAGTGATAGGGATTTTTCAGTTATTTGCAGGTCACTGCATTATTCATTCAAACGATTCATTAAAACACTGATTAAATAATAAAAAAATACTTTCTAAATAATTTTTACCTCTATATCCATGTACTGTAGCACCACCAGAAGCTACAAGTACTGTACACAGCGAGCCAGAAACATTTGTGATGCAAGACAAGTTAAATACGTGCTCAGATTCAATGTACTGTTGTTGATTGTTACAAAAATATGACTTTTAAAAGGAAAATATTCATATGGACGTTTAACTATGGAAGTTATTAAAGAATGCTTGTACAAAGTGGCCTGTGCATTACACTTACTGTGTGCCGAAGAAAAAAGCATTCTTGCAGCTTTACAATGAATATGTCATTTATAGTTGTGTCATTCTCAATGAATTGTCATTTTTGACAAAGCTACAGAACCTAAACCTTTTAATTGGTGACTTGCAAGATAACATGTAAAAGGATGAACTTAAATATGGTCAGGACAAGAGGTTTTGTTTAACATCTTTAAACTCATTTTGAAATTCACATTTCATTTTACTATCTTGTATGTATATTGCCTGTGTTAACAACACAATGTTATGGTTTTGTAATGATTTTTTTTTTTTCTCTTCAGTACTCTCTTGTGCATACTGTATTTCTGAAAACTTACCTCAGGAGAGTGACGACAATAAACCGACTTTAAAAGTGTTCAATAAAATACTAAGCAAATTTATACAAACAGCCCACTAACTCTTCTATTGGCTGACAAAACGTAAAGCAAACAGTATTCCGTTGTTAATCACAGAGAATTTCCATGTTCAGGAAAACGTCTCAGGTTACTATTGTAACCATAGTTCCCTGAGAACAGGGAACGAGACGATGCGTCGAAACGCTGCGGGACGCCTTCTGCGTGATTGCGTCTGAAGCATCTATGCCAACTAGTCCAATGGAAAAAGGGAATGAGCGTCACGGGCGGGTGACGTCATGACCAGGAAAGGATAAGAGCACTTCCGCTGCTCGCCGGCATTTAGCTTCGACAGTGCCGAAGCAAGCCGATCGCAGGGACGCCAGAAGTATGGCAGGGGGACGCATCGTCTCGTTCCCTGTTCTCAGGGAACTATGGTTACAATAGTAACCTGAGACGTTCCCTTATCGAAAAGGGAACTTCGAGATGCGTCGAAACGCTGCGGGAACGAGAATACCCAATGCGCCATAATTCAAGTACCTGAGTGTCAGACTGTTCAGCTAAGCACTAAGCACCTGAGAACCTGGGGCAGCATCCAGGTCCAAACTGTAAAACCTCACGAATGTGAGCGGAGAGGACCAGCCCGCCGCATCACAAACATCTTGGAGAGAAACCCCATGCAGCAAGGCTTTAGAAGCCGCCATACTCCTGGTCGAATGAGCTCGGACCACCAAAGGACAAGGCTGGCCCGAGTACTCATAAGCAAGTGAAATAGCCTCGACTATCCACTTACTGACTGTCTGTTTTGAAGCAGGGAGACCTTTTTTAGGTGATCCAAAGCAAATAAATAGTTGATCGGACTTCCTGATTGAGGACGTCCGATGTACATATGTGTCCAATGCTCGCACTGGACACGACAAGTGCAGTCTTTCCTGGTCCGCAGTTGCAAACGGAGGAGGACAGAAAGCCTGCAGCACAATAGGCCTCGGAGTCAAGGTCGGCACCTTAGGGACGTATCCCTGTTTTGGATAAAGGAACGCCTTGACCATCCCCGGAGCAAATTCAAGGCAGGTGGGGGAGACCGAAAGAGCCTGAAGGTCACCAACTCTCTTGAGGGACGAAATAGCTAGGAGAAAGACGGTCTTAAGAGTAAGGAACTTCTCTGAGACTGATTCTAAGGGCTCGAATGGAGCCCTAGACAGGCCTTCTAGAACTACAGTCAAATCCCAAGCTGGCACCTTAGTGCGAAATGCAGGCCTCAGCCTCAAAGTGCCACGAAGGAAACGTGTAATCAGGGGGTCTCGACCCAGAGATATACCTCCCACCATGGTGTGATAAGCCGCAATGGCTGCCACGTAAACTTTTAGTGTAGAAGGACATAGACCTGACACAAAGCGCTCCTGCAGGAACTCGATTACTGTGTTGACAGAACAATTAACCGGATCCCACTGATGTCGGTGACACCATAAGGAGAAGACTCTCCATTTAAGCGCATAGAGTTTCCTCGTAGCTGGAGCTCTGGAGCTTAGGATGGTCTCAACAGCCTCAGCTGAAAGACCACTATCTACAAGTTGGGCCCCCTCAGAGGCCAAACCCAAAGATTCCATATCTCTGGCCGAGGGTGAAATATTGTGCCCCCGGCCTGAGACAGAAGGTCCCTCCTCAAAGGGATCCCCAATGGAGGCCCGTCTAGAAGAAGGATCAGGTCCGCAAACCAGATCCGACTTGGCCAGCGTGGTGCTACTAGCAGTAGGCTTATCCCACACTGACGGACCCGCTCCAGAACTCCTGGGAGCAGAGCAACAGGGGGAAAGGCGTACAGACGTAGCCTCGGCCACGTCTGCACCATGGCATCCAGCCCCAGGGGGGCCGGGTGAGTAAGTGAATACCAGAGGGGACAGTGCGTCGTCTTGTGAGACGCGAACAGGTCCACCTCTGCTCTGCCATATGCCTCCCAGATTTTCTCCACCGCCTCGGGGTGGAGTCTCCAGTCCCCTGGCCTCAGCTCCTGCCTCGACAGGATGTCTGCTCCTATATTCTGGTCCCCAGGAATATACACTGCCCTCAGGGAGAGTACCTTCCCCAGGGACCACAGGAGGATCTGGTGCGCCAGTTTGCAAAGCGGACGCGACCTCAGACCCCCCTGGCGGTTCAGATAAGAGACCACTGATGTGTTGTCTGTTCGAATGAGCACATGATGGCCTCTTAGGTCCGGAAGGAAATGTCTCAACGCATTGAAGACAGCCATCACCTCCAGGCAATTGATGTGCCACGAAAGATGATGGCTTTTCCACAGACCCTGAACCGAGCGGCCTTCCATTACCGCTCCCCAGCCGGTGAGGGAAGCATCTGTCGAGAAAGTAGCTCGATGGCAAAGAGCTCCCAACACCGGGCCCTGGGTTAAGAACCAGTGTTTCCTCCATATCTCTAAGGCACGAAGGCATCGCCGCGTAACCTTGATCATACGGAGTGGGTTTCCCCTCGGGGAGAACCCTCTGGTCCTGAGCCACCACTGTAAAGGCCTCATGTACAGCAGGCCAAAAGGTACACGTTGGACGCTGCTGCCAGTAGACCCAACAGTTTCTCGAACTGTTTTACAGTGCGTGACTGACCTAGCTTTAGCTCTTTGGTGGCTGCCAGGATAACAGCTACACGAACGGGCGATAGGCTGGCCCTCATCGTCACTGAATCCCATACCACACCAAGGAAAGTGGTTCTCAATACTGGAGAAAGCACACTCTTCTTGGTATTGAGCATCAACCCCAACATCTGCATAAGAGCGAGAACGACACCTCGGTGCCGAACCGCCAACTGCTCCGATTCCGCAGAATCAGCCAGTCACCGATGTAGTTCAGAATACGTACGCCCTGAAGCCCAAGGGGGCTAGAGCTGTATCCACGCATTTCATGAACGTGCGGGGTGATAAAGCTAGACCAAAAGGAAGAACCCGATATTGGTATTCTTTGCCCCCGAAAGAAAACCCTAGGAACTTCCTGTGCTGAGGGAGGATGGAGATATGGAAGTATGCATCCTTTAGATCTATCGTGACAAACCAGTCCTCGGATCTGATTTGGGTCACGATCTGCTTGAGGGTCAGCATCTTGAACTTGAGTTTCTGAACTGACCGATTCAACAGGCGAAGATCTAAAAAGGGATGCAACCCTCCATCCTTTTTTGGAACAATGAAATAACGGCTGTAAAAACCCGACTCTCGGTCGGGTGAGTACACCTGTTCTATAGCCTCTTTGCTAACAGGGCCCTTACTTCTGGCTCCATTACCAGAGCCTGCTCGGGATGCACCACTGTGGGTAGCACCCCGCTGTAACGAGGAGGACGAGAGCCAAACTGGATTCTGTATCCTTTCTCTACAATCTGCAGGACCGAATGAGAAATATTCGGCAGAAGCTTCCACGCTGCCAGAAAATTTACTAAGGGAACCAGCCTCTCGAGGCTGGTCTCCGGTGTTACTGAGAGAGCCAAATCTGGAGCCTGAAACATACCGGCAGGAACTACCTGACCTGACTGCTCTAAAACCCCCCTCAGAGGGCACGAAACCGATGCTGTGCCGCAGCATAGCACCAGCGACTCGCTGGAGACCACTGCGCCCTGAAGCACCAGAGGTGGCAGGGTTGGCAGGAGGGTCTCGTGAGGACCCCGAAGTGGAACGGGCACCGTATAATGAGGTGAACACCGCTCCACTCCGGTCGGGGCTGTCCTCACAGGCCTGATGCCTAAGCATCAGGACCTTTTTTTTTTTTGAACCGAAGCTTTCTTCGCCTGAAGAACGGTCCTCAGATCCGGCTTAGGCTTAGGCGACTTCGGTTGAGAGGGTTGCGTCTGTCTCCAGTATCTACATGGAGGAACACGAGACGCAGCACTCTCTTTCTGTGCACATAATATGATGAACTCGACGGCTGGGGCTGCTCACGCCCAGCAGCCCCAGGGGGGCTGGACACAGCGAGGGAGAAACCTTATTATATATATATATATTTTTTATATATATATATATATCTTTTATCACCTAACAACGACCGCATGGAATGCGTCGCCGAAGAGACCCAAAGGCTCAAATTTCGCTATATCCAGAACCCCAGCAGATCGGCCTGATAAGCCTGGAGCATTATAATATAGATTTCTATAAACATTCTCCAGCTGACCTGCTGCCGTATAAGCTTTACCCATAAAACCAAAGTAGTTCTGCTTAAACCTACGCGCTGCCTCGGCAAACGCGAGATCCCAGCCACAGAATCTTATTTTTGCAAAATACACTCGAAATCTAAGCGGTGCCTCGGCAACTCGAGATCCGAGCTAGATTCTGACTGCAACATTAAACCTACACGCTGCCTCGGCAAACGCGAGATTCTTTAGTATAGGCTTATGAGCAAAGCAGAGACTTAAATGATGATACTGGACCAGGTGAAAAAATAGCATTTTCCTATTTTTATTTCTGTTCAGCCTGGGGCATCATATCATAACCGTAATCTTTCAACCCTCTAATCTTGAATAAACATTTAACACGAGGGCTGAAGGTAGTGATAAATACGGTTTATTCCATAATTTAAATATTCAGTGTGTAAATCAGGGAAAAAATGGAAGCCTCGTGGAGGAGATAATGTGATAGAAATAAGAAAACGCTCGTCAAGTTTCTTAGGACGAGCGTTCCTTTTTCTCAGCTGGCCATTAAATATTTAATTTACTAACAGCACGGGACAAAACCTCCACCAGTTCATCATATACTGGAAAAATAGATGGCGAATCTAATTCAACAGTGTGTGTGCTTGCTTTCACTTTCAATATTCTTAACACAAACCTCCTCGGAGGAAGAAAATGAAGGAAAAAAGGGCTTTCTCTCCCCGAGCGGAAGAAACCGCAGAGCGTGCTTCCAACACCGGGGAGATAGAGCTGGATCTTCCGGGCAAGGAAGAAGAAAAGGCCCTCGGACCGTTCTCCCACCCCCCAAAAGATCCTTTTGCGATCCCCAGGAATGCATTCTCCGCGCCGCCTCGGCAAACGCGGGTCCTGTATCCCGTGAGAATCGCGAGCCTGCCACTATCATACAGAGTGACAGGCGAGAGCAGAGCATGCTAATCTGGTAGTTTCACTTTCACAATGTTAGCACTCAGCATGCTCTTACTCTCAAACAAATTGACACAAAGCTGTGTGTGTCCCCACCCGTTTAAATAAACGCGGGCAGGGAGGAACACACTGTTTGTACATTTGTTTCGCCATAACGATACCAACAATATTGCAACAGACAACAATAAATAGACAGGGACAGTTTGACACAGATCGCTTGCTGAGGCACAGAAGCTAAATGCCGGCGAGCAGCGGAAGTGCTCTTATCCTTTCCTGGTCATGACGTCACCCGCCCGTGACGCTCATTCCCTTTTTCCATTGGACTAGTTGGCATAGATGCTTCAGACGCAATCACGCAGAAGGCGTCCCGCAGCGTTTCGACGCATCTCGAAGTTCCCTTTTCGATAAGGGAACAGTGGATTGCTTTGTGATAGTAAAATCAATAAAAAAAAACTACTTAAAAATTGGTATCTGACTTTACAACATTAATTTGTCTGATGTCAGAACGATTAAGAAGATTGGAATTAATGTTTTTCAGCTTTGTTTCAATAGATGGTCATTTGTGACTGAAAAGGATGTTGAAACTTAAATGCTCAGTTTCATAGACAGGGCTAAGCAGGATTAGGCATTAGTTAAATTAGGACATTTAATTAGCTTTTTAAAACTTGCCTTAAACTACTGATGTGCATCTTGAGACAAAACAATAGCAGTAGCACTGACATATTTTAAGATATGTCAGTGCAAGTTGTGTTTAGTTTAGACAGCTCAAACATGCATTTAGTCTGGGACTAGGCTTAGGTCTGTGTTTAAGTGTTTAACCAAAAGTATTTGGTAACACTAGATTACAGCCAGGAAAGTACTGCGTAATTAAAGCGATTTTACAGTGTAACTTTCTGTAATTATAGTGTGCCTATGTAGGTATAAGGGAACAGAATGTAAAGTTTGGGGAATAAATGTGTAACAACCAGGAGAAAAAAAATATATATACTGTAAGAATTATAGAACTAAGGGGTACTTATTCTACTATTATGATAAAAAAAAAAATCTAACATTTGGGAGCAATTTAGCAAGAACATACACTGCATACCTTTTTGTAAAAATGGTGTACCAATACTGTATAGGCTTTTTAAAAATTACAGGGTACATATCTATGCATTTATACAGTAATCTTTTTAACAAAAGTGCACTGAAAACTAAAACAATTGCAACTTTTCCTTAAATATTGGGGGGAAATACTCTTGCTTCATGCTTGTTACCCTCTTGTTCCATGTAGTTACAGGTTAAGTACAATAAAAATACATACACAATCTTATATCACTGACTTGGAAACCTTTATCAGATTTACAACACTTCTTTTTCGTTTAAAACTGCTTTTTTACTTGCCTTGAAACATGTAAGCCGAAACTTAAACATCTGCACTTTTGCTATAAAAAATAAAAACTGTATAAATGCATAGATATGTACCCTTTAATTTTTAAAAAGCCTTTACAGTATGTATTGGTACACCATTATTTCAAAAAGGTATGCAGTGTGTGTTCTCGCTAAATTGCACCCAAATGTAAGATTGTTGTATCATAATAGTAGAATAAGTACCCCTTAGTTATATAATACTTACAGTATACATCATTTTTTGTTCTCCTGGTTGTTACCCCTTTATTCCCCAAACTTTACATATTGTTCCCTTATTCTTACATGTAAGTACTTTATAGGTACGCTAATTACAGAAAGTTATGCTGTAAATTCATCTTAATTACACAGTACTTTCCGGGCTGTAATCTAAAGCATTACCAAATATTTTACTCTCAAAATTTTAACACTTGAAAGGCAAAACCCCTAATAACTTATTGACAGATAGTACAGCAGTGCTGTTTCTGGGTTTTACATTAGTAGTCCAATATCACTGACTCCAAACTGCCTTGGGCAGGTCCTTGAAAGAAAATTACCTTCACAGCTCCTAAGTCACGCATCTCCTGCACATCCGTCCGATATTTCATATTTTCTACAGACTGTCTCGTTCTTTAAAGTCTCTTGAGCCACAAATTCATTGCAAATTCTTCTTTGATTATTTTAAATCTGTCTCTAGACCTCCCTTCAACTTCTGAGCTACACTCTGCTCTCACTGCCATTCGTTTTGAGAGAAGCCAAGAGTTGATATGGCGCATTCTTCTACCTGGTTACCTAGATGATTTGCTGCTGAACTGCTATACAGGATATGAAGTATTGACAAAATGTCTCCAGTTACTGAATCTCCACTCTCCTCTGGCCTTTCAGCATCCTGTTCACCCTGACACTATCCTGAAAGACACAGGCAAGATAGGCAACAAGGCACTAATTACACATACTGTTTAAAGTTTAAGGTCGTTAGCTGATGAGATTGACAGGGCTGTGGAGCAGAGCCGAGCGGATGTATGCGTGTCGGGTGTACGTGATATTAAAGCTTGTACAGCGCTCATCCACTCTTGTAATTACAACAATTAACTGTTGTGATTACCAACAGCTTTATTTGGCACTATGGAGTGGAAAGAAGGAGGCTTAATGTGGAAGGATGATTATTGATAACTCCTCATGTGTGAGGGACGGTCAAGGCAACGAACTATAGGAATAATCCCCCTTGATTATCTTGTAGCGGAGATTAGCTTTAAGAAAATGAGCTGTGTTGGTTTCGCTAATGATCAGATTATTAGCCACAATCTATGGACTTTCAGCACAGTTGCAGACCTGCAGATTGGGCCCATGAAAGTGGATTAAGCCTTGTTTAGGCACTGGGGCTATTATTCATGAGTGAACTTAGCTTAATGGAACGCAAGCTAATGCTACGGCTAATTCTGTCAGCCTAAAATATCATTCTGCCCACAAGCATGTACAGTGAGAGTGAAGTTAAATAGGCCAGCATTACCATGGATATACAGCGCTGTTGGAGCAAAATAAACAAACACATCAAGATGAACATTCTCCTCAGTATCTGAAGAAATTATGCATATTCAGTTGTTATAATAAAAATGATGCTAAATTACAAAAACAAGCCAAAGCGGCAAGACATATCGCTACCCAAACAAAAACAAGGCCTTCCAGGCACGCTTTTTCACGACAAGATCCGGTAACAGCTTCCTGTGCCTATAACGGCTAATTATACGGCAAACAACACCATCGAGTAATCTTTCGCAAAGCAGGCCTGGTTTGTAATAGCTTTGTCACATTTGCTAAAAGACCAGACACCCACAACTTCCCTCTGATAGTAATTTCCTGTTTATACACTAACACAGCTTCTGGAGCTGTACCTATTCAGCTTGAGTTATTGATTAATGGGCATGTTGCCTCGCAGGCTCAGTCTCATTAAAAACGACTGGCTTTCAGTGATTTGGGCCTTGGGCACAGATGGAAGGAGCCTGCATGAGTGGAGCTGACTCAGGAATGCCAATCTTGGCTGTCTCTCCGTCTCCACTCCTGACCCTCTACTTCAGTGCAAGACGGGCAAACCGAGTTATTTACAGCTGCAGCATTTCCAGATCAGATTGAGATATTGTTGGAGAACACATATGTTTAAAAACATGCCACTGAACGCCACTGTGTCTGGAGCATCCGTTAGGTCTAATTTTCGCAGAGAGCTGTTGTCACCGCCGGATAAGACAACAGCACAGAGCGTCGTATGAATTTTACAGGACACATCTTGATGCTCTTCTAAGACTCATTCATTGTTCCTTTTGAGAGCTGTTAAACATCTTGAACATCACTCAACGAGAGAGAGGAATTGTTCAGCATGCCATCTTTTAAAAAATTTGAATCCTCTTTTCAGCTCCATCTGCCAATATTCTTTTTCTTTTTTCGTTATGCTGTCTCTGTAGCATCCGCTGTTTCCCATGATTCAAACCTATTATTTTGCAAGTTATAATACAGGTGAACTGCTGGACGGCCAGCAAAAGGAAGATTTGCTTAATGAAACAGCCTAAAATTACTTGTGTGTGATAGTGCAAATCCTCTGCAGAGGAAAGCAAGGCAATCCTAAGTACTTTATTGATTTAAGGACTCACTGCAAAGTTCCATTCATTGTTCTTCACCATGCAACCCGATCCATCACCATCAAACCTTTCCAGCTCTGTGGCGTGTGGTGGACTTAAAAAAAAAAACGAGGAGGTAATGTCCCTTCTCTTTACAGTCCAATGTAAATTCATACAGGCCCATTTGATGTTTCCATGATTTTCAATTGAATGGCTTGTAGAACCATTAGTCAACAAATCTCCTGTAAACATGCATTAAAGGTATAGTCTTAGGCATCCTCAAACAACAGACCCTGGCTTGGTCCCAGACCCTGAGATAAAATGACAGCGGTAGCACCATTTTACAGTTTCTACATATATTTGAATCCTGCAAGCACTTTACTATTTTCCCTTTACTTAGATGGCACAAAACAGTGATTAGATGCAAATGCAGATCCCACTGTTTTGATTCAATAAAATAACGTTTTTGCTCAGGTTTTATGCATATGGTGGCATTCTTTTTGCTTTGTTTTTACATTATATATTGTACTGTATTGTATATATTGCTATTTATCTATTCTATTCATGTTTGTTTATATTTATTGCTTTAATGCTTCGATTTCCCCTAGGGGATTAATACAATACCATCCTATCCAATCCAATCTGATCCTATCCTATCCTAAGCTAACCTTTATATTCGCAGTTCATTTTGAGTTCATTTCAATTTAGACATGACTGAAAATGGTGATGTCCAAGTGAGTGAGTTGTTTACTGTCATTACTCCAGCATGTGCGTCATTCAGAGCTGAACTGAAAGTGCCTTTTAAATTTCTGAATTTAAACTGAGGCATGAACTGAGAATTTAAGGAAGTAGGATTAGAATGAATTGAAATTCGAAGAAAATCACATAACTCTAACTAATGGAAGAACAAATCAATAAATCAACAAATAAACAAATCACCCGAATGAACAACCAATTCTTCCTAATTCAAATACTCGCCTTTCCACCCCGTAATTTGCTGTTCACTCAATGCCTCGATGAGAACAAAAGCTCAAAAGAGGTTAAGCCTCCCTCTAACAAATTATCTGCTGATGTTACTGGTTTCAAAGACAGTTTGAGCTTATATGTAGTAATAATCTGCGTTTCATTTTGGTACTATAGATTATTTTCTCATTGGAGAAAAACTGCTTTGATTCATTTCTTACTAAAAGGCCAAATAATTAACCCAGCTCATGCTCAGATCTATGACAGCTGTCCAGTTAGGCTGTGACTTGTGGCAATAGTAATGAAATGCCAATCAGGAATAAGGTACCGTGAGCAATGGAGCGGTTTTACTTATGAACATTGCGCTCCTGGCGTTACTGTGTCTTTAATTTAATAACACCTCACAGGATCTCTGACAACAGTCATGCATTAGACATGACATCACCATTCATCACACCCACAATACTCCAGCCAACCAGATGCCAGACACACAGGGGGAGATACTGAGACAGGGAGAAGAGTCAGAGAGCGACAGAATGAGACGGGGAGCAGCAAAAAGAGGCAGGGACGCATGGAGAGCCAAAGCCATTCAAAGCACTTTATTGCATAACCATGGGTGACAGGAAAAGATGAGACTTTATATAATCTGATGGATCCAGGATGAAGGAGGATTTACCCTCTGCTTAAGCATGAGAAACTGAGCATGTCCTGCAATTGTGACAGACCACAGAGACACGTGGTCTGTCTCCTCGTCTGTCATCCCCGCTGGTACGTCAAGGACACCGTTTCGAAAAGTTGCAAAGAATCTCCCCAGAGGTAACCTGGATAGAGTCGGAGTTTGACTAAAACTTGCATTATCTCTCAGTAGATGATAACAGGGTTACCAGTCGTGTTCTGTTTCGTATCCTCCCACACAAACAAGCATGTCTAGACCCTATTTAGGAAGGTTTCAGCCCCCCAACCATCTGCGATTAACTTTGCTGTCAGCCCACTTAAAAATCTGTGATTATGAGATCTCATGTTTGGTTAAAACAGCAGCTGGGAAAACATATCAGGTTATTTCACTCTGAATCTTCCTCTTTTCAGTCGCTTAAAAGCTTAAAACTTAAATTAAAGATGTGCAATACCCACACAGCTAGCGTCACCAAACGGAATTGCAACATTTAAAACAACGTCAGCATCTCATATTCAGGCTGAAATCCGAGAACCATCTTACTTTGCCTCTTTACGGCTGTGAAATATTGTTCTGACCTTAACCCTCCATTAAATTTCAATTGACAATTTAGTAGTCTTCCTACCAGGGGTTCCCTGTCTCTTTTTGATGAAACGAGATCTCGGCCCCACACAGCGAATGTTACTCTCCCCCTAGAATCAGCAAGTTCTTAAATTGATCATCCTTAATTCTTTATTCGTTGCCCTGTTCTTTGAACGATGGCAGAAATTACAGGTTACAGCTAACAGAGGAAATCAAGACTAGCGTGGCAGCAAAGCCTCAGCAGAGATCAATAGTGTCGCAGGCATTTCCACAAACACACACCTATCTGGGTTTTACAGACTGGAATGACATTTATATGTTGAATGTAGGATTTCAGAGAAGCTCTACTGTACTGAACTGGAAATATTACCTCTGCGACTTCTGTCAAAAGAAGAATGCTTGCCTATAAATGTTTACGGAGCACACAGGCCCACGCAGATTTATCGTGAGAATAACAGGCTTCTGTGTTCAAGACACACTGCCTATCATGAATCGATCCCAGCCTTTCCTCTCCATAATGGGAGACACTGTTGCTAATAGGCTGTAATAAAGTAACTCGTGGCACTACTAAAATCTCCACATTTAGCCTTGCCGCGTCGATTCAGCGTCTCCATATAATTCAGCATTAATGGCCGCCTGTGGATCAAGACCTGTGAAAACAAAAGCTACTGACTTTAAGGCCACCATAAATATGCAGTCCTTTTACAAGCCCATATTAGCCTTGACAAGCCATTAAAGGGGGGAAAAAATTGCGAGTGAAAAGTGCCTCCTTTTCCGAAAACACCACCAAAGCTGGGTTTTATAAAATGGCATGATCCATGATTTTGCTTGGGCTAAAGCGTTAAATATTACACATCTTGGAATAACTGTGAAGGAAAATTACCGATGTCATTTGTTTATTGCATCCCCAAGAGCATTTTTTGTAGATGGCTATTGGAAACAAAAAAGAATAGGAATTTCTTGAGCTACATATAACCTTCTCTTGTTCTAGATTAATGTAACATGTTCAATTATGGCCTCGGCGTGCCAACGGCTGTTTCTCTGTGTACAAATTGCGAATGCATGGGATTATGGAAACTTTTTTACAACCCTCTAGCTTCTGATCAATGAATCGCTCGTGTACAAGCGGCACCGCGATCTTAGACACAAAGATTTGTTGAGGCATTTGTCTGCCTTCATAGTGCTGTTTTAACTAGGCTAATGAGAGGAATAAACAAAACATGCATCCATGGATTTGGGGAATAAACAGTGTTTTTTAAAAAATTTACACAACTACTATGGGAGAGCAAACAGTCCATTTGCTCTCAATGAAATGGATGTTTCCAGTTTCATTGCCAGTCAGGAATATGGGCTCTCTCTCTTTGACTATGACCACCGGAGTATCACAACCCTAATGTCTCCTCTCTCTCACCACACTGAAAAACTCATTGAGCTACTCAGAAATTTGAGCCCTTCTTGCTCCAAAGCACACATTAGGCTGAACAGTTCATTACCAAATGGAAATTGATGCTGCCTCTGTCACTTGCAGCAAAGCTTTCAAGACAAAAAAAGACGATAACATTCTTTTCTCTGGCAGGAGTGGAGCAAAAAGTGAAGAGAATAGGATGAGAAAAAGAAAACATAGGTTTGCCGCAGAATTTTGATGAGACTCGTTTGTTTCAGGAATACATTGTCCTCAAACCTGATACTTTAGAGGCGGTCTGGACTTCAGCCTCTGTCAGGTTTAGTAGGGAGAGCGTACCGGTGCGTTCTGCAAGAGCTACAACGATGTAACAATCACAAGTGATAATTCAGGCAAAATAAGATTGCCTCTCAACTTGTCTCTCTTGCATATTTTGATTTGCAAGAGGAAATGAGAAACAAGTACAATCATGTCTCATAGACATTGTGAGCCTCGACACGTCATTCCTCAGTCTTATTCACAAGCGTCTCTCTCTCTCTTCAACATTTCTAAAAACAAAACACACCGTGCCGGCTGTGATAAATCAGCCAATCATGTGACATGAGATCATATCACACTGTAAATATACACAACATTCATAAAAACAGATGATGTTCAATCTGGCATGAAACAAATTTCAGAAAGATCAGACAATAATGTATTATAATTTTGATATGTGGGATGCGCGTGAAGCCAAATAACTTCAGAAAGGCACAAATAATGACTTCAAAAAGGAATAATGACTTTTACCAAATAAAAGAGCAACATAATTTTCTATACGTAGTATACAATATGCATAAACTACATTAAATATATAAAAAGTAACTTTTTAAAAGTATAATCATTATTATTGTTAGGGTTTTTAAGATTTATTTTACATAAAATAATATAAAAAATATTATTATATAAATTTGATAAAATGGGATAGAGCTAAAATGTTTAATACGAGTAAAACATTCAACAAGCATAACATAATATTAAATATCTAATAATAATAATTATTATTATTATTAAATATTTTATTTTGCATAAAAAATTGTAAAACAATTTTTTTATGAATTATACAAGGCACATTTGCCATATAGAACATAAATGAAATAGAGTGTTTTTTTATTTTTATTTAAAGAGGCATTTTTATTTTTGTTTTACATTTTGTTTTAACATACCTGTTGTCACTCAGGAAATGGACCAGGACTAATCAAAATACTATTTATTAAACACTTAGGAAACAATAGGAGCTTAAGTGTCATTAATGAGACAACAGGTGAACAGGATCATACATCAAACACACTGGGAAACTATAGGTCAAACAGGGAAAACAGAACCAAAACATGGTGGGTATATCTACATGCACACCTTTTAATTCAATTGGAATGAATTAATCAGTGCCGATCTGACCTCCTGGGCCTAAGCAAAATTCTGCTAAGGGCCCTCTACCTGACCCGTGACGCCGTGAGATATGTAAAACATTTGCCATTGCCACAGTCACACCTGACACTTCAGTGCTCCCAATACAATCCTCCCTCCTTTAAACAAACAGTCAAAGAATAAGTACAACAATATAGAACAGAATGATATTTACTGAAATGATATTTTCTATAGAATATTAAGATAACAAGTGAATATTGTGATGCAGATATCAATATCCCTGTGAGTGAATGACATCATGATATCAAGAATTAACTTTTGTACAAGTGAACATGTAATTCTGATATCAAAATAGACATTGGTAGATAAAATGTAACTAAAGGCCCTACTAGTAAAATAATCAAGAATTCACATTGCTAAATAGTAAAAAAAAAAAAAAGGAATTATTGTATCAAAAATGCATAACTGTGAATGAATAAAAGCTAAAATGGCTTGCCATAGCATGTTAAAGTTTTTTTATTATGCATGTTGAAGCAATTCTTGATTTATGGTTATTATTTACTGAGGGATGTGCATCCATATTGACCAGTATGTCAGCTATCAACATTTTAAATTCAATATAGCCCATAAATCAAAGTCAATCATGTCAAATTGTCAATACATTGCTTTTCATCTTGCATAATTTAGTGCAGTTGTTTAGAGTTTTTACTACACATTAACTGAGACTATATCAGTGTCTTGTTTTAAAGTGTGTATAATGTGTACTTTGATGAGAGTGCCATCATTCACGCCCATATATTGTACAGTATGTCTGTCTCCAATATATTTCTGCTTGAAAATGCGCGTTTTCATTTCGTGCACGCGCATATGAATGCATGATAACACACGCGGGCGACGCGGTTATTTTTTTCGAACCGTTGCACTTTAAAAAACACAATAGAAATGCACATAAACTTAACTATACTTTGCTGACATCAAACTGTGAACACAAGTTGAGAACACAAGTTACCTGATTGTTGTTCCCGCAATTCACTCTCTTTTTTCTCTCTCTCTCTCTCTTTTTGTGACCAGAAGGATAGTTTCGCTTAATTTTTCATTTATGTTGTAAACATTAATTGACGCGCTATAACACGAGGGGGAGGCGGGGCCTTGAGTAATTTGCGGGGCCCTACGCAGCTTGCGTAGTGAGCGTATAGGGCGGATCGGCTCTGGAATTAATTCAGATTGATGAATCAGAAAGTAGCGTTTATAAACGATAAACGATAAATGAAGTTGTCACAAGCTTCTAATCCGAATTTATTTCAAACTGCACGAATATACAGTCTCCTGCTGTTTGTGCATACTGTTCTTCTAAATTGCTTATTTTCTTTGATTTAAAGAGCAGACTTAAAATGTATCTATTTCGGGTCCCGACCAGGAGACGACAAGCACATGAACCGTCTCCTGCTTTATTTATGAAACAGTAAAAATGCCCCTTCGCAACCAAAATAAAGTGTGGATGAGAGTATGAGGGGAGGAATCACAGATGATGGGCTCTTTATCTGTCCCCTTGTCTTCCCTTGTACCTAAAATGCGGTATTTGTTCAAATAGGCTAATGTGAAATCACAACTTCCTCTTTACTTTATTTATAGCCAAACACACTCTGCTCCTTAGACTGCAATTCTGTCTCACACATTCTACCAGGGTTTGGGCACCAAGCAGTTTCGTTTGCATATATTTGCATGCAATTAGCACATCAAACCTTCAGACTTGAAAGGGACGCCTTGTCAAAAAGTATTTTGCATCTCCCTCTCCACCTCTCTTTCTCCCCCTCTCTCACTATCTCTCTCGCTCTCTATTCTGCTTTGCAGTCTTAGCCTCTATTATGAATGTGTGATTAGAAGAACAATTATATAAGTTAAACTTCTCTGAACCTCTGGAATTATACCAGAGTTTGCATATTTGTTACTGTGACTTTGTATACAAGTGTGTGTACGAACATCTCAAAGTTCACTTTGCTTCTGGTGTATTTGCTGATTGTTGATTTTTCACCAATTATGAAAGTCACTGAGATGATGAGACAATACCATTGACTCGCATGAATTGCATTAATTAGAGTGAACGATGATGTCAACATGCATCAGTCAAGCCCTTGAGTCACTAGCAAACATGCACTGAGTCATAAAACAAGTGCCCAAACAATTAATGAACTTGCAGAACTTTTAGTGAGTGCAAACTCAGTTAGAAACAGCCCTCCATAATGTCTGTATTTTTATACTAAATCACTGTGACACATCAGCCCACTTCCCTAGTTTCTCGTAATACTGTGATTGTGAGAGTCAAATAATCATATATGGAATGATAAGGATCACGTATGGCAGATTGAAAGTGTTTTTGCTCAAATGCTATTAGCATAGTTTTAACACCAAGGATTGCATGAGCTGATATGAATGATGTAACACTGGGTGAGCACCAACAGTACTTAGGAAATAGCTATAATGATTAAGTAGTTATTATACATGATTATTATACATTACACACAACCTTTCTGAAATATATGTATATATATATATATATATATATATATATATATATATATATATATATATATATATATATATATATATATATATATATATATATATATATATATACACTACCGTTCAAAAGTTTGGGGTCAATACGATTTTTTTTTTTTTTAAAGAAATTAACTTTTCTTCCGAAAGGACGCATTCAATTGATCAAAAGTGACAGTAAAGACATTTTCTAATAATGCAAAATATTAAATTTTTAATTAAATGCTTTTCTCTTGAACTTTCAAAGAATCCTGAAAAAAAATTAATCATGGTTTGCACAAAAATATGAAGCAGCAAAACTGTTTTCAACTGTGATAATAATCATAAATGTTTCTTGAGCATCAAATCATCATATTATAGTGATTTCTGAAGAATCATGTGACACTGAAGACTGGAGTAATGATGCTGAAAATTCAGCTTTTATCACAGGAATAAATTACACTTTACTATATATTCACATAGAAAACAGCTGATTTACACTGAAATAATATTTCACAATATTACTGGGTTTGTTTTGCATTTTTAATCAAATAAATGCAGCCTTGGTGAGCAGAAGAGACTTCTTTTAAAAACATTAAAAATCTTACCAACCCCAAACTTTTGAACGGTAGTGTATATATATATATATATATATATATATATATATATATATATATATATATATATATATATATATATATATATATATATATATATATATATATATATATATATATATTAGTGCTGGGCCGTTATCGGCGTTAACGTGCTGCGTTAACGTGAGACTCTTATCGCGCGATAAAAAAAATATCGCCGTTAATCTAAGTTGGGTTGGGATCATAAATAGCTTTTTCGAATATCGTTATTTTCCCGCAATTCTAATGTGTAGTATGACATACTTGACGCCGCGCCTACCGTCACAGATCGTGCAGCAGGGTATTATCCTGTCAGGGACACAAGGTGTACTTTTACTTTGTTATGTTGGGCGACGTTCCTCTCGTTACTTTGTTAATGCAATACGTTGTTAAATGAGTTTATTCCAAGCGCGCTGTATCCTTTGTATGGGCATGAGCGATGCTCATTTACAAATGAATCACTCTTTTGAGTCGATTCTGTTCTAATGACTTCTTCAAACAAGTTGTCAGATCTGTTAAATCGGTTCGCGAACCAGTTGATCTGTTCAGTTCCTCACGCACTGAATCGTCTGAACTCTGAAGCGCTTTCAATTCACACTCGAGGAGTCGTAAGTAACAGGAAGATTTAAGAACATCAAGAGCGTTGGATGATGTGGCCGTGGATCTACAGTCTAGTGAAAGCAAATCTGCAAATGCATCATATCTTTGCCAGCGATGAAGATCTTTATTAGTTGAACATCTTCGTATGCTGTCTGTGATGAATGATTCCACAGGACGATACATTCGATTTCATTTCATTCAGGTAATACATTTTACAACCAAACAGATTATTACGCCACGATAGCACTACTAAAAAGTATGACATTTTCCGGTTTTTGGACATACATTAATTTATAGGCTACAAAAAAACGCTTCAGGGCGTCGGTGCACTGGTTATGGTTTAAATAAGCTACCATTGTCCACAGTTTATGAAATGAACACCCGCCATCCCGTGGTAATGTGTGTGTATTGCGCAGTGGCATAATCACACAAATAGTTTACATTGATTGAAACTAATTTGTTTAAAAAGGAGGCTATTGCAGTAACAAGGCAGGTTCACATAAAATCATTATGACATATGATGACATTATTCTTTGATCTAACGAGCATTGGCGATGCAAAAACGGACTGTCGTGCTTATTGTTTTTTTTCGTCTTCCAAATACTTTGTAAAAAAAAACGGAGAAAACATGTTACTTGTTCAATTAATAAACAGTTTGTTTGATGACAAATCGCTAAAGATGAAATTGGCCTCCCTTTCTGTCATTGCGTTTTTTTTTTTTTTTTTTTTTTTAACGATATTCGACTTTTGCTCCTCGATTGTAGAATGGCATTTTTGGCAGAAATGCACATCCCTATGCGAGGCGAACTATTCTCAAAGACTTACTTTTAGTCATTATTTGGGTAGCACACATAGCCTATTCTAAATGCCTTCGGGAAAAATTCAAATGAGCCATTTTAATCTAGATTAATCTAGATTAATTTTAAAATTAATCTAGATTAATCTAGATTAAAAAAATTAATCTATGCCCACCTCTAATATATATATATATATATATATATATATATATATATATATATATATATATATATATATATATATAATTAAAAAATTATAGTAAATAACAGCTTGATTTTTTTTTTTAACATGACAAAATGTAAACTATATTATCTGTTGGTTCTAATCTGCTAAATGTGACTATAAAGCTTAGTGCTGGGCAACGATTAATCGCGAATATATTTGTGTGTACTCTGTATAATTATTTTTATATATAAATATACACATATGCATGTATATATTTAAGAAACATTTGCATGTATATACTGTATTTATATTTATACATAATTAATATTATATATAAATTACATATTTTATATATAAATAACATTTTCTTAAATATATACATGCACATGTGTGTATATATATATATATATGTAAACACAAACTTTTATTTTGGATGCAATTAATCGTTGCCCAGCACTAATACATATATTAAGATATTATACACATACACATCAAGATCATAATTTTCTGTAAAGTTGTTTTATTAGTCCATGGTCTATGCATTTTTTTAAACAATTTTTCAAAATTATGCTGTTTTAGAGTTAAATGTTTCCTTTTTTAAACTTTTTTAATTAAAATGCTTAAATTGAAATGGGTAAGTTGGTATAAAAATAATTTTGAACAAACATTTGATTAGCAAAAGAAATGCATGTGCAAAATTAAAACAGCTGTTAATCTCAAAAACAAATGTATACACTACCAGTCATTTGGGTTCTGTAAGATTTGTTTTTTAAATAAATGAACACTTTTCTTGAGCAAGGGTGCGTTAAATTGATAAAAAAAATGACAATGTAAAGACATTTATAACACTACAAAATTTTTCTATTTCAAATACTATATGCTGTTTTTTTTTTTGTATTATAACAATGATTTCTAAAAGAACAGGTGCCTAGAGTAATGGCCAAACAAAAATATTTTAAATCGTAATAATCTTTAACCTCAAACTCTTGAATGCTAAATGTGGGAAAAATATATATCATATAACTCTGTGATAAAAAGCACAAAGAAATGGTTACAGAAGTTAAAGTGTTGCAATCATCCTCAACACTGATGCAAAATGTAGGTCTTGGGGCTATGAAACTACCATATCAGTTTCAAACAGTCAACCCACAGAAAAATGCACACAGCCTGCAAAAAAGTAGCTGTGCCTTTTCACTAGCCGTTTCACTTCCGTATAAATGTGATGTCAGAACTACTCAGTCACCGCCTTCAGTCACCACCCCAAGCACTGCCCACCGTAACGCCGGTTCTCTTACGAGAGTATCTCTCGTACTGCGTAATATCTTACGCTACGGGGAAAACTCTTTTCCTCGAGATATTGAAGCCAAAAATTATCCTTAATTTTTAAAAATGTAAAACGCTTTGCAGCAGCAAGCAGACAAGGGCGAGACAGCTCGCGCGCCCATTGGCTGCCTTGCTGGAAAAGCAGCAGCCTATCGAGTGAGGCACTGCGTGACGTAATGACGAATGGGGGCGCTTCGCGCCCATTTCGTCATGTCCCGCCAGTAAAGGCGTGGTCTCGCCCTATAATACCCTCGATAGCTGTATTTCCTCTGATTTTTCTACTCTTCAAGCGAAGCTCACGCATCGCTGGATCCGGAGTGAGAAGCCGCGCCGTTGACCTGTAGCCTTCTCAGCGGGACGTGCCATCATCTGAAGTCGCTGGCCCAGCCGCCTTCAGCCGCCGTACCTGCTGCGCTTTCCGGCGTACTATATCCTTTACCCTGCTTAGAGTGTGTGTGTTGCATTATTTGCTTTTTTCCACCCCTCTAAAAGAGCGGCGTCTTTTTAAAGATGCCTTCCTGTGGTTCTTGCCGAGCCCCACTCAGCGACGAGGACCGCCATGTCATCTGCGTGTCCTGCCTGGGTGAGGATCACGCGGCCACCGCGCTCGTTGACGGCGGATGCCATCATTGTGAACGCTTGCCTATGGTGACTCTGCGGACTCGCCTAGCTTCGTTCTCCGAGCCGCATCCCAGCCCGCCGTGATGCCGCGCCGCAAGAAGCGCCGCGCCCAGCGCGCGCCCGAGCTATTTCCAGCCCGCCAGCTTCGCCGGCTTCGCTCGAGTCGCTCCCAGACGGACAGCGGCCGCCGTCATAGAACACATAGACTCATAGAACACAGGGCCGCATTACTCGAGCACCTCGAGGAGCTGGGCCTTACAGTCAATTGGGCGAAAAGCTCACTGCTCCCCAGTCGGAGAATTTCCTTTCTGGGAACAGTTCATAGAACACAGGGCCGCATTACTCGAGCACCTCGAGGAGCTGGGCCTTACAGTCAATTGGGCGAAAAGCTCACTGCTCCCCAGTCGGAGAATTTCCTTTCTGGGAACAGTGTTAGACTCGCTATCCATGACAGCACGCCTGTCACCGGAGCGCGGATTGAATATTCAGCACGTCGCGAGATCCTTCCGCCACGGCTCTATAGTCACGCTTAGAAGGTTTCAGAAAATGCTGGGTCTGATGGCCTCAGCAGCCTCCGTACTCCAGTTGGGCCTGCTCCGCATGCGCCCACTGCAGCTATGGCTAAAAGCACGAGTTCCCCCCAGGGCGTGGACCGCAGGTCTATTTCGCCTCAGGGTCGACCTTCAGTGCATTTCGGAAGAGTATCAGTCTTCCGAAAGGTATCAGTCAGGTGTGGTATCAGTCAGGTGTGAGTCTGGGGATCCCCTCGAGTGTGAAGGTGGTGTCTACGGACGCCTCCACTTCGGGGCATGGAGCGCTGCTCGAGGGCAGACCGCTAGCTGGCCTATGGTCAGTACGGGAGAAGCTCCTTCACATAAACTGCTTGGAATTAATAGCAGTCGACAAAGCGCTACGGCGCTTCTGTCCCCAGATAAAAGGCCACCACGTATTGGTCCGGTCGGACAACATGTCAGTGGTGGCGTACATAAATCGCCAGGGCGGCGTCAGGTCCCGAAACCTTTACAGGCTGACGGGACGCCTCCTGGTCTGGGCTCAGCACAACCTGCTCTCGCTGAGAGCGGCGCATGTGCCTGGTCACCTAAATGTGGGGCCAGACAGGCTGTCCAGAAAAAACGTCCCAGCAGGAGAATGGTCTCTGCACCCACAGACGATCCAGCTGCTGTGGGAAACGTTTGGGAAAGCGCAGGTGGACCTGTTCGCGTCCCAAGAAAACGCTCACTGCCCGAGATTCTTCTCGAAATGCCGGGAGGCGCTGGCCCATGTTTGGCCCCGCCGCCCCCTATATGCTTTTCCCCCTGTCTCACTCCTGCCTCAGGTGTTGGAGCGAATCAGGAGGGAGGGATGCCCAGTGCTACTCATAGCTCCGCTCTGGACAAACCAGTCGTGGTTCCCTGTCCTGATGCAGCTGACCAGCGCTGTCCCATGGCCTTTACCGCTGAGGAGAGACCTCCTCTCTCAGGCGGGAGGCTCGATTTGGCATCCTCGCCCGGATTTGTGGTCCCTGCACGCATGGGCCATCAACGGGTACCCGCTGACCTCCCAGAGGGAGTGTTAAACACGATCGCGCAGGCTAGAGCCCCGTCTACCAGACGGCTCTACACCTCGAAGTGGTCTGTATTCTCTGCTTGGTGTCAAGCGCAGAGCTTTTCACCTGTAGACTGCGGGGTTACGGAAGTGCTTTCCTTCCTTCAGGAGCTACTGGATAAGGGCAGGACCCCTTCCACGCTCAAGTATACGTGGCGGCCATAGCAACGTTTGCAAAACCGGTGTCTGGCCAGTCACTAGGAAAGAACGACTTAGTCGTGCGTTTACTTAGAGGAGCTCGGAGGCTAAACCCTCCCAGGCCCCCTTCAGTCCCGACATGGGACCTTTCCACGGTCTTGGAGGCCATGAAAGGTGCCCCATTCGAGCCAATCCAGTCGTCAGACATGAAACACTTGTCTTTCAAGACAGCGTTTCTTATGGCTCTCGCTTCAGTGAAGCGGTAGGGGACTTGCAAGCGCTTTCAGTGAGCGCGTCATGCATGGAGATTGGACCTAATGACTCAGAGGTCATACTCAAACCGAAGCACGGCTACGTGCCAAAATCCCTCAACACACCGTTCAGGGCCCAGGTGATTTCCCTGTCTGCCCTTCCGGTTCTAATGAGGAGAAGGACGCGAGTCTCCTTTGCCCTGTCAGGGCACTAAGGGCTTATGTGTCCCGCTCGTCTGGTTTCAGACAGACTGAGCAGCTTTTCGTTTCGTTTGGCGGCCGTGCTAAGGGACTTGCCGCTTCGAAACAGAGCCTATCCAGAAGGATAGTCGGTGCCATTAGCGCTGGCTTACACTTCTAAGGGCCTACAGTGCCCTTTGGGTGTTAGAGCGCACTCCACAAGAGGCATGGCCTCCTCGTGGGCATGGTCTAGCGGGGTTACCCTGCAAGATATTTGTATGGCCGCGGGCTGGGCCTCGCCGTCTACATTTATAAAATACTTATAACCTGGAGGTTCCCGCCTTACAAGCTAAGCTTTTGGCGGTCTGAACTTCGGGCTTATCGGCCGCCATGCGGCTTATGTGTGGAGTGTTGGCCTGTGCATCGCTCAGTCCGATGCGGCAGCTCCATGAGTGTGGTACCCTTACGGGTCTGATACCCCTACGGGACTATTTTTAAAGGAGTGATGCTTCTAGCCTCTCCTCCTCTACTCTGTGAGAGTTGTGGTGATTGTGCACTAGATGCGCCCCGGGCTTCGGCCCTGGGACTCTGGTGTTGGATCCCTGTCCGCACGGCGTGTTACATGGTGTTCCCCATAGCGTAAGATATTACGCAGTACGAGAGATACTCTCGTAAGAGAACGTACTCGGTTACTAACGTAACCTCGGTTCTCTCTAGAGAGGGAACGAGTACTGCGTATCTTGCCGTGCTTGGAATACGCTCTGGTTCGCTTCGGCGTTGAAAAATCAGAGGAAATACAGCTATCGAGGTTATTATAGGGCGAGACCACGCCTTTACTGGCGGGACATGACGAAATGGGCGCGAAGCGCCCCCATTCGTCATTACGTCACGCAGTGCCTCACTCGATAGGCTGCTGCTTTTCCAGCAAGGCAGCCAATCGGCGCGCGAGCTGTCTCGCCCTTGTCTACTTGCTGCTGCAAAGCGTTTTACATTTTTAAAAATTAAGGATAATTTTTGGCTTCAATATCTCGAGGAAAAGAGTTTTCCCCGTAGCGTAAGATATTACGCAGTACTCGTTCCCTCTCTAGAGAGAACCGAGGTTACGTTAGTAACTGAGTACGTTTCACACTGCACGCGTTAGCAGGGCGTAAGCAGTGCGTATTTTTTTCGGCGCCCATGTTAACAGATTAGAGCATTCACACCGCACGCAGAGGCGGCGCGTCAGCGCGTAGCAGGAACAGAGCAGGAGCAGCAGTGCCGCGATCGTTTCGGCGTCTGGTCTATTTTTGACGCGCGGCTTACGCTGAATTAAAGTGACAATGCATTGATCATGGCCAAAATACACAGCAGTTTTACCCAAAAGCGCATTGATGATATCTATTGTGTTTTAAACAGTCAATCAAATGACCTTCATCAATTTAAAAAGAAAACAAAGTCAACAAAAACAAAGATGAACCAAAAGTTATATAATATAGCCTATTAGGCTAATTAATTAATAAAATAAGCTTCTTGACAAGTCTTTTCTCTTAAATGTATTTGAAAACGAAATAAAGTAATGCCAACTTACCCATTATAGAGTACTTTGTCTGTAAACACGCCGCGCGCGTCAAACGCTGCCAGTATGAAAGCAAAACGCGCGTGTCCTGCTGAACTGAAATTCAATTCAGTGCAGTCCCTATGCACTGCTCCTGCGCTGCTAACGCTCTGCTAACGCTCTGCTAACGCGTGCAGTGTGAAACCGGCGTAAGGCCCACCGCCTATACCGTAAGGCCAACTGCCTTTGCAATTGCACCATATGTTCTCGCGTTCTGTGGGCATCTTTGTACCTTTACCAAAAGAACACCGTTTACAGAAAAAAGTAACATTGTAAAAGAAATTGTAGCACGTCAACTTACTGTATCAGCAGGAAAGCAATATTAACATAGCTTACTGCATTCGGTGTCTGTCTGCTAACGTTACATTATAAAGCGGTTAAGTGATTTAAAATCAGTGTATAACTAGCTATTAACATTCATATTTTGGAGATTTAAATCGAATTTGACAAAAAAAGTCTGAGTTTGTTTACAGACAGTTTAATTAATGTTAAATCTGAGTGCATTGATGTAATGGTAATTATAATACTTTTACAATAACGCCGTATGTAAGGAGGTGGTTGTTTGTCTCCTGTCGTCGCCGATTCGGGGTCTGAGTCCGGCTCGAAAATTACCCTCAGCAATGTACATCATTAGAGGTGTTTTATTTACCTTACTTGTGAGCATCACCAAGCCACATCAGGCTACAGTATAAATTACCCTAGTTACTTGTGATTGGCCTGACCTTGCGTCACTCAGAAAACAACAGGCCAATCAGAAGAGAGGCTCGTGGATATTAATTAGAAAGGCCATAATCGACCTTATCTTAGCAGATCTCCTGAGAAAGGAGCTGTAATAATATAATGGGATGGTTTTTGGTACGTATACCGCAAATATATATTCTTAAGGACATCAAAACCTAAAATAAAACTTCAGAAAGATGTACAATATGGGACTTTAAGCGGCTTTGCGATAAATGTGTCTGTCAAACACATAAATGTAAGTATGAAACCTTGATTATTAATCTATATGCATATCCTAAGCTGTCATATTAGTCTACAGATGTTTTAAAACACATTAACATCTCCTCATTTACACAAAGTATTATTTTAGCAAAAAAAAAAAAAAAACATACTATACTGCTGCCAATGGGATTAGCAGGGGTGTTTGGCTTCCCATACATTTCATTTCTAAAACAAACAGCTGCATTGCGATTACATTCCTCGTACATTTATTATTAATCTCTCTTCCTCTTATATTGCTCGCATGCCAGTGATTATCCCTTCGGCACGTGTGCCTGAGGTCGGCAACCCCCCATGTAGCTGGGGTTTTTTTTAATACAGTGTTTGTTTATTGTATTGTGGGCTGTGGTTTTATGGAGCATAAAGTGTCAATCTCAGTTTTCCTACAATGTCCATCTCCGTATAAATCGAGTTTAAATAGACACACATTGTTTGTTTGTAGGAAAAATGGGTTAGGCAGATGTAGGCTATATTACCAAAGTGACTTTCTTTCCAAGCAAGCATCTGGAACAACTGCCATTAGTCTCTCAAAAATCACTGCATTTGATTCAATTTGGGGATGAAACGGTTACCAGGTTGACTATAAACCATGATAAAAAAAAAAAACCATTAGTGTTACGTTTCATATTTTTCACATTAAGAAAAGTTAGCAACAGTTCCATGCAGGCGCAGCATGCAGCGTTTCGTTTTGTGTGAAGAATGAATGAGCATTTGCTTTTCATCTTCCCTCCGTATAATGCCTAATAAAGTAGCGTTTATATCTGCCTTGTAAACAGAGGTTACTGGGGAAACATTTCTGCTGTTCCGTAAGTGCCACCTACTGACAGAGAGTGAATTTTCTTACATTTTTGTTAAGACCAATGTTAAAATCGGACCAAATATATGTTGCAAATTTCAACTGGTGAATGGAAAATAAGCTAATGTGCATTCTAAAAATCTCAACACTTCGGATAATAAGGTACCCTATGTAGAATTGTTGGAGCGGACAAAATACTTATCATTTTCTTATTTCCTCATCGTAAAAATGATTTAAAGGCTGAAATGTGAGATTTATAATTGAAAAAAATTTGTACATGTATTTATTATACCATACCATATTGATAACCGTGATCATTTTGGTCACTATAATCGCGATATTAGATTCATACCATTCAGTCTCTAATTAAAACGGTAACGCTTCCTTTTACAGTACAGTACTTACAGTGTACTTACAGTGTACTTACCTAGAAAGTACTGGCTATATAAGGTTAGTACATGGGTTAGGAGTAGGTTTAGGGGTAGGTTCAGGGTTAGTACCTAGTTATTACTCAGTAATTGTAATTGGGTGAATGACGGATAAGGATTTAAAATGTGAAAAAAAATAAAACTGTCAAAAAATTACAATTTTAGGACTTTCTATACTTATTAGAGTGTTGTGTATGTAATGCAATGACATGTACACATTTCAACAATGTAATTGACCATTTTTTTGGTGAATAAAATATTTTTCCCCATGAAAATGTCATTCCTGGGTAACGTAATGAATTTTTAAATTAATTACATTTCTACCATTGTTGGCATATACAAATGTACTGATATCCATAATTGGAGCTCAAGAAACAATTAGTGCTCGGAAAACTGCATTTTAATAATAATTAATATAATCAATTTGGGATTTCATATAGACATGGGCTCATTTTTGGCTGCTGATAACTCAAAATTCAGAACCAAATAAAAAAAAAGCCGGTAAATGTTTAAAAATGTTTTCCAATAAAGTAAATAAGACTTGTTTTATACTTAACTCAACAAAAAAAAAAACATAATTGTGTAATCTAACACACAAATATGCGTTAAATTCATTTCCTGTGTCATTGTTAGCCAGAATGACGTACTGTTAGACGGAAGGACATTCTGCAATATTTTTCAGGATTACCATGAAAACCATTCTCGGTATCATTTTTCCTTCCAACACTCAAACTTGAAACAAAGTAAAAAACACTAAAAGTTTTTTTTAAATCGTTAAAAACGTGTCAATCAACATTTTTTTTATGTAAATTGATTAATTCAGCCAACACTTAAATGCAACAGCATTTCATACATTTTGTGATAAAACATTAACATATTTTATAAATACAGCTATAAATGCTTTATTCTTGATTTAAAAGTATATCTATAATGTTTAATAATTGTATTTTCATACTTTATTATTTATTAATTTATCATTTCTAAATGAAGGATTGCATTATTTACAAACCAGTTATGTAGGAACTGTCAGTGGTTCATAAGATCACTTAGAAAGTGTATGTAAATGATAAATAAACTATTAAAATGTACATTCATACATATGATTATTTAGACATTGTAATAGTTACTTAGTGTGTTAAATGCTTTATTAACATGTATTTATACTGTAATTCAGGGTTAATTCGGGTAGTTATAAAGCATTTAGTAGTGGTCAGTTAATTTTTGTGAGCTCATCTAAAGTGAGGACTAGTTAAGCCTTGTAAAGCATTTATAAAGGAGATTTAAAGACTCAGTTTTCTTCTAAACAGAAAAAGGAAACAAACACAACACTGTGATACAGAACATAGAAATATTTAACAGCCTTTAAATCTCCTTTGTAAATGCTTTACAAGGCATAAGTCCTCACTTTAGATGAGCTCACAAAAATTTACTGACCACTACTAAATGCTTTATAACTACCTGAATTAACCCTGAATTACAGTATAAATACATGTTAATAAAGCATTTGCTAACACACTAAGTAACTATTACTATATGTCTGAATAATATTTTTTATAAGATGTCTTTATAACTACCTGAATTTACTACATTTACTCACACTTTCTAAGTGATCTTATGAATCACTTATCAACAAGTAAATAATGCTATACTTCATTTAGAAATTATAAATTGATCATTAACAAAGTATGAAAATACAATTATTAAACACATTATTATAAATCAAGAATAAAACATTTATAGCTGTATTTATAAACTGTTTATTAATGTCTATTAGAATGCTTTATAAATTATGAATCAACTGTTTACTAATGCTTAACTAATGATTAGCATGCAGTTATTATAAAGTGTTACCAAAATGGGGTATAATTAATAAATATGACTACATCATTCGTGATTACATTATTATTAACATTACAAAATTCAATTCAAAGATAATTGAATGTGACTCATTGAATCATGAAATCAAGATGAATGACAGCAAAAATATGGCAAAAAAACATACAATTATGTAAATAATGTTAATGTTAATAATATAACTAAAATAACTATGGCTAAAAGTTTACAAATGTTAATTAAAAACTATATTGTTACACATATGTCATTCTGGATAACGGATGACATGTCCTGGCTAACGGAGGTTTTTTGTTATCCAAGAATGACATGTTGTTATCCAGGAATGACAAAACAGATATTTTTTCTTTATAATCAGGCACTAGCTTAACCACCATGGAAAAATACAACTTAGATATCATCACTATAAGGTAATCTTTTATATAGAATAGATAGTTTTTAAATATAAAACATTATAAATGTTCTATTAGTGTTATCCAAAAGGACACATGATATTGCTGCAAAGTGCACCAGTGACCGAAAAGGTCAAAATATCAACATTTTAAGAGAAGCTTACTCAAATTTGCAAATGTTCTGGTCTCCTTCAGGGTCTCCTTTTTGATACAATATTATGTCACATGACATACCAAAATGCATTATGGTCCAAAATGGTCATTTATGTCTGTTATCCGGGAATGACATTAGAGAAATCACAATTTGGAGACAAAAGTCTTTATGTCATAAAAATGCAAATAAGCTTAGTATCATCACTATATTTGTAGGTATCGTTGAAAACATCACTACAATTATGCCCAAGTAGATTATAAATACTTTTGTTTATATTTTTTACATTTTTGTCATATTTTTGTATTCAGAATTTAAGCCGGGACAGTTACCCGGAATGACATTTTGGGACTTTTGAGCTCAATAGTTCCTTCAAGATTAATTATTTATTTAGAATTTTCACATGAGTAATTAAAAAGGGGGAAGTTGAGTAGTTTAATGAAGTGCATTTACAAATGTATACATTTTTAATGTAATTAATATGCTTTGGACACCGGAATTGACACGCCACGTCATTGACCCAATTACTAAAATAAGTACCGAGTATATACATGAGTAACTGGACTGTAAAAGGAAGCGTTACCATTAAAACAATAAAACACTATATTCAATTTTTTTAAATCCATTGTGTCCTGTAATGTCATGCCTAGAGCTAAAAATCTCAGTTCAATCATTTCTGTACAGATAATCAGATTGAACCTCACAAGGCAGAGGTGTCCACTTTATGGGTCACCCATGGATAAAGCACTGCATTGAATTATGTTTTATTGTGTGTTGTAAAATGAATGTGGAGTTGAGGGACGTGTCCTTGCTTGGTCTGGAGAGGGGGCTGCGTTTGGTGTCTTAGTACTCTGCAGCATAAAAGCTGACCTCCTTCAACCCGGGGTGTTCCACGGCACCCATCTGATGTGATTATTGAATGTTTATTCCCCTTTTCTCTCATTGTTAGTGCACTTAGAATGATTAATTACGCCGAGCTCTCTCTGTGACTTCTCGTCTCACTCAGGGGAGAAAAACAGGCTCTCCATGCTACTTCCCCTTGTCTCTTTCCATCACTCGCTCCCTCAGTCCTCTCCATTCAAATCAAATTCAATTCAGAGAGCACTCCATCTGCCATCATGGCCACTATACAATAACAACTACAGCAGCGGTAAAATAGACAACAAATAAATAAGAACGCCAATAAATTGAAGGAATAGTTAAAGTACGGTTAAACCCAGAGTTCTCAGTAAAATATAATAAGATTTTATGTGAGCGGCACTTCATAACCTTCCTGTCTCTTTCTATACACATCCATCTCTTTTCCCATCCCTCCATTTTTGTCTCAGCTTCCTCATTCTGTTCCAAAGCTGCTGAGTTTGACATTTAGAGGGATATCAAATTACCAGACCAACACTCACCTCCTACATCCACAGCATGAAATTCTTGACGTAGGAAAGCCGTTTTATTCAAATAGATGTGTGTCTGTGTTTAAACATGCATGTTTCAGTTAACAAGCTCTGAACTGTCTGTCCACTATGTAAGTAATCCACTTAAACACCCAGAATGAAGTATCCGCAGATGTTCATCCTTTATACCAGCTGAGCAGCCAAAAGGGAAGGACAGTACTAGCAGGCGTGCTGTCTGCATTCAGATTTAGCCACCAGAGTTGCACCCACCTGACATGATGTGCATGAGCCAACAGAATTTGCTTGTGATAGTTTCCATTATCTTGACAAATTTAACTGCTTACCAATAAACTAAAGGTGTGCTGGTTTACAGTAATGCAGTATAATCCGGTAACCAATTGCAATGTATTGTAATTGTGGGCACTTCTAAACACAGTGAATAATTGTAGATACCTTATTATTATCTGAACTATTTAAATGTTTTGAATGCACATTGGCACATTGAATGCACATTCATTTCGATCAAATGGTTAAAACTCTGTTTCAATTTTTGGATTTGTCTGAAAACAGCAGACTGTAATCAATGAGTATGGTTTCTAGTTTGTTCCTTTGTTAGCCTTATTCAATTCACCTGTTGTCCAATTACTATACTGTTGTCCAACTCATTAGTTCCCTTTGTTTGGTCCATGCTTATAAGCCCTAAGTTCTCCCTTAGTTATGGTCTGTTCTCATTGAGCCCCACTCCAGCACCGCCAGAGATCACCCATCCACCACCAACAAGCGACCCGACAGAGATGGTTTTAGAGCCCACCGCAGACAAGGGAGCCTGCCGTGATTGATGAGCCTGATCCAACAGAGAGGAATGGAGAGGACATCGCCCCAGAGCCTGCGCCCCTCAGAGAGTTGGACCAGGTGCGTGAGCTGAAATCACTGTGCCTTGCAGAGGGAGTGATCTGGGAGTTTGACAGCTTGGAGGAAGTCCCCGCCCACAGCCCCGCCGTGGTGAATGAATGCGATTGTTAAAACCTCTGGAAGATATTTAAAGGATTTGATGGACTTATTTTAGGAGGTAATTACCCTCTTTCTCCTGTCCCCGCTGGTTCTGTCCAGCCCTGAATCTCTTTCTCCTGTGATCCCTCCCAGCCTCCCTCTCCCGCCTCCTCTAACAGCCAGTTCTGGAGCTCTGCCTCTGCTGGTTCCATTCAGCCCCTTTGCATCTCCAACACCATGTAAGGATCCGCCTCAGAGTCTCAAGTCACTAGCTCAGCCCACTAAAGAGGATCCCCTAGCTCAACCTCTAGCCTCTAAACTCGTCACTCCACCGCGGTCTGCCGAGACATCGGCTACACCTTGGCTCCTCCCTCCCTTGTTTCCACTGGAAACCATCAACCATACGGCTCCACCGGGCTCCCTCGTCCCTCCAGCTTCGCTTTGGTCAGACGCCGACCTGCCCGAGCCTTCGGTTCCTTCAAGCTCCGCCATCCCCCTGGTCCCGCATTTTTCCTTGGCCTCAATGGTTTTGCCTCTGTCCTCAGGTTCCTCGGTTCCACCTCGGATGCTCGTCGGCTCCACCATGTGTCCACCACGTCTCCAGTACTAAAGGTGTCACGTGGGTTCTTCAGCACATTGGCTTTACCTGGGTCCATCAAACCGTCGGTCGTCCCCAGGGTGCTTTCCATCAAGTAGTCGTCACCATGGCTCCTCCACCTTCAACTCTACCCTGGGGCCTCGTCCTGGCTGGCCTTTGGCTCAATATCTGGCTCCTCCTGCCCATGGCTTCAATGGCTTTCACGGATAAAGTGACCCAGGATTTGACCCGTGTTCGTTTAATTTTGGTTCATTCACACTGCCAGTGATTTTCCGGAATCAGTGAGTGCGTTCACACACAACCCGTAAAAATCCTGTAAAGACATGTGACACTGATGTGACATGTAATGTCTCAGCAGCATCTTAAGTTTGCTTATGAGCTGCGATTTCTCTCTCGAGAAACCACGCTTGTACATTTTTTTCTCTGATTCGATCATAAACTAGCGCATTACGTACCGTTTCACTAGCCTGCTTTCACTTCACTTTAACATCATTATTACGACACGGCATTGATTATGGCATTTGTTCACACAGCGCGCATTCCTGACTGAACACGGCAATGTCCCCAACCCGGCATCGATCCCGGGATCAATCCCGGGTCGTGTTTGCGTTCACACAGAAGGCATTCTGCGCAATTTCCGGGATCAACGCGCTGTATGAAAGGCAACCGTGTATCACATGAAATACGTTCTGAGGAAACTATTTTGCAAATCGCAATTACGTTACATGCAGTGGAATGAATGGATGGAATGGAATGGACTGCATTATATAGCGCTTTCATAGACCCAATGACCACCAAAGCGCTTTACATGTTGCCTCTCATTCACCACATTCACTCACACATTCATACACCGACGGCGGTGTCAGCGTACAAGGCGCCATCCAGCTCGTCGAGAGCAGCTGGGTTAGGTGTCTTGCTCATGGACACTTCGACACTTGGTCAGGTGGAACCGGGGATTGAACCACCAACCTTTCGATTTGTAGACAATCTACATGAACCACTGAGCCACTGCCGCCCCAGTGCTATTACGTTGGTCCTTAACCTAATCTATTGCAGTGCTTTACGTTTGTCCTGAACATAATACATCCAAAGCAGGTTTCTTTTCACACGTAGCAGCACAACGTAATTTATTTACGTATGAACAAATCTACCGACGTAGAAATTTGTACGTATTACTATTTATGCATAATCGTGGCATTAATGTTTTGACTCTATTGCATTTAACTGTCTTATCAATTAAGTTTTCATTCGCATTTATTAATTTAATAGGCCTACGTTACTTATAAATATTAACATTTCGCTCTGTGCCTTCTGAAGCAAACTCGTTTCGGAGGACTAGCCTGCGTGGTTAAAAAGGAATACACTTTTAACCTTAAAAATACCTTGTTTGATCGTTTAACAGTTTTGTAGTATTTATAGTGTATTTACACAAAAAGCATTTTCTCCAATAAAACACAACATACTGATACATTCACAAAAGACATACATTTTATTAGCTTGATGTAATCCAAATCCTAGAATCCATACGTTGTTTGCAAGAAACAGATCCTGATCTTTATCTTTATTTCTCAGCAGCGACCGCAAACGTCAAATCTATCCCGCGCGATGAATGGTGATGAATTCAAATTCAAAAATTGCGCCTTCAAGAAGCGTTACGACATGTTTTACGGCCGTGATATCAAACGCTCATTGGCTCTCGCCTGCTTCGTCACAGATTGCGACATACCGTGTTTCAGTCGGTGTAGTACATTTGAAATGGAGAAGCGCGCGCGCCTTCAGAGAGCGAACCGAAATCGGATTAACATTTTCATGGATTAACGTTAATAACTTAAATTCTGATCTGTACCTCATACACAACTACTATAATACTGCCAGAGAGGATGCGACTGCAATGCATCATCATGTGAACGACTTTTGGTAATGTTAACGTTACCGGTTTTGACATTTTCACAATAAATAAAATATTGTGAAATGTATAACTTGTCTGTCTGTTATTTTTTTTTATTCATAATTGTGTTTGCCTACGTAGTTTTAAGGAATGGTTATGGGTAGGTTTAGGGGTAGGAGCAGGATAGTGGCTCAAAATATATTTTAATGATATTAATAAAACTGCCATTCACGTACATCTCTGTCCAAGTGTTTTATCCTTTTTATATTCTGTATAAAATGGATTTGTTTAGGTTTTGGGAGTAGGATTAAGGAATCTTGTTACATTTATCTTTAAAACTGAAATTATACATCTTTTTGATATGAAATAAACATAAATAGTTAACGTTTTGTAGCTGTAAAAACGTAATAATGACGTTTAAATGTTGCAAATACGTCCATATTATACGTTTCAGCATCTATCCAAACGTACAAAAACGTACGTTTTCTGTCTTTGAAAATAACGTATTAATACCTACGTATTAACAATGAGACCAGGCTGCTATATTAGGTTAAGGACCAACGTAATCAATAATGCTATATTAGGTTAAGGACCAACGTAATAGCACTGCTTATATGTTGGCATGTAACGTAATTGCGATTTGCAAAATAGTTTTCTCAGAACGTATTTCATGTGATACAGGGTTAATGAAAGGGGCTATAGTGTAACGAGTATGCTTTCTTTTGCCTGTCTGTTTTGTCCTCTGACCTGATTTCTAGTTTGTTCCTTTGTTAGCCTTGTTTAATTCACCTGTTGTCCAATTTATTAACTCATTAGTTACCTTTGCTTATAAGTCCATGCTTATAAGCCCTCAGTTCTCCATTAGTCGTGGTCCGTTCTCATTGACGTAACGTTGTGTTAAGTTTGATTTTCCTATCTGTTCTCCTGGGCTTGTCATTAAAGACTGATTTATGTATTCTCAATCTTTGTGCTTTTAACACAACCAACCAGTGGCACAGACAGACTGAATGAAAATGCAAATTAACTCTCTGACAGTAGGTGCTGCTTAGAAAAAGAGAAATGCAGTGGGTACACGATAACCCCCATAAACAAAGCAGCTGTACAATTTTCTGTTTCTGACACCCTCTTGTCTTGGAGAAGAAAGCACGTAAAACAGCATTTACATGTTATCAAACATGTAAGCTTTTCAGATTTTTTTATTCAGTATACTCTTAGAAAAAAAGCTTCAGGGGGGTTCTATAACACTTCATGGCAAAAAGGTATATAAGGAGAAATGCCTTAAATTATTGTAAAACACTTTCATGCTCAACAGGCTATTTCATTTTTTTGATTACGAACTGTTTAATTATTACAATTTGAATAAAATAAAAATGATCCCAGGATGGGAACCCCTAATGGGTTCTATATATGAAATGCCTGGCAGAACCCTTTAAGGTTCTACATAGAAACCTCTACTAAGAGTGCATATGTTTTTTTTTAAACACCAAATACTTAAAGATGCTATTTCCCCCCTCAAATAATTTGTTTACACATTGATACACATTTGACCTGGCATCCTAGAAATGAATGAACCAAAAAAAAAAAAATGGTTTGAAAATGCTCTTATTTTTGTTCTTGTTCTTTTGTACTTTTGAACCTTCTATTAGAGGACAACACTGAAGTTTGTTTATCTTTTCAACCTGCTTATGCAATTCAATAATTTTTTACCATCACATGCCTACAATAAACGTATTATTCATATTTTTTCCCCATTCCTTTGGTCAATTGGTTTAATCTTCTTTACACAGTCTCTGCTGTAGCCAAAACAATGCTAAGGTAGTTTGCGTAGAATGTTTGTATTCATGAGTGAAGATTGGTGCATTTATGCACACCATAATTATTTAGTCTTAATTGGTTCCCGTTCTTTCAGATGTTATTTGGGCGTTAAAGAGGGTACGAGTGCATCGAGTCCTCCCTAAGGCCAGCGAAAATGAGGGGAGACAGCTTCCTGGATTAACATTGTGTGTCGAGATCTGACAGCTTAATCGCTACTGCTTCCTGGGAAAAGAGACTGCTTGATAAGAAACTTGAAAAAGAGGATATCGTCATCATTAATATGATTCATTTAGTCAAGTCATATCCCTTAATACCCCTACCAGGGTTTCCAAGATTCTACTCCTGCATTATACATGTATGTCTTTATCATTTGTCTTCAGTGAAGTGCATCGAACAATCCCTCCTGTCAAAATTTCCTGGATGTGAAATAGACACATTCTGTTTATTAATCCTAACACTACAATTCGCTGCTCCAGCTCTCTTTCTGCCATCATTCTAGACATTTACGGGCAAATAACTGTAATAAAATAACACAGCTTCCTTTAAAATCGAACTTTTAATTAATAGATACAACAATATATCACATTTACTTATTATGAACGTCCGCAGCTAATTTTATGAGAAACCAAGCTTTCATATTACCTCCATTCACTTTATAGATGTAATAAAGGTGATGGAAAACAATTTCCAAATGCAAAAACGACTGATATTGGAGGCACCCTCTCTGTGCTGTGAACATTAAATTATAAATAGTTTTTATTATGGCAGCACTTGGACACAGCTCCATGTTATCTGTGTGCATATAATAAACACCAAAGATCTGTTACCATGGCAATGACTGGGAACAACAATCCCATTAGTGGGATTGATAGAAGGCCAAATGGAAGAAAAAAAAAAGGATAAAAGAGAGAATGAGGGAGAGAAATAACTGCAATAATATGGGTAAAACCTCTGATTACATTTTCTGGACGCTTCTATACTGAACATTAGCCTGTGTTAAGCCTTTAGCATAAGGTAGTGGAGGTTATTTATAATATAAAATATAATATAAAATAAAATATAAAAAAAAACACTTAAAAACATTATTACATTTGAATGAGGAGGAGAAGCAGGCGGGTCTGTCAGATGAAAAGGGGCTTGAGGAGCAGTAAATAGATCCGCTGATAGGGCGTAACACTCTAAACATCTGCAAGTTTTGCAGCATGGCTCATGGCAAAGCACCCTCAGATTTACAGCTAAAGATGGGAATTGTCACATGTTTCTGCTTCTGATTTGGGTTCCTTAATGGTTTTATTAATGATACTTTAAGCACATTTAAGAAAGAAATATTTGAAAAGAAAGAAAGAAATGCAGGTCCACGGCCAAACGGTAAGGTGATATCAATAATAAATACATTTGAAAACAATTCTTTCAAATTTTTTGTTTATACAGACTTCTTTAAAAGATAATTATTTAAGACTTCTTTAAAAGATAATTATTTAATTGCAATATAGGATAAAAACTAAATGTTAACTGAATTAAGCTGAGTAATCTGTTGAGCTGCTTATAGGTGAAATTAACTTGTTTAGTTGAAGAACTTTGCAACATTGAAAGTTACTGTACTGTACTGAACTGAAACAACACTGAACTAAATTGAGCTGAATAATGACACTATTATCTCAACGCATTCTCACCCCAAGGCGTCATCTAACTGACAATTTTGACCATGCTTCAATATTCGACGCTAAAGGTACCCTTTAGCGTCAGTTAGTTGACGCGATCCCAGGGCGTCATCTAACTGACGCTAAGGGTAACGCGTCAGTTAGATGACGCGGGTAGGTTTAGGTCTGGGTAGAAGGGCGTCATCTAACTGACGCTAAGGGTAACGCGTCAGTTAGATGACGCCCTGGGATCGCGTCAACTAACTGACGCTAAAGGGTACCTTTAGCGTCGAATATTGAAGCATGGTCAAACTGATTCCCAAGGCGTCAGTTAGATGACGCCTTGGGGTGAGAATGGGCTGATTATCTTTACATCTTAAGCTGAATTTGTTGCATAAATGCAATTTTTTTACAACATTAACAGTTATTTTCTTGTTTTATTAAAGTGAAGCTGCTTTGAAACAATCTGTATTGTATGAATGTAATTTTTTTTGTATAAATAATTGTGACGTATTAATGATTTTTAGGGCAACTGCAATACAATAATCGACCATAACAATTTACTCAGAACAATGCTAAACAAACAAACAATGCAGTAACACATCATTCTTTAATTTTTATAAAATACTATCGAAAAATCTGATTGTGTCAGCTACACATTGTCATATGAACAACTAGTCAATAACTTGCATTTAACCCTCACAGACAGTCTTAACCTGTGTGCATTTGATTCACTAATAAACAGTGTTGAGGTTACACATTACAAGTAACATGAGTTATGTAATCAGATTACTTTTTTCAAGTAACTAAGGTAAGCATTAGTTTTACTTTCAAAGAAAAAATCTGAGTTACTTTTTCAAATAAGTAATGCACCTATGTATTGACTGACCATTCTCCTGGCCCCCATGTTGAGAGAGTAAAGCGCAGAGCCGTTGTGTGCGCTGTGTAAACATGATGTTATTGTAGACCTAGACAAAATGTAAGCATATTACCTTTACTCATCTCACTTGCACAAAACCAGATTCAGTATTCCTCAAAATTAATAAAAACAGTGAAATGCAAACTCAGAATACTACACAAACCTGCAATAATTAATATGTTAGATGTACTTTATGTATTTAATCTCACTTTATTCACCAATACTTTATGTATTTAATATCACTTTATTAACCAAAATCTTTGCTGCTGACCTTAGATGATCCAATCCAATACTATTAAGCAAAAATGACTTTAGATAGACACCACAGTTGTTTAATTTTTTGTTTTCATTGCTGAAGTGTTGAACTTTCTTTTCCTGCGTCCTATATTATGCAATCCAGAATTTCAGCACAGCTAAAAGGTTTATTTAACCTGCACCCTCTGTAACCTGCACTGTACATTCCACAATTCCACTGTTTTGCATTCCACTCATCAATGCTTTTCCTTCGCTTTTAAACATGTGCTACCCCTCGCAACATTGTGAATAGACGCTTAGTCAAGTGTATTTTAGTGCAGTACAGTTCTGGCACTATTTTAAAAAATGGAACTGGTTATAGACCTTACTTACAATCCTTGCCTTGAGGAATTCGGCACTAAGCAGCTTTAAACCATTCAACAGTTCAGACCATATCAAAATTAATGACAGACTCTTTTATTTGCAACACCACAAACAGCATGCTTTCCAAACATTATTCGTTCAAAGCAAAGCCACTCATCTTTGAACAAGCTGGACGCATCAAACTCTTCAGGTTAAGTCATTCAGACATTCCAACGAGGCGGATCAGAGTTCTAATTATACTCTTGAAATGTTGGCTTTTCAAACTGCTATCGCATGTGCCAAGATGTCCAAAATAGACCACATCGTTCAGCATGAATCCTCCTTTCATCTCACATCACTGGAGTAATTTGCGTTCTGTATTTTAGTGATTTTCAGCATACATTCAGCCAATCCAGTGCAAACAGTCACCAAAGTCTTTGTCTTCTTTGCATATGCACATGAATTAGTCATTATGCACATTATTAGAACATGTACATTAAAAAGGGTGTAGCTTCTCTGACCAACAACAACAACAACAGCAGCAAAAACCAACACACAACACACACAACACACACACACACAACACACACACACACACACACACACACACACACACACACACACCACACACACACACACACACACACACACACACACACACACACACACACACACACACACACACACACACACACACAAAACACACACACACACAACACACACACACACACACACACAACACACACACCCCAATGTTGGTGCAACAGCATTATGAGGACTCTCCATAGGCGTAATGGTTTTTATACTGGACAAACTATATATTATATCCCCTTACACTGCCCATATCCCTAAACCTACCCATCACAGGAGACATGCTGCATCTTAAAATGTTTAATAAAACATTGTTTTTTATGTTTTTTAAGCCATTTGATTTATGAGGACTTTTGAAGTGTCCTCATAAACCACCCATAAGTTGTAATACCAGTGTAATACACATGTCATTATACAAATTTGTGTCCTCATAAATCACATAAACCAACCCACCACACAACACACAACACAACACACACACACACACACACACACACACACACACACCACACACACACACACACACACACACACACACACACACACCACACACACACACACACACACACACACACACACACACACCACTCACTCACTCACCTGCAGTGTCTGTGTACACCTGCCACTGTTTCGATGATGAAGCACTCTCCCTCATTCAAACAGAAGGCCATCTCCTGACTGTCTTGGCATGGCTTGAAGAACTCGGAACGCACGGTGGAGGTTGTAGGGGCAACTGCGTGTGAAAGAGACACAGGGAGGGTACAAGAAAGATGAGGGGGGGACAGAAAGAGATTAATCAAGATTAAATAAGTTTAATCAAATGAATCAAACACTAATAATCCATCCATTTCCATAATGTCCATTCCAGTGATAAAATTACATCTGAATGAGTTCTCAATATTATGACATGAATGGTGTTAATTGAATCACACGTTCAAGTATGATGGTTTCACAATCACTTCACTGATTACAAATGAGCCCATGTAAAGACTAGAAAATGTTCTAGAATCTATTATAGAGCTTATATGGGGTATAATGGTTTTGTGACAGGCCATCAGAGATAATAAACTGCATGTTATAAGCTACAACAGGGATTTTTCTAACGTTTTCAAGCCAAGTATATAATACATAAACTAGGCAGCTAGACCTTTTTGTATGTTATATTGTGTGGGGGGAATATGAATGTATTACCAACTATTGAATATTATAAATATGTATCAAAAAATATTTAAATAACATTTTTCAATACATTAACATAGTTTAATGTATTAACCTAAAGAAACTATGGCTGTTCTTACAATAAAATGAATGATAACAAAATCATTTATAATAATAAATGGGCTTAATTATGATTAAGATCCTAAATAATCAAACACGGCAATAATCAAACAAGCTCAATAAATGTCCGGTCTCTCTCTTATATGAAGCTTTAAGATTTAATCGATCATTTTAGAGAAACAGTTCCTTCTGTTTGTTATTTCAAATTAACTGGTTATGTTTTTTGGGGGGATAAATCATATGTGACCCTGGATCACAAACCAGTCACAAGTAGCACGGGTATATTTGTGGTCAAAATTATCGATTTTTTCTTTTATGTCAAAAATGTATAGGATATTAAGTAAATATCATGTTCCATGAAGATATTTTGTAAATTTCCTACCGTAAATATATAAAATATTTATTTTGTGAGTGAATGCAGCACAATCGTTAACATAAATCGACAACTTGAAAGGCAATTTTCTCAATTTTATGATTTTTTTGCAGCCCCAGATTCCAGATTTTCAAATAATTGTATGTCGGCCAAATATTGTCCTATCCTAACTAACCATACATCAATGGAAAGCTTTCAAAATTTTCAACAAACAAATATCAAAAAATTGATCCATGTGATTGGTTTTGTGGTCCAGGGTCACATGTTTCCCTGCTTTATCATAGCATGCTTGTATCACTTAACACAACTGGACCTCTTTAACTAGTGCAATTTATGAAAAAAAAAATAACCTCCTTAATCAATAATCATGATTCATGCTAATAAAATCAGCATGCTGGTCAAAGCTAAATAGCCTGCATTAGCACCTTCCTGTTGTTCTCTACAAACTGCAGAGATGATTCACATAAACCGTTTATCTCAGGAAGAACTGCTGCTTATAAAATATCACCTGCACCTTTTAATCTGGATCAGAACAGGGCACGTCCAATGAATCTGGTTCCTCTGATCCTTCTTTGCTTGCCTGACTTCAACATGTACATCAACATCTGCTGTGTTGTTAGCAGTTACTCTGAATACAAAACCAGGGCCTGCAGGCACCCGGTACATGTTTACACAGTCATACCGCCACCAACCATGTCCATAAGCAGAAAACAATGCACTGAAAGCATGCACACATGAACACACATAATCTCCCAGACATCTGCCACGGAATGAAATAAAGTAGAGACATTCATAAGCGCTGCAAAGATGCCGCTGCCCACTCGAAAGCTACATCTGTGGTCTGCAGCTGCCAGCAGAGGAGGCAGTCTCAGTGCGAGTATGCGTCCTGCTTAAAAACAAGGCAATCCAAACAGCGCCAGACACCTGCAGTCACACAGGAAAGGTCAAATCAATCTGTTGTTCTCGCGTCTTGATGGATAAATCTCGGGTCACTGGTGCAGAAGACGATGAAGGATTAGAAAATTGTTGAAACAAGAAAAAGACAACAAAGATGCTTCGTTCATTTGAGAAAGCTGCGATGGATGACTCCATTACGCACGGTAGCCAAAAGCGACTGCTTTGCACCATAAACAATACAATAACAGCGCCAAACGCCTTATCCTAGCCCTCAGACAGCATCTGACTGGATTTTATATATCCTCTTGTTCAAGTGTCCATAGAAACGGTGGGTTTTATGACTCGGTATAAATCATCTCAGAAGCATTGATCAAACGACCATTGATCTGCACATTTTGTTGTTAAAACGGAGGATTCTGTTGGTAGATTATTAGTCTCATTTTTCTCCAGAGTGGTTTCAAACCTGACTGGTATACCGCTGCTGACTGGCTAGTCGATCAGCAATCAGCAGTGTTTACTGTGTGACCCAGGGCTACTTATGGACCGATCTCTCGCCACTACAGCTCTAATATAGGTGCTCATAAAACCTAGCATATTGAGCCCATCCGCAGGCAAGGACTGCCAGAACATGCAATAATCATTGGACAGGACTTTATTGAAAGAGGGGGGGGGGGGATCCAGTATAATAAATACATGATCTTTCAAGGGGTTTGGTTTGGTGGAAGTGCTCAGCGAATTAATGAACATCGCAATCGATGCTCTGGGATTCAAAAGAGCTATTTGCAATCAGCTTCATTTTAGGAGTGATCATTGACGAGTTTATTAAATCAAAGGTGCCGAACGCCTGCAGGGACAGAACTGAGGCACAGCACCCACAATGCCTGCTTTATTCTTTTGCTTTCTATTGATAGGTTATTGAAACAGAACGGAAACTGGGAGCATGTGGGCGACGACCCTCAACATCCAGCCTAATTAAGTCTGCAGGGAGGTAATGATTTCCTCAACCCGCAACAGGCTTTGCTGTAAAGACAAAGTTTTACAAACGCGGCAAAATAACGGCAACAGATATAATACAAAGAACTTTATAAAGATGACTGTGCAGATCTCTTCAAATGCTGTCACCAGTTGAAGCCATCAGAGAAAAAAATGACTGCATTCACACCGTGCACCTGGGACTCGAGAGCGCTCTCTGCACATCAGACACTGCGCTTTCATGGGCGGCCAGCTCATGCATGACATGATAATTGCTTAGCTTCTGGTTATTTAGTCATAAATCCTCCCCTCTTGTTATTCCCAAAATGGTTTGTCATAACATTTGATTCATCCTGGTTGCTTTAAAATTACCATTTTTTTCTGGAAGGCAATCTACCCAAGTAAGTCCCTTGATAAGTTCCATGAAAACAGTCTTATTTGTTGTTAAATTGTTATATAACTAAAACACAATATAATTTTGTATCTTTAAATATAAAGTCAAATGTTGTTTACACGTCTGATTGGTAAATTAAAAGAATAGTTTAGAAATGCATTATTTACTGAACTGTAATTTAATTTAAATGAATAGTCCTAATAATCATATCATTAAAATGAATCACTAAATTAATCAGACTTTCCAATGCTTCATATATGAAAGAGAGAAAGGCAGGTTAAATCATTTGCTTATTGCTCCACACAACAACAAAACTCAATGTAACACTGCATATGTGAGAGCGTTAATGTAATCTGAGTCAGAAGAGCAAAAATATTTATCCAATAGTCGGGAAGACCCGGGCAATTGTAACACAATTTATTCAGTCACAAAAAAGCTATATGATGACACTTTTCAGCATATACTGTATTCAGTAGTGTTCTCTCTCTAGCTGAGATTTTTTTTTGTCACTTAATATAAAATTCTGATGTCCAATATTTTTCTCATGCTGTCTAAAGTTTCAAATCATTTGAATTCAAACATACAACTTCTCTACTGCTAGGTTGTTGGTTAAAAGTTAATAGTTGCAGCTGGTACTAGTTCTAATGCAACAATAGTAATGAAAGAAAAACTAAAAAACTGAACACTGCTCATTTGAGGTAAAGTGGACAACCACTGTGACAGACAATAGTTACACTCTAACTTCATATACAAATATAGCAGACACACTAAAAGACAGCCGGTAAATTTGTAATTTTCAGTAAGTAATGAAGGAAATGTAAAAATATTTTTGAAATGCAATTACCTACTTACAGAAGATCAAAATATATTCAAATAGTTTTGAAAATGAGAGCAAATTACAGGCGGATGTTCCACTAGCCAGCTCTGCACACAATATTGAGTATTATGTAATATCTAATGTAACAGTTCAACAACTCAGCTGCGAAAATAATCAACCAATTTAGAAATCGTGGCTTTCCTAACTCTAATTTACAATTCCCTATAGTGTTCTCTTTCGGTTTCTAGTTTCAAAACACAAAATGAACAGATGAAAGGAAAAAGGATTTAAAATATTAAAAAACACATCACTATAATCACCTCCACATAGCGGACAAACCGTACACATCCATGTGTAAAAACACACATGCTTTCTGTCACGACAGAGACAGCCATGCACATTTACATTTGTAACATTTTCCTGAAAGCCTTCCCGTAATCACCCTGCTCATTAGTGTGCTTATGCGCTGGCATATCTCTGGGGAGACACCAGAATGAGCAGAGTTCTTCTATGCTGTTTACTGCACATCAAACACTGCACACACACAGAGCTGGAAGGTCTTCGGGGATCCTGGACTTAGCTTCCCCATCATGCACTGCTGCCCACTGCCCTGCTGCTCTCTCCTGAGTGGTGTAGTGAGGCAGGGAGGCTGTGTCTGACCGCTGAGCGTACAGAGCTTCTGGGACCCATGCATCACATATAAGCCCTGGCGATTCTGTGGTGTTTTGTATATTTTTAATAATGCATGTCAATACATCAGAATGAATTTAGTAAACTGTATCCGGTCTTCACTGATAAAAAATAATACTTATGGGTCAAGATCCTGGATTATAAAATAGTTTGTCCTGATCCTCTAATTTGATGGGTCAGCGACATCCCGAGAGAGCTGATATACAGTTCAACAGGACGTTTCACTGTTTTTTTTTATTACTCCAATTGTCCAATTGTTTTGTGTTTCAAAGAGAATGTGAGAGGTATGACTATATGAGTGTGATTGCTATTATGTAACAGTCTAATAAAATAAAGTTAATTTTGAGTAACATACATGGTAGAAAACAGGCTGTGACATTGGGTATTTTTGCTAATAATAAGAGAGTAATATAATGACTCAATGATTCAATGACTCCCTCATAAAGAAAAGCACATTTCATTCCTGAATGAATCAATGTGAACCAATCCCAAATCGGTTGAGTAAATGGCTCAATGACACACTCAAAGATAGTCTTTTGTTTTATTCATGAATGAATCAGTGTTTGAACAAATTAGTTGAGTACATGACTCAATTACTCACTCAGAGCCAGTCATTTGCTTCATTCCTGAATGAATCAGTGTTTCAAATGAATTGGTTCAGTAAAAGACTTAGTGACGTACAGACAGTCACTTGTTTCATTCCTGAATTAATCTGTTTTTGAACTAATCATTTTAGAGCAAATAATTCAGTGACTCGCTTGTGTCCGCCTACTGGCGAAACAGTTTAAGCTGCAGAAAGAATCACTGAAAAAGTGCTGTTGGGCTGTTATATCAGCTCTATTGGAAAGGCGTTGAGGCAATTTTGAGTAATTCATCACATTTTAGAACCAGAAATAGCAGTTGTATATTGGTTAATTAATAGGAGTAATGTTGCCATACGGTTACTCAGAGATAAAATAAATGAACTTTAGCTCCCTGTATAAGTTGATTTATTTCTTTTACATTTCAGTACGTACAGGCCATGACATTGTCACCTACGCACGTGGTCACCTTTTGACAGCTTCCACCTTGCCTTTTCCTCTCACACCTACCCAGTGGGGCCCCCTGTCATGGACAAATGGAGGTTAGTGGTGGGACTTGTGCTAAAAGCGTATGCCTTTGCTGTCAGAGGGATGGTGGGCTACGAGCACTTCTGCTTACTGACAGCTCATGATGGCTGTACACACAAGCATCTGTCACACGGTAACAGCGTGCCCTGTCCTTCACCTATCGGGATGACAGGCCCTTGGGGAAACTTTACGCATAAGCCTTTTCTTAACTCACAACTACTGTTGGGGAGTGAGAACTGGTTCCATTTTTGAAAAATAAATAAATAAAATACAAGTACTTAATGGTCTTCATGACATCCGGTTTGTTAATGGCTCCTGAATGTCTCTCTTCTTTCGCCGCTGTGGAGGGAACACTAAAATACTTTGACAGTATTTCCTGCGAATAGCAGCGATATGCTGATGCAGAATCTATAGCAAAATAAATCATGTTTTTAGCCGAGAGGCTTTCAGTCTAAATTGGATGTGATGAGAGTATTACTTTATGTACTAACATAATTGTTAATGCAATTGTGAAGTGTGTAGTTTTTTTCATATGCTCAAATATTCCTAGCTTAAAACACAGCGAGAACTATAAGTAAGCCACTGTGACATTATATGTAATGATTGCTCTGTTTGTTTGAGTAGACACTTTTCACATGTCTGGATTTGAAACTTAAATATAAGCAGGTTAAAGTTCTATAGAGGTACAAGACAAAAAATGGTTGTGCTCCTGATTTTGCAAAGTATGAAATATTTTGTTGATCCTGGTACAACAGTCTGTCAACAGTCAAACTGTAGTCCTAACCATATCCCTATCCCTAAACCTAATCCTACCCATAACGTATCCCTAAAATCAGAGGGAAATGATCGATGAATGACACAGAAGCATCTAGCCTTGGTTGTAAGCCTAAGGTTGACATCAACTGTAAACTTGTCCCTCAAATCTGACTGGTTGATTAAAATGTTGTTCCAACAAAGATGTTGATTCAGGAACATGTACTTGGTGAAATCACTTTACCTCTTAGCCTACAGGTTCTGTATGTTTCAGATGATCTGCAGAAAGCCAAACTCGCAATAGGCTACTTTAACAAATGGAGATAAATGAAGAGGTAATACCAATTATTGCCTGAAACACACTAAGGCTACGGATTAAGTATACAGATCTGCTAATGTCTTTAGTCTTGCAAGAGCATTTTTACTCTGTCCTTTGAGCATTTTTATTATGCTAAGTAAATTAAAAGCTTTCACCTCTGAATTACAGTGAAGATGAAAAGATGATTTACTTACAAAAATGACAGAGATAGAGAGTGCTACAGGGCCTACTTGTGTAAGATATGATGCTACAGAAAGTAATTTTTGGATATGAATATAGGACGTCTTAATCTCTTCATAGAGCCAACCATGAAATTAACATTTTCTTTCTTTCCTTCCTTTTTTTAAGTGGAGTACCCTGTCCATTTTTCATTTAGATATTCCTGCAGTTTAGAAAGCTCAGATGACAGCATGTATGAGGCAAGCAAAACTGCAACAAACTCGTATAATGGATCGCCGTGTCAGCAAAGCACCTTTACATTTCAGACAGAAGAAGTTTCTGAGTAAACAGAGATTTTTCGAGCTGCGCTTGCATCAACATAATCACAATGGATATCCTGGTCAGTCTCAATGTAAGAGGTTTGAAGCAGCATATTTACTGAAATAGGGGCGATTGATGTTGAACATTAAGGAAGTAGGAAAATCAGGATTAAATGGCATAAAACCCACTGACTCCAAGTGGGAGGTGCCCAATTCTGTACTTGGAGATATGCTTTCCTGCAAAGTTCAGCTTCAATCCTGATCCAACACAAGAGAACCAGCTAATTAAGATCTTCAGGAGTGCTGGATAATTACAGATGAATTAACAGGATTGGGTACCCTTGCTCTAAGGGAAGTGCGTACTTTTTTGCTTTCACTGAACATACAATGGTATTGCAGAGAATACATCACAGCATGCCTTTCACATAATAAGGCAATTTACATCATAATACTTTATTTAAAAGAAAAATATGCTGCACAGTTTATTACAGCTAGGCCTACCTAAAATAGCCATAATTGAACAGGGGAAAACCGAGGGAAGACAATTTGTTGCTCTGTTAAGAAGAGTTGAAAGTGTCTAGACAGATGACTTCCCCTGAGAGGAAAAGGAGACTGACTCATTAAATCCCACTGCGAGGCAAAGACAGGGATAACTTAAGACAGATTAATACTAGAAACTAGACCCATTACCGCTCTGAACAAAAAAGAAAAACAAATTATGACAGAATAACTGGGTAGGATCTAGAAAGGTAAATGGACTCATCTCAGCACTCTCTTCTGGAAACAATGATAGCCATGACTGAACAAAGTGTGCCTGACTAAATGCAAGTGACAATTAAGACAAAACTAGCAGAGTTGACGAGTTACACGTGAGTCTAACCATTTTCTGCCTATGCAAAAACAATCAAAATATGAAATCATGATGAATAGGACAGGGAACAAATCTAAGTGGTTGTAGCGTGCTAAAAGCAAACATCTTTAATTAAGCGAAATGTTTCACATGCATTAGTAGAATATAAAAGGCAAATGATGTGCTTTCACAACCTCCACTATGATAGTCCATAAATGACTTTGAACCGCATAATTTGAAAAAAAAATTATGAATTATTAAGCCTCCCATTCATAAGCAGGAAACATCTTCAAATGCTACAAAAAGGGTCCTCATCTTCCCTGACTGAGAGAAAACAAATGATATAAAATTAGATATGTATAGGGTATAATAGTGCAGATTGTATGCTTTTAAAGAAATTTAAATCTGAAATGCCATTAACTTCATTACCTGTTAAGCATATGACAAAAACAATTATAGGCCCATAATGTGATAACTGCATAAGCAGAAAGCAGCCATTGATCTAAAGTCTTCTTTTTCAATGTGTGGCAGTATTAATAGGCCAAAGTATTCTTAAATCTACAGAACATGAAAGTAAACAAATGTAAGGAAATTTACAGTAGTCCTAGTGCTCTGTTCCTAAACCCAATAAGTATCATTTTAAGGCATCAGATGCTCTTGACACGAAGGCTGTTGTAGAAGGTAGGCAACTACCTTATGCAAAAGTTTTAAAAGTCCGATGGATGGATGGATGGATGGATGGATGGATGGATGGATGGATGGATGGATGGAAAAACTGAGTGGTACAATATTCTCTGTACTTGTCAAAGAAAGGACATTAGTTGATATTTTATAGCATGTTATCCTAGCAATGTGCTGATGTCCTGCGACAGGAATAGGAGCAGTAAAATCCCCAATGGTGGAGATCCAGATTACACACTATTGTCTTTTATGAGGTCTCTTTGCACAAGGCAACAAACCCAGGACCCTTTAGCCTCCCCAAGTCTCCTGATGTACTGCAGATTTGGCCAGTTATTCATCATTTGATCTGCTCAAATCGCTCTGCCTCCCACACTCTCAAAACGTCAAACTGATTCATGTATTCATTATCCAGCGCCGAGGATGCATGCCTAAGCTCGTACACTCTCTATCTCTCCCGGTCCCTATATCTCACTATTCTTATTCGTCTTCTTCCTACTCCTTATCTCCCTCTGTCTCTTGTTCTCCCTTGCTCACACACAGCTGCTTTATGTTTCTGCTTGGTCTCATGTTTCTCCATAAGAGGAGGAGTTATAATGAGCCATGTCTCTGAAGACATACTGTAGTAGATAACAGACTTTCGCTGTGAACGTAACTGATCAGCTTAACCAGCTACTGCAGCTACTGAAGCCTTATCAAAGGTGATCTACTGCTTTTCAGGTGCATCTTGGGTGAAGCTAGCATGCTGCAGAAGGGAAACACATGTTCCACAGAATTATCTGGATGTTTGACCAGAATAACCTTGGCGATAAGAGAACAGCTGCAAGGCTGATCCAGGATGGAGGGGAGTCTCCTTTAAGCTGGGTGTCCTCTCAAATTACCTATCTTATACGGCCTCCCCTTTCCCCTTAACCCATGTCCTGGAGAGGAAGTGTTAGCTCTATCAGCTTCACTGTGAGCACAGCTATATTTAACGCCCAATGAAATATTTATCCTCAAGCTGAGACACAGGAGGATGTGCAGAGCCAGCATAACTGGGAGGGGACTGAGAGACAAGAGAGTGAAAAAGAGACGGGGTGAGGAAGTGGGGATGAGGGGCCAGAAAATAAAGTGTCAATGCTCAAAAGCAGAACTGACAACTGTGTATGCAGCTATTTGATTTGCACACTTGTACATTCTACCTTTCAGATGTTAAAGGTCCCGTTCTTCATGTTTTTTTGAAGCTTTGATTGTGTTTACAGTGTGCAATATAACATGTGTTCATGTTTCGCGTGTAAAAAAACACTGGTTTTTTTTCACATAATTTACTTATCTGTATACCGCTGTTTTCACTGTCCAAAAAAGAAGTCCCTCCTTCAGAAATACGTAAAGAGTTCTGATTGTGCCAGCGGTTCCTGTGTTGTGATTCGACAGCAGCTTATCGCACGTTGCCGGGAAAGGTCACGCCTCTTACAATAAATTGGAGATGCATGCGCAGCTGAAGTGCTTCTTTTCCGTGGGAGCGCAACAAGACCACGCCCCCTATTTGTGTGTATTCCTAGTTATCTCGCTAGGCATTGAACTTTGAGCTTTATAATTTTACAGGTATTATATGCTCTAACTGCAACATTACACACTAACTAAAGTTTGAAAAATGGAATTGCGAAGAACGGGACTTCTTTTCACACTCAATTAATTCAACCAGCAATAATTCAAAGCAACATACAGTAGCAAGCTATATAATGTTTAAGAGCATTCTGTGATGAAATAAATTAATTAATTAAATGGCCCACTCCTTAGTCTTGATTTGATTAATTTTATAGTTATTTTCTGAATACACACACCTTTAGCATAATGTGACAAAACTACAGCTTGATTGTACATGATGCAAAAAAAATAAGTGATCAAGCTGATTTGTGAATTTTAGTTTTCCCTCAAATTTCATGTGTCTTATGTCATCTTAAGCTCTTCACTGACACTGTTGTCCCCTTGGTAACAAAGTACACTAACTTTTGAAAGTTTTTTGATAAAATTATGCCACAGCTGAGAAAAACAATTTATTTGGTGTTAAAACACTATTTAGTTTAGTTTATTATTATTTCACACTAAATTAATCATTTAAAATATCATAATTAAAGTGATAACTGCAAGAGACTGTGTGTTACATTGAGTTAACCATGGCTAAGGGCTAAAAATTAAAATGATCAATCCCAGGAGTTAAAGAAACTTTTATTCCATTGTGAATTCAAATTCATCTTTCGACTGAAGGAAGTGTCTTGAATAAAGCACACAACATGATTTACTGGATTAGATATTACTGGATATCTAACCTAAAACTAACCTACAACTAAACTACTAACTACTAATCCTAACCTTAAACCAATCCCTAAATGTAACCCCCATCAGCTAGCATTGTTGTTTAACAACCCAGGGGTAAGTCAGGAACATGTCCTACTTGGCTAAATCACATTAAGCTCAATGAAACACATATCCTTTTTAATATAGAAAATCAGGTTTAAGATGAGTAACACTCACAGCGTATCAGCAAAAAAAACATGACCTAGATCTCAAGTCTCAGATGAGCATTCTATCTGAAACCAGGAAAATGAAACGGAATGACTGTCTGAATTAGGAAAGCTCAAACCTTCTCCTGTTTGCTGCCATTGGGAGACAGTTCTTCAGCGGGAAGCTAGGATAAAGGCGGTACTCCTATACCAGTCTACCAAAGAATAAATAAAAATGGATGAGACATACTGGAGTGGAAAGATAGCAGCAAGTTACAAGTAAAGGTGAGCTATGGTTATTTTCTTTCTCCCTGTATCTGTCTCTTTTCATTTTCCCTTAGAGCGCCGGACAAAACAGAAGAGTGATTCCTCCACTAACCTCTGGAGTGAAATGTGATTCAGCATTGGGCAGTGAGGTAGTGTATAGTCTCAGCAGTGTATGTGTGTGAGAGAAAAAGTAAGCAGGGTGTGATGTACTGCTAGCAGGTGGCCTGGTTTTAGTATGCAAGAAAGCAGGATAGAGAGCGGTGTATGTGTATGCCAGTCTCGAAGTCTCTCTCTTCCTGTCTCTTTGCTCCCTTTCCCTTGGCACTGCTCCCAGCATATGGCTCAAAGATGGGCATCCACAGGGCACACATTAGGACCCACTGACACATAAACCAACAGGCCTGATGCAAGACTGGCCACACTGACCTTTTTTCTGCTCCAGATGACTGTGTCCAGTACTTGCTGTTTGTCTGCTTGTGAGCATTAGCATTAGTGCACTTGCCATTTATATGGGCAAGGTGATAGTAATGTTAATTAATCAAATGTATATATCGATTTTTGAAGAGAAAAGCTCATGAATGAATGTGATTTAAACCATATCATGCCATCTGGTATTTTTTGCAATAGGCCGCTGCTGTCGTGATGGACGATAGTATTAAGGTCTGTATAAAATCTAATCTCCATGTTGGTATGCTCATCCGAACTGTGGTTCACTTGAATTCATCCAAACAAACATAAGGGGTGCCAACTCTCTGGATTCCAGAAAAGAGGATTACAAGGCTGAAACTCAGCACACCCTCCACCCGTTTCCTGCACGAGCCGGACTGATCCAATCATCCTGAAACACTGTAAACAAGTGAGGGGTCACGCTCTTCGCCTCCTTGGAGTGTCTATCATGGGGCCTCCTGGGTGCTGATGCATTTGAGAGACACAGACTCCGAATGTGTGTGATCCTGTTTAACCTCTGTGCCCTGTCAAGTGCCAGGCTCCCTGCCTGTTTAGTATGCAGACCTGTGACATTCACCCAACCACAGTGAACGAGGGATGGACTGCTGCCAGGCAACGCAAAGGAGAGGAAATAAAAGAGGAAATGGAAGGAGATGAGATAAGAGGAGAGGAGATGAGATGAGATGAGGAGGTTAAAAGAATAGGAGAAAAGAGGAAACAAGATGGGAGGAGAGGGGATGAGATTGGTCAAGGGGAAAAGGAAAGAGAGACGACAAGAGGACAGAGTAAGGAGATGAGAGGATAGGAAAGTGGAGAAGAAGAGACTAGATATAGACTAGTAGAAGATGGAGGAGAGACTATAGGAGGAGGTGAGTGGAGACGAGGAGGGGGGATGAAACGAGTAAAGAGGAGAGGAGACCAGAGAATGGGGGATGAAATACGATATGAGGAGAGGAAAGACAAGTGGAGAAGAGGAGATGAGGCTAGATTAGAGGAAGTGGAGGGAGAGACAAAGGAGAAAAGATGAAAGGAGATAGAATGAGAGGGAGTCAAGAGGAGAGGGGAGAAGCAAAAAGGAGAGGATGCGAGAAGAGAGGAGATGGGAGGGACTATGAGGAGGTGAGAGGAGAGGAGAAAAGAGGAAAGGAGATAAGATGAGAGGGGATGAGTAAAGTCAAAGGATGAGGGGAGTAGGAAGGAGAAGAAACTAGAGGAGACTAAAGGATGGAGGGACATGAGGAGAGGGGAGAAAAGTATAAAAGAAGAGAATAGACTTGAAGAGAAGAGAATGAACAGAGATGAGAGGAGAGAAGAGCAAAGGAGATGGGGGGGAGAGGGGATAAGACAAGTCAAGAGGAGAGAAAAGGGAATGAGACATAAGGAGAACAAAGGATGGGGTGGAGGAGGGAAAAGTGGAGAAGAGACTAGGAGGAGAGGAGAGTTGCGAGGGGAGGTGATTAGACAAAAGGAGACAAGAGAAGAGGAAAGGGGTGGAAAAGGGAGCAGATGAGGGCCAGAGATTAGGAAATGTGAGAGGAGACAAGATGAGAACAGATGAGAGGGGAGGAGACAAAAGGAGAAGAGACTAGATTGGACGAGAGCAGAACAGACCAGCCTATGAGAGGAGAAAAAGGAATAGCCCTTGTTGCTGCGCTCACTTTCTCTCTTAGTATTGCTCCTCTTCCCTCCTGCCTGAGATTTTCATTAACCAACAGCCCTGTGATTTACGAGCAGGAGCCCTGCTGAAGGTGGGGGAGTATAGCCTGTGTGCATATGTACTTCTGCAAACACACAAGATTCCTCTTCTCAAACGCACACAAATGTTCAGCTAAAAACATACCCTAAAACACAAACACGCATTAATATAACATACTTCATTAGATTTGCATCCGTTGTGTTTGTAAAATGGCTCTTTTCACAGTGGGCAGATGCAATTATGTTCCCTTCTCTCTTTTTCAAGAACCGAAGATAAGATTTAATCGGGAGTACACAAATTTGATAAAACAATTTGTCTCTGAGTGTCTCACTTCACACAAATTAAAAGGTGAAGTGTGTCATTCTAGTAGAAACAATCAGAATTTTTTTAAAAAAAACAAGCAATGGCCTCCAACATATTCCATTTTTCAGTTGGGTAGGCCCAACCTGAAAATCACACTACTGGGTGAGCCACTGCTGTTATGTTCAGCCAATTGCAATTTTGTTTGGTGCTACTAGTACCACACAAATTACACACTTCACCTTTATGCTGCAATCATTTCAGTGAGAGACCAAATTATGCTCTCAGAATTGTGAAGCCCATCTTACATGTTTCCAACCAACATGAAACCTGTTTATTCACATTTGAACTGTACTTCTGCAAAAACATAGAGTTGCTTTAGCAAAACATAAACCTGGCAGAAAGCACTGACTGATACAGCAGAGTAGGCCAAGCTGATTAGTTGGCCAACATTTGGATATTTTAGAGATTAGCCTAGCGGTCACTGGCGTCTGCTGGATATCCAAAGTCAAAGATGATTTAAGAGTGAACATTTCCTGTTTTTAATATGTAAATGTTAATTTAACTTCAACATTTATTTGTACACTGCCTTAGAGTACATCTTATTTTACAACTAATTAATATTAAACAAGATGTGTATCACTATATTATAAAGAATTTTAAACAAAGTGTGTTTAATGGTGGTGTTTTCCAATATTAATACTAATATTATTTCTGGGGATAAAATGAGTAATTATAACCATTTAACATCATATTTTTTTTAACATTTACGTAATAGGCTTAGTATTGAAATGATCAGACGGCTTTAATCCAAAGCGACTTGCATCGTATTTCAATGTACACATTTACATTCTTATAAGTTTTTGCTTTCCTTGGGAATTTCAAGTTTGGGAAGCTTGGGAAGTTGCAAAGCTCTACGGTTTGAGCTACAGGAAAGTCTTTCTAATAACAATTTAGTAACAATATTTATTAGTAACAATGACATAACATTATCAATCTTACAACTTTAAATCTAAATAAACTTACAACAATCATCACATAAACCCAGTATAAATAATATCACATTTAGCTTTGCCTTTATTTAGCATGAATAAAGTAGTCTGTGTGTGTGCGTGTGTGTGTGTGCGTGCGCGTGTGTATATATACATTTAAATATAGACATATTCACAAGTTTCAGATATAAGCATTTGGTCAACTATTTACTACTATTATAACTAGCAGAGAGTGAGAGAGAAAGGGTCAATTATAAAGAGCAGAGAAACAGACACAAAAAGAGTGCTAAAGAAAAACAGACCACCTCCTGGAAGGACATTTAAAAGAGTTTGCCCTGACACACAAAATGTAGCTTCAGACTGATGGAGCAGTTTTTCAAAATGGGTTCCACCAGAGCGCAGCACTCCTACTAGACATATTTATCAAAAATGTTCTGCTCTGAGGCATGTTGTGATTTTCGCAAAGCCAGCTCCACACTCTAACAAAAACAGCCATTCAGGGGTGGAGAGTGTGAGTGACACAGGCAGATACGCCAGGGAGATTTTGTGTCTGCATCACCCCTCTAGCTCTAAGGAGACAAATTGTTTTAATTAGCTTCCCCTTTTCCGAACCTCGCACCTGAAGTGGGTGTTTGCTTATATTCTGCATAGTGCCGGGTATGAGTTTGCAGAGGGAACAACACAAACAGTCCTCACGATTCCCTTAATCTTGCTTTGCGTGGAGCATTCCTATTCCACCTGAGCTCAGAGGTCTGTATGTTCACTCACCGCTGAGAGATGAAATAGCTGCACCGAAACCATGTTTTGCGAGCAAACAAATTATTTTGGGGGGAAATGATATCTGTTACTCAATTACCTATCTGCCCCCCCCCCCCCCAACCCCCCACCCCTTCAATCGAATGCCACTGGTAATTGCTTTCCATTTCATATTTTGTATATTCATACAAGGACAGCAACTTAAAGGTTTTGGAGTCCATTAGTCACATGATCTGACACGGTTGTCTTCAATTCTGTTCTCATCACTGTTATTATGCTAAACTCTGATATCATTCATTTTGTTTGCTTGCTTATGGGGAAGGTGAAATCTAAATGAATTGTGGGTAAACGTCTACTATTGACTCTACTTGCAGCTTTGTGAATTTCGAAACATTGGGCTTGATTTGTTCTAGCATTAAGTAATGAAGGCGGACATGTTTTTCCAATTGTGCAATTTTAAGTGGGGACGAGAGGTGATAATCACCAAATGAGACTAGCGCTGTCTAATTTTCTCTTGGAAACACACACACACACACACACACACACACACACACACACACACACACACACACACACACACACACACACACACACACACACACACACATGTTTCCATGTTTTGTGGGGAATTCCCATAGATGTAATGATTTATTTTATGCACAAACTCTATAATCCTCCAACGCTACCCCTAAACTTACCCATCACAGAAAACTCTGCATTTTTGGATTTTCAAAATACTTAATTTAGTAAGATTTATGAGATATTTTCCTCATGGGACAAAAAAAAAAAAAAAAAATCCCCATAAGGTCAAAATATCTCTTCGGTCAAAATATCTCTTCGGTCAAAACCCCCCTCCCCTCTTCTCTCTCTCTCTCTCATCTCTCCTCTCTCTCTCTCTCTCTCTCTCTCTCTCTCTCTCTCTCTCTCTCTTTCTCCTCTCTCTCTCTCTCTCTCTCTCTCTCTCTTCTCTCTCTTTCTCTCTCTCTTCTCTCTCTCTCTCTCTCTCTCTCTCTCTCTCTCTCTTCTCTCTCCTCTCTCTCTCTCTCTCTCTCTCTCTCTCTTCTCTTCTCTCTCCTCTCTCTCTCTCTCTCTCTCCTCTTCTCTCTCTCTTCTCTCTCTCTCTCTCTCTCTCTCTCTCTCTCTCTCCTCTCTCTCTCTCTCTCTCTCTCTCTCTCTCCCCAGCGTTCTATCTGTTTCTAGTAGAAAATCAGTGTGAAGCCAGGTGCCAGCAGCCTTTACTGCAGCCATCAGTTCACAGCTGAACTCACTGCTGCATGATCCCGCTTTCATTTCTGCCTCTATCTGATAGGCTACACTCCACCGCAGCCAGTTCATATAATTAACCTGTCAGCAGGATCAGCCTGGGTTAGACTTTGCTGTCCAATCTCATATTGAACCTAAATATTCTCACAGCTCCATCCAACCAGAGAAAGACTCTTTAATTTCATAGACCGTCCCTGACCTGCTTTTCTCTTTGCTCTGCTGGCGCATGTGGCAATTTATCTATTAGTCAATTATTCAATAATCTATTAGTATTGGTCACTCTTTATCTTCTTTGCAACTCTGGACACCATCTTCGGTGTTCATTTTACTCATTTCCTTTGTAATTGATCGATACATTCTGCTAGTTCAATAGGGCGAAAAAAGATAAAAATTGATTAATTACAATTGGTCAAACGCTCTCTTTATCTTTATAACTACATACTTCCTTCCTAACAGTGTCCTTTGCTCATTCTAATTGAGGTTAAATGTGAAGTGGGTAATGTTTTGGATGTTACAATTCTCAGATACACCAGTTAAATATGCAGAGACAGCTATCTGTAAGCCATTCTGCCAACTCTGTCTCTTTTGCAAACACACACACACACACACACACACACACACACACACACACACACACACACACACACACACACACACACACACACACACACACACACACACACACACACACACACACACACACACACACATTAATACTATAGCGCTATCAAAATCAGTCAACACAAATGGAGAAAATATGATCTTAGAAATCTACCTATTATTTCTTTAATTGGATACACAATATATTTTCTATATATTGAAAAAAAAAACATGTTATTCCATATGTTGAGCTCTAAACGGCGTTCAAAAGTGTACACTTACCATTCGAAAGTTTGGTGTCAGTAAGATTTTTAAATGTTTTTGAAAGAAGTCTCTTATTCTCACCAAGGCTGCATTCATTTGATCAAACTCAGAAATCATTCTAATATGATGGTTTTGTGCTCAAGAAGCATTTTTTTGTATTATTATCAATGTTGAAAACAGTTGTACTGCTTACTATTTTTTTTTTTTTTTTTTGTGGAAACCATGATACTTTTTGAGGATTCTTTAGTGAATTGAATGTTCGAAAGAGCAGGATTTATATTTTATATAAAATATTTTGTAACATTATAAACTTTTACTTTTGAATCAACAAGCATGTGGCATAGCAACCTGATGCTGTCATTTATTTTTCTATAAATGTAAGACTTCTTACTTGTAAATCCCATTATGTTATAATCCCTTCAGTTACTGATCTCAAACAAATATTATTTATATTAGAGTACACTCAGGATTAGTCAATTTAAAAGTTAAATGTAAGATTAATATTTATAAAATATTTTTTTTAGCAAACACTATTGTACTGCTTTTCTCTGTTAGAAGCCAATGTGCATACTTTCTCGCTTCATGAAGTCTGTGAAGTGTAACTGAGACACTTTGTCTGGATGAGCTTTATGCACAATGGAAATAATCGTGTGAATGTATTACATTGTACTAGAGAAAAACACCTCTCAACAGCACACACTCCTCAACAACAACCAACAAGAAACTTCTTATGAGTGCCTTTACAGTTTTAAACTAAATTATCTTATGATTTTGACAGCTTGTGTCATGTGCTTTTCCCACTGCATAATTACACAAAATATTCAAATGTGTTTATCCCACAGAAATACATCACTTCAGTGTTGTTATTGTGAACTGAATCTATAACTTGTTTTCTTTAATTAAAATAATGCGGAAATAATAATAATAAAAAATATTAGTTGAAAAACTCAAATAAAGTTTAATTAAGTTATAGTATTTGTAAAAGAAAAAGAAAAGAAAAAGAAAAAAGAAAACTTATATACAGTAAATGACAAAAGCACAAACAAAATGACTAAATTCAAATTATTATATTACACTAAAATAACACTGCGTCACTTATGCCATAAATGCAAATAGTTGTTGACTATTTTCACTATCAGTTATTATTAATTTTATCGATGAGTTGTTGCAGCCTCCCTTCACTGGACCAGTGCAAGATCACAGCGCATGTCGGCAAACTCAAATTGCAAAATGGGATGGGTTTGCAATGGTAACAGTGTGCTGTGAAGCGTACACAGGCACCTATGTGAGCGAGAGGATGGCATTACTTAAAAATGGAGAGCGAAAGAGTGACAGGCGTCAGGGGACACGACGCGGCCCAGACATGTACGGGACAGCCAACAGAGGCGGGAAATTAACGAATGAAAACAGATCCAATGAGGCGTGAAGGAGCCTCTCCTCTCATTCGTTGGCAGTAAATGAAGCTCTTTCTCAGCCTAACTTCAGTCGCAAGGCTCTAGGGCCCAGGAGGACGAATGAATGAGACGCCCGACAGGCAGACAGGGGAAAAACAGGAATGAGCCTCTGTAGGGACAAAGCACAAATGTGTTTGTTTGGCAACCATGTTTGCTTTGACGGTGGATACTTATGAGAAGCCATCCCTGTTGAATCTTCAGCAGGGAAGGCTAATGTACATGAGGGTTTTCTATGTAATAGCACTCACGAGGGAGATGCAACTTAACTGCATCTGTAAACACGAGTGGAGTGAATGGCATAAATGTGCAGGCATAGATGCAATCAAAACTGATCTCTAAAGGAGGGAAAATGCATGTCTATGGCACTTTCTGCCACACATTCCACTCATTTATTGCCACTGATTGGCTATTACACGTTGCAGCCATGATTATGAGGCTGACAGCGAGAAAGCTCTAAACACAAACAATGCAAAGCTGGAGGCAATTTATATCTTCAATATCATCATCATCATCATTGCAGTTATGATTGCTCTAACCTTTAGGGGCATATGGGGGGAGAAGCGTGGTACTTGTTTTAATTATATCCACGGGGAGTTTGGTTAACCGCTGTAACTATCGTTGCTTTCTGTACAAATTTTTACTTCCACCACCAGCCACAAGAAATTGGCACCTCTTAATCTTAATCTTTCTCTTTGCACCGTCCTTTTCTATTCTACATTTTTCTCCTGTTCACACAAACAGGCAGACAATCACACATACACACAAAAACTACATGAGCACATTCTCAATGCTTGAATATTTGAGGAACGCATCTCTGTCTGGAGCCTATTCGTCATTTCCAGGAGGCCGTCAGTCTGGCAGCTCGATGACAAATGGCAGACACGACGATAGGCTGGTATGACATGTGCATGTGAGTGTGCATTGCTTATGTGAGCAACAACTCTACTATCACTCAGCCTCTTCTGGCCTAAAGGAGACTAAATGCATATAAAAAAAAGGTTATAGTCCATAAATGAAAAAAATAGGTATTTTGTGGTAGACGAGTAAAGAACTGAATAGACATTACAAAACACAACTTTAGAAAGACAATACAGTATTGTACAGCTATAGAATAGAACAGCTCTATTCAGATTGTAGGGTTAATGTGTTATGGCTAAGGTTAGGTACATTATAACCCTATTTCTCTGATTATAGAGGAAAGTTATTAAAATGCCTTCCATGACCAAATAAAAAAGGATGTTGATCCTGCAGATGCTCTACTTTGGTAAATCACATCATGACAGTTTTGTGACCTGGCTCAAAAAAAGAAAAAAAAGAAAAGAGGACTCTACAGTCATCAGCCTGCACAACTCTCACAAGCTGGCCTCCGTTACACACTCAATGCAAGAGTGGATGTCTATTTAGCGTAGCAGAAGTGCAACAAAATAATGCTTCTCGAAAAAGAAAGCGAAGATGATGAACGAGCAACAAGAAAGCACAAAACTGAAAATACAGTAAATACAAACAAGAGTTCGATGTTAGTTGCCAACAGCACAGCAGCTCCAGACAAAAAAATGACACTCAAAACCAATGTTGCTCACGTATAGAGCGGAATCAACTCAACATCCGCGTCTGTTTTTAGACCTTCCCACTTAGCTCTCTCCAGCGCTTGACAGCATTTCTAATATTAACGCGAGTCCTAAAGCTATTTCCTGCATAACCCTTCATTTTCCAGTGATATTTTTATGAGCTTTTCTCTTTTGTAATGTCTCTCAGCCATCTCTCTTTCTACAGTCTTTTTTTCAAATCTCACTCTTGCTCGTTCTCTCTCCTCCACAGTCATAAACCCCCTAATGCTGATTGGCTACACGTTTGCTGTCGTGTCAGATTGTGTCGGTCCGACCAACTTTCAAACAGCGTTTTTTCAAATATCGCTTACCCCACCTTTAAGTAAATGTGCTAAGACAGACTAACAATGTCTCCCTCCATGCACTATCTATGTTTTCCGGTGATGTATTCTGGAGGACGGTATGATGTATAGATAGATAGATAGATAGATAGATAGATAGATAGATAGATAGATAGATAGATAGATAGATAGATAGATAGATAGATAGATAGATAGATAGATAGATAGATAGATAGATAGATAGATAGATAGATAGATAGATAGATTTTCAAATGCTTTTTTACTGTGCTCTCACTAACAGACTGGCACCAATGATGTGAGAACAGGAAAGAAGTGACAACCACACTGACACAGACATGCCTCCAGTCACAGAGGTCCTACTCTGAACCATAACGGATTAGGCAGCTGTAACATGTTCCCAGTCAAACACACCTTTAGGGGCCAGAGCAGACAGGTTTGTGACCAGTGCACACGTGGGACCATGCATGACGCGTGCAGGCTGACCGTTGCTGAATCAAAGACAGTCAAAGATCAAAGACACACTGTCTACTCAGCAGTGACACACTGTCTGTGCCAACTGGAGATACCCTATGGACAGGTCCCAGATAAGCAGGAACACACTGCTTGAGCCGCAGAATAAAACTGCTTACTACACTGGATTACTTTGCATCCCAAAGGTGCGGATTTGAGGCTTTGTATGAGAACACACCAAATCCTCACTGGATTTTCAGGACAATACAATATACTCATCTCTTCACCAATTCCTCTTGCAGTGCACAGAACTTTCTGTGTGCCATTGCTGAGTCTGAGTCATAAGTCCATCTTACATTATTCTCTCATACTGCTACTGTAAATGAATCAAATCAAAGTTTATGAGATTTCAAAACTGCACTTGTTAAAATGTTTATATTTAATCTGTCTGCTACAGATTCTATTATTTATTCTAAAAACAAGAAAAACTAAGTCTGACTGGACAAAACACTTTCTGTTGGCTTCATAGCAGATACATAAGTATTCAGTTATTTTGCAATAACATCCTTTTGACCCATTGTTCATTCTGTAATTTGTTTTGTCTGCGGCTGTGAACAGTATTTTGTACAGTCATTTATAAAGATAACATATTTTGAGAACTTTGAATCTAGTTCACCTTGAAATGTTGAACAAAATGTTCTGTTAACAGAAAGCAACCCTGGAGTCTCAATGTGATTCCAGTTCTTGTTTGAATTAAAAACAAATCCCAGTGCAATGGGAATGAGTTTTTTATTTATTTATACACTATATAATATTGGTCTCTTATATAAGGCTAGGTTTAAATTTAGTTTTGGTTTTAATTTAGAGGTAATTAATTAAATAAAAATCTCAACATTTTGTAAACTATACATATAACGTGGTACACATACTATAATATTACATTTTAAAATCACAAATTGCATTCAATTGTTTCAATTCTTTTAATTTTTAGATATAATTACCAACACTAATAAAAACAAATGAGTTGTATACTGTCACGCGCTGCTGTGATGAATCGCACAATGACAGGAATACAATTACAACAAGCTTTAATATAACACGCAGAAAAACTCAGAAGAACAAGGGTACAGCTACCTGCAAAAATGAACGGACAAAGGAACAGACAAAAACTCCTAGTATAAATGCATGAGGCAAACAAAATCAGGTACACAGCTGAACAGAATAGCTAATCAATCAGTAACAAAGGAGATTAATGGGAACTCAAACAGGCAGGTGAACTGGGAAAATAATCAACAGAAACAGAACATGACCGTGGCATATACAAATATTTAAATTATACATGAGGCCATTTTTGTATAAACTTTCAAGTGATATAATTAGGTTTCTACTTCAATTCGTTGTTGAAATACAAACATTTACATGGTGACTGATTTTCAAGACGATCAGCTGAAGTTAAAACCAGTTCATCAGAATGGGGAAGAAAGGTGATTTAAGTGACTTTGAACGTGGCATGGTTGATGCCTTGTTGATGTATATCAGAAACTACTGTTTAACTGGGATTTTCACACACATCCCAGACAGCAAATACACTGTAAAAAATAATACCGTACTTTTTACGGTAAAAAACCGGCAGCTGTGGTTGCCAGAACTTTACCGTCAAAAATACGGTAGCAACGTTATTGGTTTTACAGACTTAACTTAAAATTTACAGTAATAAACCGTATTTTTTATTATCTGATATAATGTTAATTTCCCAACCTATTGAAGTATTGATATCTGTTTTGTACCATTGTAATACACTGACAACCAACAAACACCAGAGCAGTGATGAGTCACATGATGAATCAAAGCTCTTCACAAGCAGATCTTCCACAAGAAAGTCAACACTGATATATAGAAGCTGCACAGTGTGATTCACACAAACACTAAACACCATCATGGTAACACACATGAAATTTAAAAAATGCAATAAACGTTAATTTAACAACATTAAATGTAACATAAAACCCTAATGTACATAACTGATTAGAAAATAACTAAGAAAACGATGAAGAAATTAATTATTTCAACAAAAAATACATAAAATGTGAAGTGTCACGCAGGGAATTGTGGGAATGTCAATTTACGGGTTTTCACTGTAAATTATACAATGAGTTGTTCTTTTTCACTTTCAAAAACTGTAAATTTAACGGTATTTTACAGTAAAATTACATTAAATGTACCATTAAATCTATCACAGTTATTTACCGTATTTAGTACGGTAACTTTCTGTTAACCAATTAACAGTTTTGCACTGTAGCATTTTTACAGTCTTTTACTGTTAAAATCACGGACATTTTTTACAGTGTAGTGTTGGCCCAGATCCGGCTGCGCATGGATTCCACATGTACCAGCTGTGGCTCTGATCTGGGCAGACACTATGCTGTCTAGGGTTTACAGAGAATGGTCATAATAAAAGCGAAAATATCCAGTGTGCAGCAGTTCATTTTTGTGCAGCAAAAATGCCTTGTAGATGCCAGAGGTCAGGAGAATGGCCAGACTTGTCGAGCTGATAGAAAGGTAACATTTACTCAATTAACCACTCGTTACAACCAAGGTCGGCAGAAGAGCATCTCTGAAGGCATAACACGTCGAACCTTGAACCAGATGGACTACAGCAGCAGAATAACACACCGAGTGCCACTCCAGTCAGCTAAGAACAGGAAACTGAGTCAACAGTTCGCACAGCCTCAACAAAATTGGACAATAGAAGATTGAAAAAACACCTAGTCTGAGGAGTCTCAATTTTTCTGCTGCAACATTCAGATGGTAGGGTCAGAAATTGGTTTAAACAACATAAAAGCATGGACCTATCCTGCCTTGTATCAAAGGTTCAGGCTGGTGGTGGTGATGTAGGGGATATTTTCATGCCGCACTTAGTACCAATTGAGCATTGTTTAAATTGTTGCTGACTATGTCCATCCCTTTATAACTATAGTGTATCCATCTTTTGCTGGCTACATCCAGCAGGATAATGCATTATTTCACAAAGCTCAAATCATTTTAAACTGGTTTCTTGAACTCCAATGGCCTCCACACTCATCAGATCTCAATCCAATAGAGTACGTTTAGGATGTAGTGGAATGGGAGTTTAGCATCATGGATGTGAACTGAAGCCATCAAATCTGCAGCAACTGAGTGATGCTATCATGTCAATATGTACCAAAATCTCTGAGAAATGTTTCCAGCACCTTGTTGAATCTATGCCACGAAGAATTGAGGAAGTTCTGAAGGTAAAAGGGACTCCATCCCCAGGTACTACAAGGCCATGGACAGTGAGTGCATGTAGGCTCTATTTATCTCCTCCAACTGCTGTTTGGCTATTCATTTTTAATTGTCACTACTAGTAGCAGCCAGACAAGATGTGTAAATGCAACCTGTCATGAAAAGTGGTTGAGTTGTTTACTTTCTAATTATTAAGTCCTTCACCAGCTTGACCCATTCATGCCTATTCATAGAACAACAAGGTGGGCATCATCTAATTGACAGGGTTATCAGCCAATCATAACTATGGTGGCACAGTCTCTGAGTTTTCACCTCTATTTCTGTTATCCTCTCACTTCATGCTTCAGGGCCTCAGTAAGAAACACACAGTGATGCAAAAAAGAGGCCTCCTGATTGTTGCTTTAGAGAAAACTAAGCGGTTTACACACTATTTTATTTTTGTACTGAATATGATTTTCTCATCTACATTTTTGATGAGCCACTGCCTCCCTTTACTTCAAAAACAGTGACAATTTACTGTGCTGTGCATCATATGTGCTCCATATCCAGCAGGAAAACACCACGCATTAGTCCGAATTAATACTTCATAATTTCAAACATTAACACCCACCTATCATTGATTATTTTTAACCACAGTTAGCTAATAAGATTCTTCGAACTATGATCTTGAACTGAGTGCATGCATTCAGGTATGTATTTTAAATGGTGCAACACACAGGAAAATATCTTGTTCATAGCATATCTATGACCTAGTATCTTCCACTTGAAATAATCCCAACCATAATTGTATCACTGGCATCCCCTCTTTGGTAAGGAAAATAAGTATTTTATAGCACTCATATATTATGTGTGTTCATGTGGGTATTTCAGGGTGAAGGGGAGGAGAAGCTGTTTGCGTATATGTGCGTACATGACATTTCTATCCGAACTCAGAGGTGCCTTTCTTTGAGTGCTGTCTTGGACTCAGGAGGAGGTGAAAATAATTTCTACCTAGCAAAGAAAAGTCACAAGTCATGTCTCAACCATCATTCCTATATGCCTTAGAGTGACTCACTTTATCCGTTGACAAACTGTATATTTTTTCATGACATTTGACATTAACAGTTCTGGTGATAAATAATCAGAGCTGTCAAATGTGCCTACCTGATTTCACTGAAAAAGTCTATTGATGATCACGACAAGCATTCAATCAACAGCACATCTCAATCATAAGGTATCTAGCTGAGGTTCTGCTGTGTTGTTGATCTGATGCTTTTGTTGCTATGTATTTTGGGTGACAACTTGTATTCAGGGGCTTGATATGAGTGTGTTTGGGTCTTTTGTTACACCACTGTAAACTATGATTATAGCCTCTGGGTAAATGCCAATCAAGCCAAGTGCTTCCAGACTGCTACCATGAGTTATCTCAGCCAATCAGTTTGGAGATCGTGTTTGGTATGGAGATACATCAGAAGGAGAAACTGCACTTACTGCAAGGGTTGCTATTTTGGGTTTCCAAGAAAAATAATCCAAAAAGGAAGGGAAAAACAAGATTAAATTTCATTGTGTGTGGAGAAGACTAAAGATGAATGAGTCAGAGGAGAGGAAAGAGAGAGAATGAGGAAGACGAAAGACAGAAATAGAGAGAGATAAGGGAGGAATCGAAGACTGAGTGAGAGGGAGCGATAAGGAGAGAGACCGAGAGAACGGCTCACATTCGCTGAATCTATCGCCAGACCTTTGGGTGAAAAATTACAGCCAGTCACTGCAGGGCACGAGTGACTTCCTAACCACTTTAATAAACTGAGGAGAATGTGATTGCACAGTTAGATAGTCTGTCAGTGTGTTAATGAGAAACAAGCTTTTATCAGAGTCAGCTACTCCAGAACCACCTGGACACATTAGCGTAAAAACCCATAATCAACCATCTACGATCTCTTTAATAAAAGAACAAACAGCCTCCCCAGCAACCCTTGCACTTTACCTTTAAATAGACATATGAAGACAGAACACTCATACCAAAGCATACAAGAGAAACTGTAGCAGTACATATAGAGTTATATTACTGAAAGTAGGCTATAATAAAAAATGAAATAGTGGCTATAAATATTGATATTTTTATCATTATATAAGGATGGATGGATGGATGGATGGATGGATGGATGGATGGATGGATGGATGGATGGATGGATGGATGGATGAAGCAATTTATAGATGCTTATACAATGCATATAAAATAAAAATAGCATAATATTTTAGATATTAAACAGAACAAAACTAAATATAATCATATATATATATATATATATATATATATATATATATATATATATATATATATATATATATTATATATATATATATATATATAGGCTTGTTATAGACTAAAATAATTAAGAACAAATACTCGTGTGATTCTTTTTTGCAAATAACAACTTTACACATTCTGTTATTTTTTTAAGAAGATAAACCAAAACATGTGTAAGTGTTGGGCTTGTAGCAGAACATGCATATATAAAGACTCAATACGGGTGGATTTCTGCAGCACTGCTCTTTATGCATTTCGCTCACACTTCTCCATAACAACAACACTCTTTGCTATTTTTGCCTCATCAGATGACTCAGCCAATCAAACCAACTAATGCTGTTAAGAAATACAAAATGTATCTGCTAGAGTTTGAGAGAAAGCTACTTGGCAACCTTTTCACCCACATTATTGATTGTTTTTAAGTTTAAAAGTGAGTCATTATGGTAATACTAATTTTAATACTATTATTGATGCCGAATGCAACTTCAGAAGGAACACATATCTCACTTCAAGGACTAATTTGAGCCGCACTATTGGTTGTATCAAAGAAAGACACGAAAAGAAAAAGGTTTAGAATCATCTCTGCTCTCAGACAGAATGAAGGGCACATTTGATGGAACGGCACCCAAAGCTTATTTTTGGATTCGCTCTTTGGGGTGACCCTTGCCTAGACCTTCTGAAGAGTCAGTCCTAGAACAGGTTTCCAGAACATTTTTCTGGCAACAGTGGAATGAGGCAATCTATGTAAAGCACATTCAGGGCCTCCCTAAATCTGCTCAGAGGTAGCACAAAATCCCTCTGAGACTGAAGAATGGAGAACAAAGCATGCCGTTAAATCACCAAGCTATTCCCAGCACATGCTTGTTTGATTGGTGTACTCGCTTGAACATAAAAAGCTATAGAAAACGTCTGGCCACATTGTGTTCATCTTCAGCGCTCACGCATGCTTGTGTTTGCCATCTATTGTCTATTTGTCTATTTTTCAGAAACCTCCTTTTTGTACTTCTACTTAGAGCTTAATTCTCATGGTAGGTTCAACAGAACCCCTATGACCATTTAATGAGTACCTACTCAATAGACAAGCCCAATCTGCAAGGACTCGTCATTTTTACCTCTCTGATCAAAGAGGCCTGGCAGGAACTCACTCTATTATTCACATGCAGGAAGGTCTCTCGTCCCCATTTTACAAGACCTCTCGTACCCATTTGAGTTAAGTGATCCGTGTTCTGATCGAGATACAATGATCGAGATACAATGTTTGGGCAGGAAGTCGTGGTGGGTTAAAGGCCTGCGGGCAGGATGGGAGCGACAGAGAAGCAGGAGATGGGGGGTGGGGGGAGTTGAAGCCTTGAAATGAAAGTGAAAATGAATCCCACCAGTCTGCCAGAACCAGAGTTGGAAGGTGAGAGCCTCTTAATCCATTTCCGGCGCCACCTCTGCCTGCCCTTGCGCTCTCTACACTGGGTTTCAAAATGGAAGGTGACAGATTGTGAGCAAGAGCGAGCGGCAGAGAAGGCTAATCGGCCAGCCCTTCCAGGCTCCGGCTCCACTGTATCCCTTTGGGCCAAGAACAGGCCCAGGCCTCCAGCAGGAGATAGATATATATAAATATACGCTCACACTGCAGATGCAAAGCAGCGGGTGGCTGATGACTTATAGGCAGATCTGGCAGCCTGCTCCTTTTCTCCAATGTGCAGAATTACTCATGTGAAACTCAGGCTCAATCAGGAAAGTACGCTGAATACTGAAACAATCATCATTAATCACCACTCTGCCGGCTCAGGGTGAGTTTCCAATTAGCATTTGGGCACTGGTTTCCTTGCCACCAATATCCCAGCATGCCGTGTTTGTCTTCTCCCTTACACATCTATCTGGTCAGGGCCGCGCGCAGTTGCAGAAGTGCCTGCATGTTTATTTTATGTTGACAGCCGGTGGCGAAGTGCGAATGCTGGGCACGTGGTCTTACAGGACCCGTGACACAACTTCGAACTCATTTGGCTTCCAATGGTGAAATTAATGATGCAAGTTATCAATGTGCCAATCAAGCAAACGCAAAGGAAAACACAATGCTGACTTTGTGAGTTTTTAACAAGTATCTAATAAAAAGCGCTGTCGATGCACCATAAAACAATATCCCGTTACTTATAATAAACCATAAACATTCATTGCTTTCTTATTCATTCGAAATAAACCGCAATTGAGCAGAACGGTTTATGAAGATTGGCGTGTGATGGTTTTACGCATCTCTGACAGTGGTGGGGGCGAGAATGGCAAGAGGTTTGTCGAGCTGAATGCAGGCACAGTGTCTCTGTTTGATGCTGACTGGCATAATGTACTGCACTGTGCCCAATCTAGTGTTCTGGACGGAGTCGCCTTTTGTCCGGTCATATCCGTGTGTGAGCAGACACAATGTCTATTCAGACCCCAGGCCTCTGCTGGGCTTTTCACTTTGTCTCTCTTTATCTTCTCTAGTGTAAACTTGCAAGAATGGAATGGCGGGTACAGTCACTTCAATTTGCTTCAGATAAAGCCTCGCTAACAGGGATCATGAGTGGCTCAGTCAACCCTATCATTCTGAGGGGATCTCCTTGCGAAAACGACATCTAGAGGCTATCTGATGGATACCAGCTACAAAAGTGCCAATCTTCCTATCTGCCTGCCTCAGTGTTAGCTTAGCTTATGAAACAGCACTGTGTAATCTTTGTGATTACAGTGTTGTATTATGGCATATGATCACCCAGTATGTTTAAGCAAGCCAGCACTTCCCCACTAACAAGATAATGCTACCTAAACCATTCCATCGTGGTTAAATTATGAAGATGGATGGGATTCTCGAGCACTATGTGGAAAGGAGCTGTTGCCATGGAGAGCAACTTCGTGATGTTGAATGCAGGTGTAGCCAGAAATAAAGATTTTGATGCGAAGTCAGTGAAGGACATAAAACATCTTATCTACCCAAGATAAGATGTTTCATGACATGATTTATACAATGATGGAGGGGAAATTCACTATTGACGATGCAGCAACCGTGACATGTTGTGAATAATAAAGATGGCTTTTTGCTTTGCTTACAATCTCTTTCTGTAAAAATAGGACAGAGCAAGTATTGTGTGAGCAACAACAGACTAGAATGTACAGTTATTTGCCCCCTTGGTTAATATGATTAAATATATATATATATTATAAAATCGAGCCTTTTATTGAAGTACAATAATTGAAAGTGGGAAAAAAACACATTATTAAATAAATGGTTTTCTCCAAAACAGAACTCCCCTTTTTTAAAATACCTTTTGCAACCTCCCTTTTCCAAGACAACAGCTCTGAGTCTTCTCCTATAATGAGTGTGTAGAAAACCTGACAAGAGATCAGAGACCATTCCTCCATACAGAATCTCTCCAGATCCTTCAGATTCCCAGATCCATGTTGGCCCTTCTTCCACTCATTTTATAGGGTTCAGGTCAGGGACTAGGATGGCCATTGCAGATGCTTGGTTTTGTGCTCAGTGACCCATTTTAGTTTTGATTTTGATGTTTGTTTTTGGACATGGGGTACTGTTGGAAGATCCAAATATGGCCCGTTATAAGATTTCTAGCACAGGCTGTCAGGTTTTGATTTTTTATCTGTCGGTATTTAATCGAATCCATGATGGCATGTATCTGAACAAGATGTCCAGGACCTCTGGCAGAAAAATAGGCCCACAGCATTTCATTTTACTGAGTATTTCATTTTACACATGGGGTACTTTTTTTGATCCCTGTATGAACCAAACCCATATTAAGTGTTTGCTTCCAAAAAGCATTTTTTTTTGTTTCATCTGTCCATAGAACGTTTGTAAATGACACTTCTGGAACTTCAAACGGGACTGGTTCTATGGTCAGATGAAAAAAGCTTTTTGGCAGCAAACACTTGGGTTAAGATAACAAAAAAAGTATCCCGTGTGTAAAATGAAATACTCTGCTGTATCTTTAATGCTGTGGGCCTAATTTTCTGCCAGAGGTCGTGGACATCTTGTTCAGATACATGGCATCATGGATTCGATCAAATACCAACAGATAAAAAATCTAAACCTGACAACCTCTGCTAGAAATCTTATGGGCCATGTTTGGATCTTCCAAAAACAAACATTAAAATCAAAACAAAAACGGGTCACTGAGCACAAAACCAAGCATCTGCTATGGCCATCCTAGTCCCTGACCTGAACCCTATAAAAAAAAAGTGGGCTGAACTGAACCTTTGGAGAAAAACATGTATTTCATAATGTGAATAATGTGATAATGTCCCTAATAGGCCCTGGACCCCAGTTTGAAAACCCCTGGAAAGTTGTAAGGCAATTCAGAGACTAATGTATTTGAAAATACATGTTTTGTAGAAAAAAAAAAAGCCTTGTAAAAAGCCTTGTAGGGACATCAGTTTTCCATCCAAAACACAACATATTCTTATTACCAACAATGTTGGTTGCTTCAACTGGGAATAACTTAAGGCCTAATAAAGATGGCTCAGATTAGTCCAAACATGTCATGCTGCAGAGGGGAGGGTGGAGGGAAAAAGCACAATTAGTAAAATATAAACAGTGTTAGTTTATAATGAGGATGACGCAGTGTGATTTTCATAGAGAGTGCCGGTGGCTTAGAGGGTATGTGTGTAAACTAGGCAGTTTGACCACTGTCAGCACCTCTCCCTGTAATCAGACAGGCCATATGCCAAGAATCAGAGAGCATAGGCTTACGCAATCCTCTGAGCACACACGTCACTCGACACATGCATACATTGTCTACATTGCATACATTGTCTAAATTACTGCCAACCTCAACTGCAAACACATATCTAACATGAGCATACAGGGAGGGTTTACAAACTATTTAAGTCATAAAGGATTGTAATAAGGTTTCACTTAACCAAGTATTTAACATAATATGTGCGATCTCATTGCAGATATGTTGTGACATTAGCACATCCCCCTTGTGACGTTTAAGGTACCTCATTAACACATCTTATTTGATACTACAGTATGCCATTGTCAAAAATTTGTTGCTTTAATCTATCAAATTAAAGTGTTACCAATAACATAAAAACTGAATTTTTCAAAAGAAAAGAAAATGGAGATGGATTAAAGCAAAGGAGAGAAATGTCAAATTCTCAGTCACTTACTCAAAAAGTGTATTCAAAACCCCATTGCAGCAGTGTTAAGTAGTTTTTTGGTAATTTAATGCCAGGGTATTACAACACAAAGCATGTTAAAATAAATATAGCCTACATTTGTTTTTTTTTACGAATATATTGGCACACATTTTGCGCATAAATCAAGTCTAGCTTTGCATGTTTTTATGTATAAAAAATATTGCAAATAACATCCATCAAACACTATAAAATGGTCTGGTTGTATATTTTGTATGTTTTGCAACCATTGCTGTTTGGTCTAATAAAATACACTGTATTTACATTTTAATGCAACTTAAATTAATTTGGTGTTGTCCAATGTTTCCGTAATGTTTTATTTTGATTACGTTATTTTTTTATTTTCTAAAAAGAATGTTTCTTTTTTTAAATCTTATGATGTCTTAACCTCAACCGTTATGCAATGTTGTGAAATGTTACTGGTATCAATCCATCCATTTATTCACCCATAGCTCTTCAGTGCCAAGCACAGAGCATGAAAACTTTCCTGTGTCAAGGGGCATGAAACACTGTTTTATATCACTGGTATCACACACATTTTCATGCATATTCACTGCCAGTAAAATAAGCACTCTAGGTGAAGTGGGCTGTTTAAACTTCACTTGCCTTCTCTCACCTGAGAGACTCTTGACACAAATGTCATTTTGAGATTGCTTGTTGTTTTTTGCAACTACTTATTTAGGCACCTTTGTTGTTTGGCCCAGACAAACCACTGAGGCCTGCAACTAGTGCTGGTACATTGTACGCTTGGATATGTGTCTGCCAGCACAGCCGAGACACTTGACAAATAAAGAAACTCTCAGACAGAAATGTCAGGTAATCTTTAACCTCCAGCAACGAGAGAAAAACATAAAACACGCCACCATTATATTTCCCATTATGTTTTGGTTGAACCCCCTGAACACAAATCAATTTATTTCATGTCTTTCAGAGTTCATTGATTGAGTAGACAAGCCATGAAAGAACTCCTGTGAGAATATTAACTGTCTAGGAAATATAGTAGCATTGTTTAGAGGCAAAGTGCTACTTTACATTCAGTATACAGAGTGTAAACATTAGTGGACAACATCTACATGCAATATTGACATCTATACACAGCAGATGAATGTGTTTGTGAAGACAAGCCCTTGAGCATTTCTTAATGGAAAAAACGTGACAATGGAAACGTTTGCCACCTTTTCACATGCACTGGACAGGATGCCCTTCATGGCCCTCCTAGTCTGCTCCTACTGAAAAGGCTTGATCAGTGTCAAATACTGCCTTGCTTAGGAAAAAGTCAAAATTGTGTCGACTTGTTGTTCTCCGATGCAAGAATTCAAAGAATAAACGGTTTCCATTGAAGGACTCAGAGCATTGTTTGCCGTGGCAAAAGGCTGCAAATAACTATATAGAGAGAACACCGCTACAGAACAACTGTTGCTATAGAATTCTTACCAAAATGCTGTTTAAAGAGTAGACAATGTACAATAAAATTTCAGTGATAAACCTAATCTAACAACAACTTTTGTTAATAACACTCTGTCGATCCAACTGTCCGTAGGCGGGGATACAAAAAATGAAAGAGTAAAAATTATCCATTTACACATTCCATTGACACTGTAACAATACAAAGCAGGTTGAAAATCGCTGAACTTACACTTTACTATGTAACGCGACATTGGGTTTGTGAAAGGCGCTATATAAAATAAACGTATTATTATTATTTACGGAAAGTATAAATTCTTCTTCTTAAAAAAAAACATATATATGTATATATATTGGCGCACACTTTGCTAGTAAACCAAGTCTGTTTACAAGCTTTGAATGTTTTTCTGTATAAAAAATAACACAAATAGCTAGGGGTGTAAGAAAAAATCGATACACTTGAGTATCGCGATATTTTATTTTGCAATACTGTATCGATTTTCAAAAACGCAATATCGATTTTTTTTTTTTTTTTTTTTTTTTTTTTTTTTTTTTACAAGCAAAAGTTTTCATGGGACCGTGGTTCCCGTTTATGTTGTGTTTAAATCCCTACCACTAGATGGCTATGCTGAGATGCACCACTAGTGTCATGTCATCATCCTTTTTTGATTAATATATGCGCGAGGGAGAGAGAGCAAGACCATAGAAATCATTAGCAAGACAGCGCGCGTGTTGTTTGAAGACGTGCGAGTGCGCGCGGCCGGGGCTCTCTCTCCCTCTCTCTCTGCTCGTTTGCGCAGCAGTTATTCTACATCACTCACCGATCAAAAAAGGCTTTGGCGGGACACAAATTTGCTTTGGCGGTGCCAAAAAGCGGACGATCTGACGGGTTTTAGAAAAATTAAATACAACCCGAAACTACTAAACAGACCCGGCCTTTATTTACCCAAACCTGTTGCCACACCAGGCGTGTAAAAGAGACATGCGTCTATTTGGGACTCGGCTATTATTTGAAGTTTTACGGTATGTTGTGTTGGATGTACCCTGTGTATTAATAATAGTGCAAGCATTTTTTTAATGACATATTGCACCTCAGATTGCACCTTATGTGTTATGTATTAGCCTAGATGTCACAGACAGTCAGGGGCTATGTATTTTCTTTAACTGACTATTTAGCTACATTTGTTCCTCAATGTTTCCTTTAGGAATCGTGTTCGTGTTTTTGCAACACAAAACGTGTTGGACGTAGCCTACCCTGTGTAATAGGAAAAGTGCAAGCATTTTTTTATTGACACAATTATAATAATGAATAGCATCACACATAATGTGTTATGTATTGTGACAGGGGGTATGTATTTTCTTTTATCATGGCCTACTTGAGCATATACAAATTTGCTCACTAAGAACCTGTGAACCACAACCCCAAACTGGCAGTTTGATTTTCTGTGTACTGAATTGTTTACCTAAAGTATAAACTTATTTGACTTTTATGCACATCATGTCTTTTTTTAAAAAAAAAAAAAATACTTTTTCTAAAATTATAGTCCTACTTAAAAAAAAAAAAAAAAAAAAATCGCAATATATCGCCTTATGCACAGTATCGAAATATATTGCAATATATTGAATCGTGACCCAAATATCGTGATACGTATCGTATCGCCAGATTCTTGCCAATACACAGCCCTACAAATAGCCTGGTTGATATTTTTTGACAACATCTACATGTATTGCAATCTATAGAGAATGTATTTATGTGGACAAACTTGACATTGTTCTTCCATTAAGAAGTACGCAACTTTGTCTCTAACTTCCTGTGTGCTCTCACCCTGTCTCTTCCAATTCTTCTGCCACCTATTAAAATGGGTAAAAAAAACTGTTCTTCTGAATATAACTTGGTTCCATAAAGGCTATAAATTTGTGATGTAGATGTACACTTTCCCGGTCCTTGTCCCCAAAAGTGGTTCTCCTTTATGCATGAGCGATTAGAGGAAAATGCGAGTGCGATCTGCCCCGAGGCTGACGAATACCAAGAACTGACGTGGAGATCGATGGCCGATAACCGGAAAAGTGTCACAGAGAAAAATTTATCACGGGTTCAAGAATGAGTACTGATACATACTCCTCTGCATTTCAATGAGCCGTTCAGACACCAGTGACACCGCGACTGACAGACTCTAAACAATTCAGTGACCTTCAACCTGCTAGAAGGACGCATCAACGAACGCACAGAAACACAACAATTTACCCTCCACTCTCAGTGGATGCTTTCTGCAGAGCAGCTGTAAATTCTGCGACATCTCACCTTGCACTTAGCTAAAACAATTATTCCTGGAAAGCGGGAAGGAAAAATGAGATTTAGACACACTGACAGACTAAAGAGATGTTGCGTTGCTCTGTAAACTAAGAACAGCATGGCATAAACCGCAGCAGGGTTGCATGAAAAAGGAAACGAAAGAGCTTTTTTCAACTTGCGTGCAAACAGACACGCTCGTATACAGACACAAACAAAAATGCTAGCTTATAGGGTGTGTTTTGCCTTCAGCTGCACCAATAATCTCATCAAACACACTTTCTGTCTGCATTTCTGTTCTTTCCCCCTCTTTTTTTAAATAAACACATCACATAGACAAAGCCCATTTTGTGAGCTACTTCCTGAATTCATTACAGAGCCACTCGGAAAAAGGCCAAGGAATATTGTTGCAGAACCTATGCGAGGGATGCGGCCTTCTGCCACATTCTGACTTAACAAGAGAATAATTAGACAAGTAATGTTGGATGAACTTGTCTGCCAAACCAGTGAACCATGGGAAAACCAAACCAGCCAGGCTTCATAATAGAGCATTTTTTCCTTGGTCTCCAAGGTGCATCATTTCACATGCAATACATTAGTTGTAAATGACTGCAAGTCGGTTCAAGTCTATAATTGAGCGATGATCACAAATTTCAGCAACACGTGGCAAACTGGGTCTAGAGTTTTGACTAAGAGACTGCAGGAAGAAGAAACTGCTGTGCTTTTTAACAAGTATGCAGGCTCATTGAATTTTGCCTATTATAATACTTGAAGGTACACTGGGTCTTATTCACTAATGAGCAAGAATTTTTGTGTCGTGAACTACTGTACCTACTTTTCAAAAACCTACTTTTCACACTCTCACTAGTAATTAGACAACCAACATTGTCCACCACAGTGTAATAAAAATTTCCACCACTGTATCATGTGCAACACACGTCAAATTATGCAGTTTGTTTAATAGGGCCTATTTTTTTGCATAACTTGAAAAATTAAAGTTTATTTTATTTTATTGCAATTGTGTAAAATAAAATATTGCTCCCAAAGCACAATGCACCTTGTTTTTTCTTAGTTTTCTTCATGCTTCATATTTCATATATTATCTGACGTATTACAATTACTTACTCCCTCTAAAAACACGCTGACGTCATAAATAAACCATTTTATAAACCTCTATCACAGATTGATCTATAATGCATATCATTACTAAAATTATACACTTAATTATTCAATTTCTAAAATAAAACAGATTTCATCTTAAGACATCTCATGTTTCTAAAGCAACTGGAGGTGGGTTCTCAATTTGATTCTAATTGTTTAGGATTAAAAACATAATATAATTTTTAAAAATAAAATGACTGATTAATAATTTCTGTATGCAAAAATTCAGTCAAACACATATGCTTACACACGATTAGTGAATGAGACCTGTTGTCTATCTACATCCAGTTTTGGAAATAAGACGCACGAAACATAGCGTGCTGGAATTAAATCCGACAGGGGTAATGAGGACGTCATTGCCTTGTTCCTGTGAACCCAGCTCAGACTGCAGATGAGCTTCATAAATACCCTTGTGGACTTACAACTGCCGCCCCCTCCCTAGTCCACACACTCATTAAAGATCTCCACTACCCCTGTGGAGCTTCAAATCTATGACTTTCACCTAATACAACCACACAGCCAAATCAGGGGACAGTTCAGAGAGAGGGGAGAGATGAATGAAGATGGAGAATGAGAGAGACAGGAATAATGGATAACAACTAGGGATGAGTCATGCTGGACGACTAGTCATCGGACAATAAACTAGTGGATAAATGATGCTAGTCATCGAACAAGAAACTAGTGGATAAATAATGCTAAAGTTTATAGAAATGTCTACTTGTTTTTGCTGTGAAAATGATTTGAAATGGCAACTGTTTGGATATTAAGATGGCTGCCTGTCAGTGAACAGGAAGTGCAGAGATAGTGAGAAAAAGAGACAGACTAACTGCCATAACATGGGAAAATTCCCAAGGCAAGCAGTGTGAGGGGGCGCTATTAATGAACGTGTAGGATGAGTAGGACTCTTAATTTAGATCAGGAGAGAAGGTGAGAGAGTGGTGTCCAACATGTCGTCAGCAACTAGGCAGGAGGCCGCTCAGCCCGGCATAAAGCACTTGAAATGTGAGTGAAATATTTCTCATCACCACAAACCATGTTAATCCGGTGGATCAGCGCTCATCTGCCCCCCACTTTAGGGATGGCTAAGCACTTCAGCTGGCAACACTGTAATTCTCTTTGAGATTTCACAATGGTCCTACTGAGCTCAGTGACGTATTTCTGCATTAATTCAGCAGGGCAAATCTAGAAAAATTTGCTTTTCTCTATTAATGTAGATTGATTAATCCACACTTACATTGCATTTTAATCTAAAGACATGAGGGACATTGCAAGCAATTTATAAGAGCCAACAATATTTGCAGTACAAAATGCAAGAGTACACTAGAAGCTAGGGCAGAAAAGTGGAGAAAGTAAGAAGAACAGATGTTGCCTTTGTTCAAGGTTGTGGTTTAGTTAAGTGCTCACACAAGAGGTCTGCTTTTTGAACGCGTTACGTTGCCATTGATTATTTAATTTTAAATAAAATAAATAAAACTTTATTAAAAATACAATTCTGGAAAACTAGTCATAACTTCTGATGGAATTTACAGCAAATCTTCCCCAAATAGGCTATATTGAAGGGATATCGCTTCCATTACAAGAGTGAGTGTGATTAGGCTCCTATTTGTTAGAAAGCCAGCTAGTTTACTGAATGAATGAGTCCGTAATCTTATTTAATGTTGTGTGAGAAATGCTACAGTAATTGTGACATTAAATTGTTTAGTAGTGTTGACAAGAATTAACTGCATTGTATAAATGGTTATATTGCTTTCAACTCTACTGCCTTTACAAACAGATTCATGCAGCTGCAGAGGTATAGTGACAGTAAATTTGGCACCTTCTTCTAGGACTGCAGCAATCCATCTCTCTTAATTTTTCCTCTTTTGTACAGCAAAGTACTATTTCTTTTGCTTTTTGTGCAAAATGGAATGCTGCATTGACATGTGTTATGTTCTCTACACTGTGCTGTGTTAACTATATACCATTTACTCTGCTGTTGTTCAGTTCCCTGTATACCAAACCCAGAAATACTAAAAGATCCATGCAGAGAGATGAAAATGAGAATTCACAATGTGATCTCATGAATGCATATGTATTCTGCCACATGTTCATTTACTTACATTTCCATTATACACTAAAATACTATACATTGAAGTATTGGCAGCACTAACAAGTAAATTATTTACATTTAAAGATATACTTTACAGATATACAAATCCTATATTACAATCATGGCATTAGTATCTTGATGCCACAAAAATTGTCATATCAATGACATTGTTTTCAGTCACATTTAATAAACGCAGTTTACTCATACTGAATATGAAATGATAACACATCGCTCTGTTCTGTGACGCTAGCTACAAACTTGTTTTGAAAGAGTACATTATGTTAAACAAGACTGCACTTTAAAACGTTCAAATAAATAGCATTTCTGCAATCATTTAACCATTATTTATTATGTAATATTTATTTAGTTTGCAGAGGAACACAAAAGGTGATTATGGCTCATCATAATCCTATGCAGTGACTGAATCATAAAATCAACAAACACAATTTGAGCCATTATTCAGCGATCTTCATCTCCTTTCTCAGCAGCAACCGTAAACGTCAGCTGAGATCGAAAGCTTAAACATGATGCCTTTGGTGGATGCATGCCAAGGTAGGATGGCATCAGGGCATGTCTGAATCCAATGTTAGCTTCCTGTCTACTGAGATACCTTCATCTGATTGATTTTTGAAGGCAACATTATATGTATCATTCGCTGCCTTTGATATCCCACAATCCTTTGCGTTCCATTCTGTGACAGTTAAGCTAAAAATGAAGATGGTGGAGAATCAGTTTGTGTGTAAAGATACGTTTTTGACCAACTTTTCCCACTTATGATGTCATTTCTAGTGAAAAATCACTATTAATAGTAATTAACAGTTTGCTTAGTTATCACCAAAGCTAGCTCTATTTTGCTGTACATCATTAAACTGTTACGCTGCCTCAGAAGTCTGTCTGAAATCAGTTTCGTAAGGTACCTTCGCCTACAAAGTCATTGCCTGACAAAAGCGATTATTAACATAAATTCTGCACTGTACCCGCGTCAACTAACTGACGCTAAAGGGTGCCTAAAGCGTCGGATATTGAAGCATGGTCAAAATTGTCAGTTAGATGACGCCTTGGGGTGAGAACGTGTTGCTATTAAATACCATCAGAGAGGACTGCAACTGCAACACATAGTCATTTGGACTACGTCTGGTACTGCTTTTGATATTTTTGCAATGATTATGATTACTTGTCTGTCTGTAAAATTTTTCTTTATAACTGTACATATTTTTAAAGAAATGGCTATGGGTACGTTTAGAGGAGTGGGATTAAGTATCTTTTGAATGCTATATTGTTACTAAAATTGTAATTTTCCTACACATTTCTGTTTATGTTCTTTTTATATCCTCTATAAAATTGTTATGTTTGGGTTTGGGGGTAGGATTAAGGGATCTAAAATCTATCTATAAAATGGTAAAAAGGCAATTTTACAAATATCTTTCTGATATAAAAGATTTGCACATATTTATTTTTTTTATTCTTTTTTTTGCTGTAAATACATAATAATGTTTACGTTCAACAGGTGCTTTCTCTAACTGGGGCAACAGCTGGACTCCTCCTGTGGAGAACTCCTTGAGGGAATAATTTTCACCACAGGATGGATAGTTTCCAGATCAGGAAGGGTGAAATGGAGGATCCAGACCTGCCTGTCATGAAAATGGATTCCTCCCTGTATGCCTGTATTCGTGGCAGCTGGCATAGCTTACCCTGGCCTCAACTCCAAGGCCACGGGCTTAATCTTTGATCCCTGGAACTGATTCTATTATTCATTTTTTTTCTTTCTCGGTCTCCCTCTCTGTCTTTCATAACCCACCACCCCCTCACTTTTTCACTCACAGTTCTCATTTTCTTTCTTTCAGTGCTGCTCTAGTCTCTGCGGTCATCTGGCCAGTGGCGATGCCCATTCAGATGACATGCTCCAGTCTGTCCTGCAGTGCTGATCACAGAAAAAGATAAAGGAGGAAGTGACAGACAAAGACAAGCCTAAGATAACGTAGACCAAGGTGGTCTATAATATCTGGAAAACTATCTGGTAGAATTCCAAATCATCGGACAGCTGCTCTGCCGGCACAGAACCCCCTAGAAGTGTGAGATTTAAAAAATTTCCATCTTTGCCCAAGGTTTTTGAGCCAATCACCTAAGCAGAAAATGCCATGTGACTAACGTTTCTCTACCAACTATCATGAGCTGTCTTTAAACTAACTTGACAAAATATTTCAGCAATGCGGCTAATTCTGAATACCCAGAGAAAGATGTTTTTGGGTCTAGAGAGTGTAGTCACAGCATCTGCAGCTGAGGCTAACAGGCCCATGCTAACCAGCCAAACATTGACCCCTTTGTCCCATACAGGTATGGCAAGCACGCGTTCTCTAATACCCGTTCCAAGACCCCACAGCTATGTAGCCGAGCTGGGATTTTTAACAGGTTGCTTTTCATAACCCGTCACCGCTCAATCCTCCAACTGACAACAGACCCACGCTCACGCAGATGGAAAGAATAAGCTATAAAAGAAGAGCTGTGGGAGGAAAAGAAGGAAAGAATGATATATAGGGGGATGGAAACAAGAACATGGCACCACACGCCATTACTGTCTGTCCTCCTCATTATCTTGTGATTGTCTGCGGTTGCGTGGGGTGTTCTTTTGAATCTGAATTGGAAACACTTTTGTCAGCTACTGTTTGAGTTTAGTCTCGCACAAGGGCTGCAGACACATCCTTCTCACTACAGCTAGAGAGCAGCAGTTCGTCTACAGAGAACTCTCTCTATGTTAAGTGTACTCGACAAGACATATGCTGTGAAATTAGAGAGAAAGTCAATAAATTTATTTTTATTGGACTCAATAAAACAAGCACACACTGTGTACCACATAAAATATACTTTTTTAACAAAGCACACTGAAGTCTACAAAAAAATAAAAAGTTCACCAGCATTGAACCCAACACTCTCCCTTTCAATTTACCAAATGGACACAATAATTAGCATTCTTAACTTACCTGCCGCATGAGACATATAATTGTCTGCATCTCTAATTAAAACGACAAATATAACAAGCTCAAGTGCAGAAAACAGCACTACCTAAGCCAATGGTGTGCAAAGACCTCCGAGGGGGCAGGGGTGAAATTGCGGTTCTGGGGGGTTAAAAATAATGGTCCCCCTCGGTAGAAGATACGACCGAGGAAGGCCTCAAGCCATCCGGCTCTCCCACCCTGTGCACGCCTCTGTGACCTAAGCGCACAGTGCATTCTCTCCAGATTTGATCAAAATCTCATATTTCATGCTAGGTCAGACCTCTACGTATGCGACACTGAACTGCTTCCCCTTAGCACTTCCTGTTATATGTAATAGCACACTGGACATGTTCCTTATTGATTTTGACTTACAGAGCAAATGGGAGTGTGTATGGAAAATTAATGAAATTACAAACATGCATCCTGCACAAATCTGTGATGCAATATTTAATAAGGAAACAATATGGTTTTTATTTGTGCTGTGGGACAAAACTGCATCTGATCCGAAAGAAGGTTTCGCTTATAATATCAAGGACAAACATGCATAAAACTCATTCGTTCTGATTGTGGACGCCCACATAATTATACAGTACAAAGTACACTACTCATGTAGTGATGTGTGCGAGTGCAACATTCCATCACCCCAATGAACCTCAAGCCCATATCATGATAATTGTTAATTAATGAGAACACCATGATTTATTGCAAGCCAAGACTGTTATCCAATTTTCATGTTTTGTTTGAGGTACTGTAATCATTTGAAATTGCAGCACGGAAATGACTTACAAGAGTGAGAGATCTCACTTGGGGAGAAAATTACTCTTCAGTTTTTCCCTCAGTCCAGCTATTCACTTTGTCAGTGCCACTTCGATGGCCTGTGCATGGTAATAACGTCTAGAACTATATCGCCTGGTCTTGGTCGTCTTTGAAGCCTCTCGGTGTGTTGCAAGCCCTAAATGCTACATGCTATCAAATCCCCCTGCACTGACAAAAGTCTTGGCTTTCAAAGAGACTATTAATTCAAGAATAACTCTTCAGTCACCAACTGTGCATGTTCTGAAAGAGTGTAAAATATTCATGCTGTTCAATCATAATATATATATATATATACCATTTAAATATATTTATATACGCATTCACAGAAACTTTATTCTCATTTTCTGTGTGGGTCTTCAAAAAGGCGACGACTATTCCTCCAAAGCATGGAAATCTAAAGCAGCCTCATTTGTCAGCAGAACTGGTTGCCCACGGTACAAAAGGAATACCAAAGCACGCCGGTTTCATTTTGTGCTCTGGCGGAATACCCTTGGTTCTTGGAAATATTTAAATGTGTGGTTGGTCGGCACAGACTAATAAGGCGGGTATGGGAGGGACAACAGCGGCTTAAATCAAAGATCCACAGTGTGGAAGAGCTTTACTCCAGGGGTTGAATGTGGTGGATAAATAAAATAAAGCACAAGCATAGCCGTGTCAATAAAAAAGGAATGTGAACTGGTTTTGTGTTAAGCAAGTCTATATGTCAGATTGTCCGAACTTCATAAATGACACCCATCTCCCAGAACATCTACACAAATATTTGTTGCTTTTAAATACAGCTGTAATCACTCTAAGCTAATTGTGATTGTGTTAGACAGCTCAGAGACGCTAATTCACAGCACAGCTGTATAATTTAATAGGGTTGACCCATGGGTCATTGCCGCCAAGCGGATCTCTTGTTGTCATGTACGAACGAGGCTCCCACTCCTACAGGACTCCAACTGGAGTTCATTATCAGAAATGGGCATCAACCATCATTCTCCAACTCTGCAGGGCCTAAGGGGAAATAACACTCTTTGATCCCACTGTCATTATCATCTATCCCCACTCCCACACTCTGAATCTTTTTCTTTATCAACTCAGACTGTTCACACCCTCCCCCCGCCCCACGGTGGCCATTACAGCATTTGGTCCTCCCATGTCAGGATGAATGAGATTCTCTGACTCTGTGCACCGGTTCTTCTGAGTTTTTCTGAGTCAGTTTTTAAAGGTGCAGTGTGTAGCTTTTTGGCGACATCTAGCTGTTCGTTTGCGAGTTTACACTAAGGGCTCAGCCCACTGCTCACCCCTCCCTTTCGAAGAAGCTACGGTGGCTAAAACGGGACAAACATCGTCGTAGTGAGCCAGAGTAAAACAAGCCACAGCTAACATGGAGTACCACAGTCCATTATAAACCACAGCATGGATAAAGTTTACAAAGCCATAGTCAGGTGAGGATCAAGGGTCTTAATACATAATATAAAAATATTGGTCTGAGCTGTCGACACAGTTGTTGTAAATAATAGTAATCAGCTGATTGTCTCACGAACGTAACCAGCACATTCTACCCACATAGCAAACCCATAATACAGCGAGGGAGTAGAACCACATGAAACTATGCAACTATAGATTTTTTCTATCAGGTTAGTAAAAGTTTAGCTGGCTAATATGAGCTGTTACTGTGGCTGAGCTGGTTAAAGCCTTGTTTATACTGGACGCGTCCGCATGAGCCCAAAGGTGCGTGCGGCAAAAATGATGTGATTGTAATAACAGCACGCGCCTCCGCATCCCATAGACACCACTTATTACACACAATAGCCTTTTTTCTCTGATTTTGGAAACTCGATCGACTTAAAATGCTTCCAAGATCGACGGGTTGGTGATTCCTGTAACTGTTTTCCGGTCAATGACAAGAGTAGCCTACTAATCAGCTGTCTCACAAACGTAACCAGCACATTTATCCCCACATAGCAAAGCCATAACACAGCGAGGGTGAAGAATTAAGTTACATGAAACAATCCAACTACATATTTACATCACTGACAAGGGAAAAGTCACTGCTCACGGTGTTTATGACTAGCTTATTCTAGCTTTCTGCGGCTTCTCTTTCAATGTAGTGACGAAACGCGCTCTGTAACGCTGTTTGTTCGCTGTCGGCTACGGTAGAAATATGACGTCATAATATGGCGGCCTTCATAGAAGGGGATTCCCGCGCTTATGTAGATATAAATGCCTAATTCTAAGGTAATAAAAACATTACGGTTTATTAAGTAAGTTCTTTATACACAACTGAACACATAGTTATGAATGTCATATTGCATTTCTGTTAATAAATAGTCAAAAATGTTACACACTGCACCTTTAAATGCATTGAAAAGTGTTCTTAGTTTTTGGTACATCTAAATTAAAGGGATAGTTCAACCAAAAATTAAAATTCTGTCATCAATACTCATCAAGTTGTTTCAAATCTGTATGAATTTATTTCAGAAGACATTTTGAAGAATGTCAGAAACCAAATAGTTGACGGGCCGAATTCAATTTTATTAATTTCCACAAAAATAGTAAGCAGCAACTGTTATCAACATTAATAATAATACTAAGAAATGTTTCTTGAGGACCAAATAAGCATATTCAAATGATTTATGAAGGATCATAGAACAGGATGGTTGCTGAAAATTCAGCTTTAGGAATAAGCTCAAATATAGTTACATTATTTGTTTTACATATATTGGTAAGCTTAAGAAATGTCTTTCAAACACATTAAAAAATCTAACCGACTGCAAATTTTTAACTGTAATGCACGTTCAAAATATTTAAACGCTCTTTAATTAAAGCCATTATTCACCAAAAATCTTGCTTTAACAATCTCACTTGACAGCTGTGGAGGTGGAAAGCAGCTTGGATATTCTGCTATAAATATTCCCTTTTGTTTTCCACAAAAGAATGCAAGTCGTACAGGTTTAAAAAAGACAAGAGGGTGAGTAAATAATCACAGAATTTTCTACTCAGAAATATTCCTTTAAATACTGCTCATATTAACACTTTACAGTCTGTTTGGGAAGAGGACTAAGGTTTTAATGGGAATAAAACCAACTAACTGCAAGAGACATGCAGGCAAATGAAGCCAGTCAATGCTGGATGTGCTCAGTATTTGTTAATGAGATGGTGCTCGCAGAACAGTGCAGAAATACACCCCCTGCAGATGGAATGCTCCACGCTCGAGGGAGCAGGCTATTACTAATTAGCATTACATAAGGGCCAAATAAATACAGCTTCTCGGAAATAAAGTGATGAAACCTTGAACATTAATGAATTACAGCTCTCATCTGAAATGTTCAGATATCACAATATTAAAAAGCCTGACATGAAAGAATCGCACACAAATTCACATACACACAACAATAACTGAAGCTGAATATGAAGGACAATGTTGTGTGGAGGAAACATAATTGAAATGCTTACAGACACTTGTAAATGCCCTAATAACAAACCCTTTTTCTTTTCTGTGTGGGGTAACAGGTAGGTCAAAAGTATGTGCGTGTGCATCTATTCATGTTCAAATGAGTCATGTTCAAGTCTGAGGATTCTCTTATCTCACCGTGAACACGAGGAAGGAGGAGAACACTAATCTGATGGCATCCAGCATGCTTTGCCTGACACACTTCAGAGTCAGCGCTGTGTTTTGAGACACATACACACCTGTATAACCACATTTGTCATGACTTAAGCAAGACAAGGCTCGCGACAGCTTCGCCACACTCCACCCATGATCAGTCGCAACAATTCACGCACATCTGCTTATCCAAGCACACCTAAGACGCTGTCAGGCAGTTACGCATTTCAAAGCTGCCCACCGTCAGCTAGCCACTTTAATTGAATGTGGGTGCTACTTATGACGAATATGGGCTGCATGCCTCCGTGCATGTGTATATATGTATGAGTGTGTTTGTGTGGGTGGGAGAGTCAGATAAGATCTGCTTCCGTCAGTACTTCTCTGCAGGAAATGTCATCATTAGTCACACGCGGATAGTCAATGGTCACACAGTTAAGGCCACTGATACGCTACATAACACATAATCGAGGAAACCAGTTGGACTTGCACATTTCTAATACGTAAACAAAGAGTTTGATTTTCTATCTTTTTCAGTTGGAATCTTTTCAATGAATCATTCACAAATAGTGATTCTCAAAATCAACAATTTACTGACTCACTGAACTGAGAACAGTCTTTTTCAGATATTTCTTTTGGACATGCTGATCTCCAAAAGAGGCATATTGACATCTCACAAACTCAGTGAACTAAGACCAGATTTTTTCCCAGAAATGTAATCAAGCAGAACATTCAGTTAATGATCTGGTTTAACAACTCACTGACTCACTGGACATCTTTCAGGACATCTTCAAATCAAAGTGATTCAATTCAATGGCTCACACACAGACTAAGAACTATCTCTTTTAAACGTGTGATTCTCAATGAACCAAGGTAATTGTTATTTGACAGATGGGGCTAAAAGTAATTAGCAGAATTTCTAGCAATTGTCACAAACAAAACATACTGGAAATGTGTTCTTACTTATTGTTCTGTATGCGCATTCCACATTGATAAAATTGTCAAACAGCATTAGCTTTAATAAATAGAGTCGCATGGTAACACTTTATAATAACTGCACGCTATTAATCATTAGTTAAGCATTATTAAACAGTTAATTCATCATTTATAAAGCATTAATAGACATTAATAAGCAGTTTATAAATACAGCTATAAATGCTTTATTCTTGTTTTAAAACCATATCTAGATATGTGTAGAATGTGTTTAATTCTTGTATTTTCATACTTTATTAATGATGAATTTATAATTTCTAAATTAAGTATTGCATTATTTATAAACCAGTTATTTAGGAGTGGTCAGTGGTTCATAAGATCACTTAGAAAGTGTAAATAAATGATTAATAAACTATTTAAATGTATATTTTTCATCTTATTATTCAGACGATATGGTAGTGTTTCTACTGTAATTCAGGGTTAATTCAGGTTATAAAGCATTTGGTACTGGTCAGTTAACTATTTTTGTGAGCTCATCTAAAGTGAGGACTAGTTATGCCTTGTAAGGCATTAACAACGGAGATTTAAATGCTCAGTTAAATATTTGTATGTTCTGTATCACTGTGTTGTGTTAGTTTCCTTTTTTCTGTTTAGAAGATAACTGAGTCTTTAAATCTCCTTTGTAAATGCCTTCAAGGCATAACTAGTCCTCACTTTAGATGAGCTCACAAAAATAGTTAACTGACCACTACTAAATGCTTTATAACTACCAGAATTTACTACACATAAGTGATCTTATGAATCACTGACAACTCCTAAATAACTGTAAATAATCTTATACTTCATTTAGAAATTATAAATTGATCATTAATAAAGTATGAAAATACAATTATTAAACACATTATAGATATGCTTCCAAAAAGAATAAAGCATTTATAGCTGTATTAACTGCCTATTAATGACTATTAATGCTTTATAAATTATGAATTAACTGTTTGCTAATGCTTAACTAATGATTAATATCGTGCAGTTATTATAAAGTGTTACCAATGTGGGTGTCAAAATGGCATAATTACTTGATTTAAAGGATACAATAAATAATATTTCTGAGCTCATTCATTGAAAATTTTTTTCAAAAGAGCCAATTCACAAAAGATTATTTGTATTTCCCATCACTACTGAAAGATCACAGTGCTGAATTTGGTATTGCCCACTACATGAGGGTTAAGTAATCTGGCAGAAATCCATCAGCCCTTCATTTCCCTGGTGTTTCCTCCCCTGACGTTTGAGAAACAGAAGGCTCAGCTGTGTTGTCCCCTCTCCAGTTATGATGAAGAATAGACACTCCATCAGTGTAAAATGAAGAGATGATGGTGAGTGCCAACTTACACGGCAGGCAACATGTCTGCCACTCACACTCAGGGAGTCTCAACAGTCCCAACCGCTGCACTCCCCCCCCCCCCCCCCAAAGAAATAAAATAAAACACAGAATCACTTCAAAGACCCCACCACCCCCACCGCCCTGGTCCTTTGGGAGCCCCTTTCTTTGTCTGCCCTTTCTGCTTAATTGACAGATGAAGTCTCTTCTTTGTTGGGTGGAGTGGGCTGTCCATTCATTTAAGCTTATCTACAGGCAAAAGTACAGCGTGGCACATTCTGATTACTTCATATTGACTATTTGGGCCTCGTGACAGAATATGAACCAGATGAGAAAGGAGAAAACTCCAGGGAGTCTCATTTTATGAAAGGCTCTAAAAAACAGCAACATGATGAATAGATGAAAATATGACATCTCCATCCAGACATGTCTTCAAAATACTATATCTGCTATATACTATAATATGAAATAAACAAAGATAGATTTGCACTTCTTGAAATACACTTCCAACACCAGTGCAAGAAAGCAAAATAATAATGTTGACGTTTCAGTTTAGGTTAGGTTTTAGTATCCCACAATCATTCTGTGGTTGGTGAAAATAATAAAAATGGTGCCTTCTGAAACAAAAAAAAAATATTATGACCATTATTATGAAAAATTCATGATCAACTTCTGCTTATTTCTTGGTAGAAAAAATCATATGAATCATAACAAATCATATCAAATAGTTAATTAAGAAATTGTTAGTTTTGTAATCACTTTGAAGAAACAATTATCATATTATTTTGGAATTGTTTTGCAACATTTTTTGAATTAACTTAATTTTGTAATAAGGAATCTATGTCTAAACATTTTTGTGACTCTTTGACACTGTGATGTGGACCCTTTTCATATTAAGTTTATAATCATTGTATTGCTATTCCTTGCAATATTTTACATTCATAAATGTATATTTTCAAATGCAATACCTTAATGTTTTATTTTCAATAGAATTGTTATTTATTTATTTTCTACCAACAATTTTATTTACCATTCTCCAGTATATGGTGCATATTTCAGAGTTCAAAAGCCTGAGATAACATTGTTTTTTTTTTTTTTTTTTTTTTTGGTTAAATACATTGGGTTAATACACTGGGTATCAGAAATAAAATACCATTATGTTTTATTTTAAAGAAAGATGTTCATATATTAAATTATTTAAAGAATGCCAATTGCTTGTAAGACTCTTCTGTAATACTTACTGTATAAGATACCGGTAATATAATATGCTTTAGTTCATTTCAGAATCCCATGTATTGTAACCCTCTTAGAATATTGCGTTTTTCCTTTAGTAAATGTTGAAGCCTGCCATTAAAAATCTGAGTGTACACATACAAATAGCCTAATTCAGGTAACTGCATGTTTAATATAAGAACATCTTCACCTAGATGTTCTAATACCTCCAGTCCCTCCTCTCTGAGATATTAAATTACGGATTATGTGCCAGTGAAATATGACATTAAAAAGCTGCATTGACATGCTTAAGGGCAGCACTTTCCTCTTCATACTGACATTAATTGCTACTCCATAGTGTACAGTGCAGCCGTACACATGTACTCAGACTATACTATTCATTAAAGATGAGCAGGAGAATTAAACATGAAAGTGTAGTTCATTGCCGTCACTCCGCTCAATTCATGTGTGTTTGTGTAAGTGAATCTTATACGCAGTATATTACCTTACAGGCAAAAAATATCTCTCCGAGTGGACAAAAATGCATTATTCAGCTGTACTTTACCATATAGATACTCAAATGAGCAGTCCGCTGACAAGCACTGACATACCCAACAATCCAGCCCTTAAGTACACCATAAACACACACACACTCACTCTTTTTCTCTCAAATGGCTGACTGCACTGTCATATGGATTACTTCTTTAGTATGCTGAAGGTCTACCGAGCAATTCCAGAGGTTACACCCTAGAGGGACTCCATTAAACTCAAAAATTTAGAGTTACATAACCTTTTAAAGGGCCGCATGCTTACTCAAAGCATGCAAGGTTGAGTTCACATTAAGTGCTCCAGATAGACCAAAACAAGAGGAGCAGGAGACTCACATACGCGACATTAAATGGCCGTACCCCCACACCGCTCGCTCGGAGACAAGCTGCAGCGCATCCTGCGTTACCATGCAAATTCATGATTGGATTGAGAAGAGGATATAGCTACCAACACTCAATACGCTCACACGCAACTAATCTGGCAGACTAACAAGCTTTTAATTGGCCTTCTCTTTCAGATGAAATGTGTTCCCAGCCATGAAATGAAATGCTTTTAATCAGGCTAAAGGAGTTAACTTACTGTAGATTGTTCCATTATTCTATCAACAACTGCATTTAACAATCTTCAGGGATGTTTTAAAGTATTAACATGAGTTAATGCATTGGTTATCAGTAAATAAAAATCAACAACATTTTTACAGCCCATTTATTAAACTAGTTTATTGTACATGTATACATATACTATTGTTCATTCATGTATGTTCTAAAGCACACACATGTTTTAGTATGTGTAGAAAATAACCTAGATTAATAAATGTAATATTGTAAAGTATAAAAAAAATATATAAATATTGTAAAGTATTACCACATTTTTCTCAAAAGTTATGATGTTGCACTATTTCTTATATGTTTATCAATGCTAAATAAATTCAAGCAGAAGATGCTCTTTGGATCATTCTAAAATCATGCTGGAGAACATGATCTTCAGGTTTATACACAAACATATAGAGTTTATGCAGCTCAGTTGCTGCTGTCATTAAATTCTGAAATTCATTAACATTACATGCTGATAATATAATTTGTAATAAAAATGTTTCTATTAAATCAGAAAAATGGTCTCAGGCTTTTTGAGCTCTCGAATTTAACAGCTACACTGACATGAAATACTATCCACTTTGTAGATGGTGGTCAAATCTACTGGAGAAAAATGGCCCTTCGTTGCACAAGAAACAAAATTGCACAAACATAATTAGCTATGCAGATGATGAAAGTCAGACTGTTCACCTTGGGGTATGAAAATGGAACCTCCTGACTCATACACAATGCCTTCATGACTGTTTCAGGATGTCAAATGTAATTTCTTGCCTCAGAAGGTCATGAATTGCAGATGTAACATTAATGTCACCTTTCAAATTCTTTTTAAATCATTTCCAGAGCGGCATCCTGTGATCTCTGTTGACACCAGAGCCCTCAGAATCTGAAGAAGGTAAAATTGTGAGACTCATGCACCCTGACTGTTCCTTCCTGCCCCTGTGAGCTTCAACTCGATTGCTGGCAAAGGATGTGTAGGAGAGTGAATTAAAAAGAGAAGATCACCATGACTCATGCTCATTCCTTGCAATCTATAGACAGATGCGCGCACACACATACATAACCCTAGCTGGAAGATGCCATAACTAAACCATCCAGACTCAAACACATCTATCTCTATTATCTCTATTGAAAGCCATTCGTAATTGCCGGAGCATTCTGACAAAATCTTTTTTAGCAAGCTAAATTTAATATACATCAATAAAATATTATTTTATAAAAGCTCCTGTGCTTTACAATCTACAATCTTCACAATCTCTGCCAGTTTTAACACAATCATTTTATCAGCGTTCAGTGCCACATGATCCATCTGAAATCATTCTAATATGCTGATTTGGGGCTCAACAAACATTTTATCAGCATATTAGAATGATTTCAGATGGATCATGTGGCACTGAACACTGAAGTAATGGCTGCTGAAAATGCAGCTTTCCTATCACAGGAATAAATAACATTTCAAAACATATTGAAATAGAAAACAGTTATTACACGTTATGAGCAAAGATGAGCATACCCGAATAAGCGCCACTGAGATTTGAGAGAAATGGGAAATGCTAACGGATAGCCCTCTCCGGGCATTATAGATTTCCTTGGATAAGATCATTGCAAAAGCAGTTATAACCTGAAGTTTGCCTGATACTCAGCTGTGTCTCTCATATTTCTCAATTCCCCATGGTCCGCTCCTCTTCACTCAGGGGCATTCCAAGTGTCAAAGAGGTCATGCCAGTGCAAACTGTAGCTCTCCAAATTCTGAGAAAGCAGACATGGAAAAGCACTTCAAACATCGGGTTTACCCTTGATAACCCAGAGAGCACTCTGGGTCAAACGTGAACCCTGGCCAGGCTGCAGGGAGTTGTCAGCAAAATGAATAATTCTGTCAGAGAAGCGCTTCTTCTCGTTAACGTTGGTGTTAACGGTATCTTTTGATGAAATATGCATTTTGTAAGGTTGATTCACCTTTTTACCTCCTTTATAGGTATTGCAGTGAGCGCACAGCTCCCAGGCATATGATCTGGTTGTTTCCCCTCACAGCAGCGCCCTGTCTGTATGAGAGCTTACCCATTGCATCAGAGTTTATTCTTTACGACATCACCAGGCACGCAGAAGTCCGAGAGAGTAATCTCACTAAATCGCTAAACGCCCAAGGCTGTCCCTGTGACGTACAAATAAGCGCATGTGCACGCAAGAGCGGTTCGCATTGACGAGATATATGAAGCTCCTGGCGTATTGTGTCATCAGTGTTAACTGTGAAGTTCTGGAAAACGGAACAACAGAGGCTCTTTGGCTTTCAAACAGACCTTGCTTAAAACAAGCAGACTATAAATTTGTAATGCATGCTATTTAATTTGAGGGATTCTGGCAGAAATGCAACATGAATTATTACACACCTGTATAAATAATAAAAAATTCCGAGCAGAGATAAATTATGGCTGTTCTATAAGATCCTTTTTCGGGTGGTGAGTCTGTCTTCCACTCAAAGTCAGAAAAACCAAAGTGCCAATGACCCCTAACAGGGGAATGTCATTATGGCTGAGAACTTGGCCACAGAAATGGCAGCATGGAGAATTGAGACATCTCTCCTCCCTGTCCGTGATGGGCATTATAGATCCCCGGCTAAAGGTCAGGTTATCAACGTAAGGACAGAGCAAGAGGACAATCAAACTCTGCTGCTCGGCTGTTCACGCTCTATCTCTTTCTCTCTTGTCATCTCTTAGATGTGTTCATAGCTAGCAACCTTGAGAGGAAGATGCTTCATTTCTTTCCACTTTGTACAAAATACAGCTTGAGCATGTTATTTCTCATAACGTAATTTGTCTGCAGCCTCTTTTCTAGTCTGAGTGTTGGCAGATTATAGTAAGTCTTAACACTATCAAATGTTCTGCAGAGAGTAAAATAAATACAAGCTCAAGGTTGAGAAACAAGAACTAGTTTTTAATCAGAACAAGTACATTGAAATAAATAAAAAAATACTGGAACCTAATTATTTTTATGGTGTTTGGTTCTGTTAACAATTCTTAAATGCACATGCTTCCATCAATGCATACATTGTCATGAACAATTCAGAACAAATAAAGTTGAGTCTAAATTTAATTTAGTGTTCCGCTCCATCTAACACACAGCTGAATGTGCAAACCTTTCAAAGTACACTCATTTGGCCATGGGTGTGGAAAGACACCTAGTGGACTTTGTTTTCAAGCGCTCAAGTCACTCGCACATGCACCTTTGAATGTGCAGTGAATGTCCACAGACCAATCGCTTAATGCGGTCAGCCAACGTAGGGGCTTAAGACCCCAATTCCAATGGGCAGTCTAGTCAGTCCTTGATTTGAAATCCAACAAAATCACTTTATGATGCATGACATCTGAACCATTGCTACTAATTACAAACATCACTGTGTTTAAACAGTATAACAGCATCCAGTATAAGCAAAGATATAGATTACTATACAAAACTGTTCAGATCTTTCCAAGAACACACAGTGCAACCAGTGAGGTCCAAATAAATATGAAATAAATCTATTTACACTATATATTTGATACATTTATGGTCATAGACATAATATATGTATTTCATAAATGCTCTGTCTATGCATGAGTCTAATCCTGCACTGCTTCAACTTTATAAGAATCCTTTCAGATCTATTTTATGGACAACAGAGCAAACAGCCTCCACAGGGAGCAATGAAACATGTTACAAGAAAACAGGCATTTCAGGAAAACTACAAAGCCGTAGGAGGAGGACATTAACTTGTCAATCAAGAGATCAAAAACGCAGTGCCAACCAGCTGAATTGTGCCGCTTATTTCCACTTGTCTGCCAATGAATTGTATCTCTGGATATTATTCTAATTACATAGCTCTGCCTCTAATTCAACAATGGATCACAGACCGTGATTGTGTCTAGCTTTTAACTGCCACCATGCCATAATGACTCTGTGAAATCAAGTACGGCCCATCGCTAAGATAATGTATACGCTTCTCCCATAACGCAGAGGGTGAATTAGAGCTTGTGGCCACATCGGCTTGCCAAGCTTGGGGGAATTCAAGATGGAAATGAGCCGTGAGTGATGTGATTTGTTGGACGATCCGCCGGACGCTTCACGCATCTACCCACTGCAGCACACACTGCAATCAGCCAGTGCAAAGCCCCTATTATGTTCCGCCATTACCGGCACACAATAGCAGGTATTATCAGTCATACGAGCGAGTGACTTTGACTTGTGCGAGGAGGAATTGGTAGTGACGGTTTTAGCTGTTCCGCGAGCAATAAAGGTAGATGTGATAATGTGACATAAGCTGTAATCATAAAGGCTGTGGCATTTGTCATTTCCGCCAGTGTGTTTGTACATGTGTCAGAGGGGCTTTCGAATGCACATTTGTATAGCTTTGTGGATTAAGTATTACAATGCACAATGCACAGCTGTGTCCGGACTCCCTGATTAAATGGCTCTATATTAGTGGTCCGTAGCAAACGGCCCCGTCTCTCCACCTGTCAATGCTTCCAGCCCTGAAGTTTTAAGCGTTCAGCATTGTAGCGGCTGGAATGGGCTCATAACCTCTGCAAGTACCTACTATAATTGCACACTGATTATCATTATTCACACAGCCATTACAGCAACACGAGTGTCATTAGCAGGCTGCCCTAACGTCATTTCTGATGGTTCACTATTCCCTTTTGTTCAACTTTATATTCCTGAGTGCTAACTTGAAACATTGTCAGGCCAATTTGATTGAGTGAGAAGCAATGCCATGCTTTTTTTTTTTTTTGTAGAGTTTTTTTTTTTTTTTTTTTGTAAAAAGTGTAATTTGCATGTGTTAACATATAGATAATGCCCCTTAGTTTCTGCAAATTTTATGGTACACGAATCGCAGATGTAGCTCGAATCTCCACTTTGTGCTTTAACTGACCCTTTCGTCCAACCTCTCATTCTAAAGCAATTTTAGCAGTTAGTGCCCCCAAACAATCAGACCGGCAGGTGGGGCTAATCCTAGATTAGATGAAATGGTTGGCCGTGTTTGTTTACCGAGCAGAACCACCCAGAGACTCTCGGACAGAGAGATTGAATTTAGACAGAGTAAAGGCACCCAATCTCAGCACTTAAATTGACATGATTTGTTTTGCATTTGCTGCAAGTGAGTGGAATATTATTGGCTCTTAGTGGGCCTGGAGGAGCCGGAGATTCAGAGAGGTGTCTGATTCTTTTCCAGTTACTGTAAGTTTATGCTTATAAGATATTCCTCTAAGTAGGCTTTCATAAAAATCATCGCCTGCTGCTCTTTGCTATTTCATGTCGACTCTTCAGCATAACCTAATTCCTGAAAGCACTCAAAAAGTCACTCGTTTGATGGCATAAACAAAAAAACAACAACACAAGGTTTGACATGTTCTCTTAGCAATAGAACACTTTCTTTCTATTTAATGCAGTCGTTTAGTAGCTTATTCGTCATCATTAGGAGTGATATCACTGCATGTTAATTTATTTCTATCTATTTACTTCCACCATTAACACCCAACATGCATGATCTTAAATATCTACACACACTTACATTCATTCATTCATGTTTGTTTATAGTAAGAGACTACAGTTTTTTTATCAGTATAAATGTGGTCCCTGAAAGTTGAGCTAATGAGTTGTCTGCTTGCTGTCAGTAAAATGCATCATTAAATGATCCTATTAGCATTGTAAAAGGGTGGTCATGTTACACTTTTCATTTCAATGACTTCCATTCATTCACAGAAGAATGCGGGAGACAGGAAACGCAAGCTAACACGAATTTCACTGCGCTCAAAAGTTCAAGTTTGGAGAACTCTGCTTTGTGAATGTGTATCGTGTGACCAATAGAAGATTGAAACATCACAGAGTGACCTCTTAGATGAATTCAATTAAAGCAAACTAAAAATGTTCAGGATTGCAGTGTTGCAGTAAAGTGGAGTAGATTGCATATTGTTACATTTTTTTAATTTTTAAAAGACGCTACAGAGTGTGACGTCATTTTACAACCAGTGTCTGTACAAATTTCATCTAGTGTGACCACAGCGCAAAGGTGGGTATGAGGCATATGATAATCTTAAAGATGAATATTAGTAGTTTAAGAGCAAACTTAAGTGCCATTTTAGTACCTTTTAGAACATATTACCTTAAGGGTGCACCATATTAACTTAGTGCCATATTAGCACCTTAAATGTGCATATTAATAATGTAAAGTGGCATGTTAGTACCTTAAAGGGCAATATTAGTACCTTAATGGTTCACCTCATTAACTTAAAGTGGCATATTAATACCTTAAAGGTGCATATTATTACTTTCAAGTGAATTTAAGTACGGTACCTTAAAGTGCCATATTAGCACATTACAGCAGAATATTAGTACCTTACAAGTGTTAGAACCTTAAGAGTTTACCTTAGTAAATTAACCTGGCATATTAACAAAATAAAAATTAATGTACTACTATGCACATTTAAGACTGCATATTAGTGCATTAAGTGTGCATATTAGTGCCTTAAAGGTGCATATTCATTCCCTACAATGCATATTATTACCATGATGGGGCACATTAGTACTTTAAGGTAGTAATACGCACACTAGGGGTTGATAAGGTGCAAAAGTGTTCATTTAAAGGTACTGTGCCAATGGCAAGCTACTACTTAAAGTAATTCTGATATTTTTTCTTATGGTGTAGTAGCCAGCCCCTCCTCCTCACCCCAAACAGCCAAACATGAACCAGCATCTTGTTTATTAAGTTCTCTCGAATCCAAAGAACTCCTCAAATTTCCCATTAAAATAGCAGATTTTATGATGGCTTCATTCACGAGTCATTAGTCCAGGCAAAAAGATCACCCATAGCGCAGGATGAAGTCATACTCATGAAACTCAGATCCTTCAGTCTGTTTAAAGATTCATGGACAGCCATTAGCTTTTCTAAGCACTGTTCATCTTAGTGAGGCCATCTTAGGAAAAAAATGGACCTACAATGCTGCTCATCATATTCAGCCTGCATGCCCTTTGAAGAACTTAAACCGCTAAAACCAATAAAAACACGAGGATGAAGGGTAAAACATGAAAAGCACAGAATTCAATGACCCCTGGCCTCGACATCGAGCATTTAGAGAAAGCCTCAGGACCAGACATGCACAATTGATAATTGATTCTACAGAGAACCCTGTTGGGAGGTGTCAACCTTCACCTAAGCTGTCAATCAAGCATGATCAAAGCTCAGTGACCCCCACATGCAACATAAAAGCCTTCATCTCTGTGTCATTAGAGAACCGAAAAGGCCAACCACAGGATTGTTACTACAGAGGTTAGGGCTTTTGAAATAATGTGTCATTTGCATTCTGAATATATGGACAATATATTCAAAGTCTCTCCCATGGGAAGCAATAATATTAAAAATTCAGAACAGTAATATCTTATTCATAACAGTCAAAACCTAAACAATCAAAGACTATGATGCTGAGTTCTTATTGTTTACCTTTCTGAGACAACCCCCCCCCCCCCCCCCCTTAGATTCAAAGGGATATTTTACCCAAAAATCAGAAAAGAAAATCTATTCACTCTCATGTTGTTGCAAAGGACTTGTTTTCCTCTGTGAAATATAAAGGGTTGATTTTTGAAGAATATCCTTTTTTTTTCATACAGTATAATGGAAGTGAATGGGGACTGGGTCTGTCAAGCTACACAATGAAACAAAAAGCAGCATGAAATAGTCATATAAATACCCCAAATTTAATACTCTTATTGAGTCTAATGTGTGTCATCAAAATAGCATTTATGTCAAATTAGATGCAGCACATCTAATTTAAAATCTAAAGCGATGGGATTTTCACCAATTATTGTGAACTACATGTTGGTATAATAGCATATAACACATATACTGTAAAAAAAAAGTGTCTGCCTTAAGTTTTTAAGTACAATCAACTTGGATGTCATTTCAACTCAAATTACATTAAATGACATGAAAAATGTGTTGAATCTTGTATAACTTGTAACAAAAAGTTGAAAATTGCTTAAATAAATTTGATGAGTTAAAGCAATGTAAAACACATTGTCATAACTTATTGATTTTTTTTTTTTTACAGTATACCTTCACAAAAGAAATGTTGCACTGAACAAAAGAAAGCTTTAGAACAATATAAGGGGGAAATGAGGAAAAGATGACATTTCCATGAAATACTGTATCACTTCAAACTTTTAACCTTACTGCCTGTCTCCAAGATATTTTTGTACATTGTTTAAACTGCAGGAGTGATCCCTGCTAGCACATTCAGTGCCATGAACTTTCAACCACACACAGACTGCAAGAAATACATCACAGAAATTGCGACAAATGGCACATGGACACACAGAACCACCCCAAGTCTAATTTTGAGAACACACACACACTCACATACAGCACACAAACATACCTCCTGGCAGCAATCCCTGAGCTGTTTTTGCTCTGATGGAATGGTGGAACGCTTATTGGAACCGTTCACAGTGGAGCGACTCTTCAGTACAGCTATCACAGACGGTAGAGAGAGGAGAGATCACCTGCACAGGCTGTAGAATTACAGCATAATTGGCTGCTAAAGCAGAGCCCGGTCATGTGAAACATTGCAACTCCAATTGACCCCTCTTCTACACTCTCTCCACACACACAAACACACATAGAGAAACACAAACACTGCAGCTTCCGCTGTGCCACTGCATTAGAGGCCTCAGATTTCAGCACTGGACAGCTCCCTGTCTGCCACAGCACTCCAGAGTTGCATTGTTTCAGCACCACCACCATTAGACAGCTCTCCTCATGTTAACAGCTATTGGCAAAGATCATCTTTTCCTCTTTGTCCTCTTTTCTATTGCTGACAGGGCCGGTGTTTACATACTGTGGTAAGTGAGAACAGGTCAGAGAGAGAGAGAGAGAGAGAGAGAGAGAGAGAATAGGAAAGGAATTTAGTGGTCTGGAACAGATGTTATTGCTTACTCAAACTGCAGATTTCTTGTATTTTTTATGTACAGCTCTGAGCAGAGAAAGGGCAGGGCACAGGGCTTCGCCGTCACATTCTGCACACTTTTTTGCTGACGCTGAAGTCTTAGCACTAAGCATATTAAAGAAACTCCAGTTCCGAGAATGTTTTTTTAAGTAACTTTAAAACTGCAATACGAATGTGCTTTTAAAACGTGTGAGCAAATAAAAAATTGGTTTTATTCAAAATATCACTTAATTTAGCTGAATCAATATGACAAACATTGGTTAAAGGTCAGATCATGTAGAAATCTTAAAGGAACAGTGTACCCAAAAATGAAAATGTTGTCATTATTTACTCATGAATCATCCAGTCTGATTTGTAAACTGGATCAAGCTCACCATCTTAAAATAATTATTTTTTCAACTCAGTGATCCGTTCACAGTGGTTCTCAAGTTAACAGCTCACTGGAGGGAAAGATTATCAATGAATAATATGTGAAATCTGTCGGTTGCTCACACAAAGCTATCATGTTACTTCAAAAGACTTGGATTATAGTGCACAAGTCATATGGACTACTGATATGGTGCTTTTTAGATTGTTTAAGGCTGAGTAAACATTGATTTTCACAATAATCACAATCCTGAAATTAATTCATAAAAAACTTGATCCTTTACTCTGTGTATTTGCGCAAGCCAGCTTTTCTTGTTGCTTAAATGTATAGTTCACCAATGTTTACTCACACTGTCATGTTGTTCTAAACCTGTATGAACATGTGGAACATAAAAGATGATGTTCAGAGAAAAGTCTCTGTTTGTTGTCCCTACAATGGAAGTTAATGGTAACCAAAACTGTTAGCAACCTTCTTGAAAACCATTGTGTGTGCTGCAGAAGAAAGAAATCCCTTTAAGAATCTGTGTCACATGAAGAGAGAATCCTACTTGCTTATATACACATTCATTTACCCAGGAAGCTGACAGCTGCTGTCAAATATGCTGTCATTTCTATTTTTTATCCTATTTTCACTACAAAAGATCTAGACTCAATGGCCCTCATTTATCAAAAGTGCGTACACCAAATTTCCAGCGTACACCTGGCGTACACCCAAAACCACGGTGACTTTGAGATTTATCAATATGGACGTTGGCGTACGGCACGCTCAAATCCCACGCCAGCTAAGGAGGTGGTGTACGCACGTTTGAGTTAGTGCAGAAATGCGCAGAAAAACAATTCCTAACACCACAAAACGCACTGACAAACTAAAACATATGACAAAAAAAAAAAAACATAGTAGGCTAATTATAAACTTCAGTGTAAAAATCTGTCACAAAGAACCGGCAAAAGTAATGATTATGAATATGTAAAATATAGCAAGGAGATATTTTAATTGTTTATTAATAAAGAAGTGTTTTCTTTGTGCTGCAAAGATGAAGTTGAGATGCTGACTCGCGATCTTTGCAGCGTGAACGCGCCAGAGAGAAATGCACATTTCAGATTACATAAGCAGAGAGCAGTCTGTTTTCTTTCGTTTTGAATTGAAACTTAAAGTAAAATTAAGATACAATTAATACAAAACGAAATTCAGTTTAAAGAAAGGTTTTGTGCTTTCTGTTTGATGTCTCTGTGAAAGTTTTAAAATATATTTTAGTGCCGCTTTCAGAGGGCTCACGTCCATATCATTGTTTTTTCCTCATAAATGTGAACACGAATAAGAATAAGAATATTACAAATGGACATGCAATTATTAATGTGAATGAATGGTACTCCACACATCATCATCACTATTGTACGTGATATGATAAATGCTAATTGTTTCAAAACACGTGCTGTAAAATAATGCATTGTGATAGGTCATTTGATCTCCACGTCGGAGAAGTTTCTCTTCTTTGCCGTCTTCCGTGTGTCCATGGCGTAAAATGAGGGCGTGGGGGAAGCGGAGACTTGAATATTTAGAGGCGTGTTATTCTAATGACGATCGTTTTCAGCCGCTGCATTTATCAAGGAGAGGTATTGCGTACACCAGGATTTCAAAGGTACGCACAGCTTCATAGGTACATCAGGCGGTGAGAGGAGTGTAAGCATAATCTTACGCCACCATATACGCCCGTTTCTACGCAATAATGATAAATGAGGGCCATTACATCTAGATCACTAACACCAAAGGTGGTATGTATTTTAATTGTTCACTTCAGTTGGTATCCACAGAGCAGTTTTGGTTGTGTTACTAGTATTATCATCATCTGTTCAATAAATAGCAATTGAACTAAATAGTTTGGTCCCTGCTGATAATTTTTAACATTAAATATTTCCACAATGCACCATATTCACAGTATAATTTACAGCACGCTGAGAGGAAATATATTTTATAAATAAGCAAAATGAACAATATAACTGAAATATACCCCAAATAATCAGAACTGCATTAAGAGCTTGTTAATTGGAATCAAACTGAATCAGAAAATCAAAGCCCAGTTTTTTGAAAAAAAAAAAAAAAAAAAAGAATTCTCCATTTGGAACTTAAAATGGCCACTATGAACATTTCTTCAAAACATAATTTTTAGGCACACAAAAAAAGTAAATCATATAAGTTTCAAAGGACATGAATACATAATTACAAAATTATATAATAACATTGGCCCTCATTTATCATTCTTGCGTAGAAACGGGCGTACAGTATATGTTGGCGTAAGATTATGCTTACACTCCTCTCACCGCCTGATGTATGAAGCTGTGCGTACCTTTGAAATCCTGGTGTACGCAATACCTCTCCTTGATAAATGCAGCGGCTGAAAACGATCGTCATTAGAATAACACGCCTCTAAATATTCAAGTCTCCGCTTCCCCCACGCCCTCATTTTACGCCATGGACACACGGAAGACGGCAAAGAAGAGAAACTTCTCCGACGTGGAGATCAAATGACCTATCACAATGCATTATTTTACAGCACGTGTTTTGAAACAATTAGCATTTAATATCGTATCATGTACAATAGTGATGATGATGTGATGTGGAGTAGCCTACCATTCATTCACATTAATAATTGCATGTCCATTTGTAATATTCTTATTCTTATTATTATTCGTGTTCGCATTTATGAGGAAAAAAACAATGATACGGACATGAGCGCTCTAAAAGCGGCACTAAAATATATTTTACAGTTTTTCTCTATTGGTTTGGCTCATTTCTTGAAACAGAAATTACATTCTCAAAACTCTAAGATCATTTGGCAAAACAGTCTTACAGTTCAGCACAACACTATAGCTCACTTGCAAAAGCTCATATCTATCCCAAAACTGTTCACTCATGCTTCAAAACTAAATTCCTTTCTCATATAAAGAGTCAGTGCCACCAAAATGGCAAAGATCCTTCTCAATTGCTTTGGCTCATTTCTTGAAACAGACCGGACGTTCTCAACACTCTTGGTGCTTTTGCCAAAATAACGTGGATGGTTCGGCACAACACCATGGTTCACCTGCAAAAGCTCATACATCTCCCAAAACAGTTCACTCATTTGTCAAAACTAAATTTCCTTCTCATTTAACCAGTCAGTGCCCCCAAAATGCTTCATCTCTTTGGCATTGTGTAAGCACTGCAAGCCAAAATGTTTAGATGTTTTGTCACTATGGCAGAGGACCATTGAAATATCCCTCATATCCACCTTTCAGTCTTAGCCCAGTCCTTCATTGACAATGGTTACTGTACTGTTTTTTTGTCTAGCTAACAGAATACAATTGTGTATAAAACTGAAAAAAAAAAAAAGAAATAGGATTTTAGGGTAAGAGTAGCCTCCAAGGTTTGACATCACACATTGCACTCATACTGCCAAGGAAATTGTAACCATTATCATTCACACACATAAAGTAACTTCCATACATCAGAGTAAAAGTAAAATGCATACAGCATAATATACTGTAATATAGACACACAAACAAAAAAACAATGAAATTATATGCAGCCTACAGTGCTGTAAATAAAGCTGGAGTTTCACAACTAAGTTCTTCACTGGTCGCTGTCCTCACCCTCCCTCTCCTGGCCATCCACACGCTGCTGTCTGTCTGACCACAGATTATCATCCACATCACAGTGCATATTCTCCCTTACGATGCAACGAGGGAAGAAACAGTGTGCATGTCGCAACCATCCCCTACACTGATCTCCTGTAATATCCTCACACTTGTTCATTGCATGGAGCAGGGACCTCTGAGCTTGAGCCTGATGCTCATACACTCTCCAACTCCAAGCGGAGAAATACTCCTCAATAGGATTGAGGAAAGAAGAGTAAGGTGGTAGGAACAACATGACCATACTTGGATGAGTAGTGATTGTGGTAGGAGCACCTACAAGACCTCTCTCATTTTCAGGGATCAAATAAAAATGATGGCGGCCCAACCATCATCCACCGTGGCCTAGTGGCCAATAATATTACGGCCATGTCTTCGGCCCTTGGCCAGGTTGAAGATAGCTTCATCCACAAACACGAGGATGAGATGGGTCTCGTTTCCTTCCAATGCCATTATTATCCAAACCTGGGGTACATGTACCCCTATGCAGGTAGGGGGTATTTGACAGAAAAGGGAGGGGGAAATCATCAATAACTAGACTTACTGAACTGACTAGACTAACTGTTACAGTAAAACCAACAGTATTAGATAGATATACATGGGAGGCACTAATTGCAGCTCTTTGATCCCTTTTCTTTTTGTCATTTTCACTGTCAATTGCTGTAATAAATTTATCAAATGTTCCAAGTGATTCATATATGGTATTCATGGTATTATGTTCTTGACTAATTTTGACAATTGAACAGACTATTGTGCATGTGATGACTTATACAATGATATGACGCTGACAGGTTTTGGAGCGAAAAACCATTAGACTGAGAATCAACAATCAGTTTAGATCAACAAGATCTTTTCACTTGGAAATTGTGCTAAATGTAGGCTACCTGTACTTAATCATTTGCAAAGATGTACTGAGACTTTGAGACATGTACTTAGGCATTTGCAATTTGATGAACTGAATGAGAAATTCAATTCTGTTGTGAAAAATTGCCAAGTGGTTTGGAGGTTTGTCCATGTAGTTTTGAGAATGTAATTTCTGTTTCAAGAAATGAGCCAAACCAATGGAGAAAAACTGTAAAACTTTCACAGAGACATCAAACATAAAGCACAAAACCTTTCTTTAAACTGAATTTCGTTTTGTATTAATTGTATCTTAATTTTAAACAATGTTTCGTCAACCAATTAGGCCTACCTGGATTTAACAAATAGGAAAGTAAATAGCAGATGATATGAAACGGAGGACGCGTGAACTGAGCTCATCTCATAAATAAACCGAAACTCAGCGTATAAGGTGCCTCAGACATGTCTACTTTTAAACAGATAAATTCAAAACGAAAGAAAACAGACTGCAGACTGCTCTCTGCTTATGTAATCTGAAAAGTGCATTTCTCTCTGGCGCGTTCACTACTGCGAAGATCGCGATTCAGCATCTCAACTTCATCTTTGCAGCCGACACAAAGGAAACACTTCTTTATTAATAAACAATTAAAATATCTCCTTGCTATATTTTACATATTCATAATCATTACTTTTGCCGGTTCTTTGTGACAGATTTTTACACTGAAGTTTATAATTAGCCTATGTTGTTGTTATTGTTTTTTTGTCATATGTTTTAGTTTGTCAGCGCATTTTGTGGTGTTAGGAATTGTGTTTCTGCGCGTTTCCGCACTAACTCAAACGTGCGTACACCACCTCCTGAGCTGGCGTGGGATTTGAGCGTGCCGTACGCCAACGTCCATATTGATAAATCTCAAAGTCACCGTGGTTTAGGGTGTACGCCAGCTCGAAATTTGGTGTACGCACTTTTGATAAATGAGGGCCATTGTGTCAGTAAGATACCTTTTTTTTTAAGTAAAATTAGATTTGATCAAATAAATGCAGCCCTGGTGAGCATAAGAGACTTATTTAAAAATCTTACCGACCTCAAACTTTTGAACAGTAGTAATTAACTCTACAATATACAATGTATCTTGTACACTGGAAGCATCCTTGTAACCATATTGATAAATGAGATAGATATTTGAACCTCTGATTTACCTTGCCGCATACCCCAACAGATAATTGTTAATATGCAGCCTCTACAAAATACAATAATTTTTAAATAAAACATTGACCCAGAGACGACAGCCAGGGTATGAAAAGCAAGAGAAATAATAGACAAAATGAAAACAATAACACCACAGAGGGCAGGAAAAAGACACCGACAGCCATGTGCTGTAAAGTGGGATGAAGAGCAACTGAGAGAGACATGATGGGACTGAAAGCAGAATGGGTAGCATTCCGTCCCCATCAAATGGCGCGTAAGGAAGAACAACAAAGAGAAACAGCAGACACATGGGAACTCGGAGGATACACTTTACTCAGCACAAAGCCCTGGGGTTTTAGGACCAGCAGTAAATGGAGAGTGACATTTTAAACAGTATGCATAATGAATAAGCCCGAGCAAGGAGAAAAACACAACCAAGGCATAGCAGCTGACACTGCGATCGAATGAGTGTGTGTGGCCAGACTTAAATACACCCTTACCGTTGGCAAGGTGCGCTGCCCACAGTGTTCCGAGATTAAATTCACTGCATTAGAAAGAATATATCACTTTGATCTAGGCACTAAGAGGAATGTGGACTCTGGCGTTCCTTTATGTCTAAGGCTGATCGCTGGTCAAATCGGAGCATCAAGCACAACAGGAGCTGAAGTGCTCTCATTACACATGAGTGGGAGAGTGTGTTTTGTGATCCGGGCCTTTTGATTCTCTCAGTGTATGAGAGCACCCAGTGTCAATCAGAAGAGCCCAAATGGTTCCTGCCGGCCAGCGGGGGCGATAGCGGGCAGCATAGCATCACAATGTCATGACATCCCCAACATGCATCATTCAGGCGTCATCCACTGCTAAGCAGACCTCACAGAGGCAGACGCTGTCAGGCCTAATCCTCTTAAACTAGATTTACAAACTGCAGGCATGGTGCAAACATATCATATAGCACGAATTCAACACATGTCGATTGCGTAGCCAAGATTTAAACCTCCACAGTAGGTGAAATGATAGAACAGTCAGAAATAACTTTGAAACAAAAACAGATGAATATTTCTTCACACATTTGCTGACAGCTCATGAACCGGAGTGTGAGATGACAAAGAACACGCTGTCAGGGAGCCATTTCTTATAATAAATTTGCGAAAACACAAATAAATCAAACACAGGGTGTAGGGTGGAGTGATCAAGTAACGTGGTAAGAAAATGTGACAAACAAGAGTGTGAGACCTGGGATGGGGCATCCCTCCCTCCGCTCGAGTCAAAGTCACCCTGCAGGACCTGTGACTACAGACTGATGGAAAAGAGTGAGGCGGTATGAGGCTTTAATACATTTGATATAAAATATTCAAGCCGTTGCATTCATCTGCCTTTCCCTCAGGCCCTTAGAGCAATGTTTGTCCTGTGCAGTCCTGACAGAGGACAAAAATTGAGAATCTCACCTGCCTCTACCAAGCGGGTTTATAATACCTCTGGAGAAAGCTTCAATAGATAGCATTTCAAGAAAAGACTCCTGTAAGTTATGCGATTTTGGTAATTGAAATCTTTACTAATGGGTAACACATTTTTAAGCATGAAAGCAATAAAATGTCATGTCACTCTAGAGCCTCTGGAAAAGGACACAGTGATAATTCTGATTGGCTGATCCCAAGCTGATCTATGATGTGAACGGCAGCAGGCGGAAAAATTTAAGTGCATATTCTTTACTGTATAGCTCAAACAGAAGTCATTTTACTGTGAGAAGGTGGTTATAATTATGCTGCAGATACGATAAAGATATGCTGAAAATGTAATGGCTGATATGATGTTATGGCTGATAAACGATACATGGGCAACATTTAAAATGTAAATGTAAAAAAGGGAAATAAGTATGAACAATTAAATACACAATATCAAAGCTGATATTGTATATTTAATTACCTTTAACATGCTCTTAAAATAAAATAAAAAGTAAGAACACTAATAATTGTATTTATTTAAGAATTTTGATTTTGATTTCAAGAACATGTAAAAGGTAATGTAAATGTAAAAATGGGAAATAAGTATGAACAATTAAATATACAATATCAGGATATATGTCTCCAAAAATCAATCAATCAATAAATAAATAGGTAGGCCTAGGTAAGTTTGTAAGTTATGGAATCAGTTAGCAAGGGCTAACCAGACAAAATTGTACCTTCACTCTTCAAAGGTTGGATTTGCAGGTTCACACTACCCCAATGCTTGTTGTGACCACAAGCAGATTGTCTGTAATATTTGTTTAATTAATAAACAGAGAGCATGCTTCTTTCCCGCATGTGTGTGTCAAGTTTATCTCTGCATCTGTAATGAGAGATGACAGTGAGAGCCCAAAGCCACGGTCCAAAGTGGAGCTCAATGATGTAACCCTGAAGGAGTCGAGCACATGCTTATCTAGGACACCAGATCCACAGCTGGCCACATCTGGACAAACGGGCATCACCCACCCACACATAAACACACACACAAATGCAAATCACATAATCTAGAAAACCCACCCAAACACACACACACAGTATTTATTGAACAGTATACAAACCACACAGCTGTCGTGGATTACACAACCCAAGTGCTGATTTTTCCTCCATGCACACACAGCTTTTGATGGGCTAGCCCTGGGTTTGACCTGAAGCAAGATCGAGCTTGCCTGAACCACAGAGTTACCGTCCCACATCATGAATATATTTAGCACCCACGCTCCCTGCCTGCACTGCACCCAGACATGTAAAATGCACACCTCTCGCAAACATACAACCCCCCATATCCCCCATACCTCTCTCTCTCTGTCTCTATTTCTCCTGAACAGTCATACACAAAAAGTATTGCCAATCTAACCAATCTTCAAGCAATCTACCACAACAAGTGTCTCTGCCTGGCCTTTGACATTGAGCACTGAGAGGCAGGCATCAGAGCCCTTACCTCTCCACTTCTCTATTATAAACACACTGCCTTGAGGCTGTTTCGCTGCTCTCAGAACAAACTGAGATCCCTAGCAGAACAAAAAAAAAAAAAAACTTCCTTCACCACAACAGTGTCACACAGATTGATCTCAACAGACTCCATGCTGAAAACATGAACTCACACATACATTTATAGCTGTCACTGTACATTTTGAAAATAAGTGTAGTGCTCTCGAACAGAAAATCTTATATATATAAAACGATATATTTTACATATACACATAGACTTTTATTCAACAGTCTGAGGTCAATAAGACCTTTTTTAATTCAGCAGATGCATTACATTCACTGTAAAAAGTGAACAGTTGGATCAACTTAAAAAAATTACTTCAATTGGTAACCCTAAAAAAATTAAGTTTTCTCAACTTAAATTATCAGTTTAACGTGATAATTTAAGTTGAGAAAACTTAATTTTTTTAGGATGTTACCAATTGAAGTAATTTTTTTAAGTTGATACAACTGTTCACTTTTTACAGTGTTTATCAAAAGCAACAGTAAAAGACTTTCGGTCACACTTGAGTAGCATCCAATTCTCAATATTAACTACCTATTAACTATGCGTTTTGCCTCAATAAACTACTAATTGCTGCTTATTAATAGTTAGTAAGGTAGTAGTTAAGTTAAGGTATAGGATTAAGGGATGTGGAATACCATGCAGAATAAGGCATTAATATGTGCTTTATAAGTACTAATAAACAGCAAATATTAGTAATATGCAAGCTTATAAGTATTTAGTATCAGAATTATACTAAAAGTGACACTGCGGACTGGGGTAATGTCTGCTAAAAAATTTGTTTTGCCATCACAGGAATCAATTAAATTTTAAAATATATAAAAAATAGAAAAGTTATTTCGAGGTGTAACAATATTTTACAAAAATACAGTTTTACTGTATACAGCTTTGGTGAGCCTAAAAGACTTCTTTCAAAGACAGAAAGAAAAAAAAAACACATTAACTGCCAAAACTAGCATAACACAGAACACTTTTAGAAGCTGACTGCCGTGCTGAAATCATCATCTCACACACACACATGTATAGTTGCCACGGTGCACCTTGAAGAGACGTGCACTGCTTTTGAACAGGACTTCTTTTCTGTTTTTTCTATTTTTTTTTTTAAAAAGGCTCTAGGCCAGAAACGGAAATCCATCAATTTACTGTGACTCTCAAATCTTCAAGCTATATCTTTTCTTAATCTTTATTATTCCTCTGAAGCTCACTGGCCTGGCTGGATGGACCAATTGATGGCAAACGGCATCCACACTGTGATGTTTGCCATCACTAAGGAGGGAGGGGAGCCACTCACAAAGGATACATTAACAGTCCTTCCGTCCAGATGGCTGAATGAGTTCCAGAGGGGAGAGCCAGGAGACTAACACACGCACACAGACAGATAAGATGTGGGAAAGGCCACTAGCCTTAATTTTACTTGAGACGGCATGCTCGAGCACATCTTATCATATTCCTGCAGAGCAGTATGCCACGCTGGGATCAAAGTGCTCATATTTAATGTTGAAGGGCCTGTATGCACAGCACGCCTACAGCCAAGACACGGACAGCGAGAGCTGGAAAGCGGGCCGCAAAATATTTGCAGAGATGTGCATGTTTGACAAGGTGAAAAGGGGAGTCTTTGAACTCTACAGCCTGAGTGCTAAATGAACTTCAGGTATGTGTGTAAGCATTAGGGGTTGCACGGATTCATTTAGATCTGCCAGAGTCGACTTGTTGGGTCTGTTTCTACTAATTCTGGATCACATGAGTTCAGCTGCTCCTGTGCGATAGTTGGTCACAACAATGGGAGCAATCTTCTTCAATCCACACACTGCATCTATTGAAGCAGACTTTCCAATTGAATTTTTAATTAAAACGTATCAATGATACTAATATATTATTGATGTGATATGTATAAATACATATTATAAATTTGAATACAAATAAACATACAGTATATATATATATATATATATATATATATATATATATATATATATATATATATATATATATATATATATATACTGTATGTATATGTCTGTATTCAAACGATTGATAGAAAAATATAGAACAATAGATAAAATGACAGAACAATAGATTGATAGATAAAACAACAGAACAATAGATAGAACGACAATGATATATGTATCTATCTATCTATCTATCTATCTATCTATCTATCTATCTATCTATCTATCTATCTATCTATCTTTCAATTTATTTTTCTATTGTTCTGTCTGTATATACACAACAAACAGGCAGACAGACAGACAGACAGACAGAGATAGATAGATAGATAGATAGATAGATAGATAGATAGATAGATAGATAGATAGATAGATAGATAGATGATAGATAGATGATAGATAGATAGATAGATAGATAGATAGATAGATAGATAGATAGATAGATAGATAGATAGATAGATAGAAATGACACGACTGAGACATGACTGTTTGCGCAGTCGACAATGCAAGCAGCATGAATCTGGCAACAGAGATTATGCACGCTTTTGTTTCTCACCCACGTCATCTAAGCTGCGTGGACATTCTCTCTCCTCACACGCTTTCCGTAAACACAGTGTTGGACTTGCCAAAAACAGCTAAGACCGCTGATGCTGCAAGGCGTATGGTGAGTCAATATCAGAAGGTAAACACTGACCCGTGAATACTCTACTAGCTGGCTACTTTTCTGGAAAATTATTAGTCGTTTACCCTTCAGATACACCAGTGGCCTGCTTAGACTAGTCTTAAAAGTGACTGGTCCTAACTTTTTAGTTAATTTTATACAGTAGATCGGTCTAATTTAGTTGGTCAAACTTGTTCTTAAGACGGAGTTTTAACATAGATGCTAAGTTTGCAACTGACCCTGTAATAGAGACTTGGATGAACACGTCCATAGGCACCAACTAAAATACACATACGGCACTTGCAAAAAACCTGAAGGCAGCCCAAATGTGGAAAAAGCTGAGAACAAAAAAGACTGCTCTAAAAAAAGCATAATGACAATACAGTAGAGAATAAATCTGGGAATATTTGGCATACCTGCAGAACAAATCGTACCCGACACCTGAATTTGAACCTGAGTGTGTTTCGAACAACAAATATTCAGGTAAAATGAACAAACAACATGTCATGCTCAGCAAATGACTGCAAGTAAGGCATCACTCCAAAAAGCACTGGCGTCAAAGTGCAACTTCCTGTGTTTTTTTTTTTTTTTTGCAGGCTATTTTTATTAGGGGTGGGAGAAAAAATCGATCCATCGATGCATCGCGATTCTCTCTCCAACGATTCTGGATCGATTCTGAGAATTCCAGAATCGATTCTGAGCTTAGTTTTTAACCAGATGTGCGATGACGTTGAGTTTGCTTTAAAACACCCGAATTCTGCTTGCTTCCAATTCCTTACACGCATACACCACTCGAACCTTCCGAAAAATAATCTTTCATAAAGTTCGGAAGGTTGAAGCGAATTACAAGGACATTCACAGGCTTCATTTCACAGGATACGCTGAGAGAGACGCGCGCTTTCTTTGATGTTACACTTGAAGTGTGCTGTCTCGCCCGTCGGTATTTTCCTTACAAATGCTCTACGAAGTCATCATTTATGTGGTTTGGAATGCAGTGGACTTATATATTTTAAATATGAACCTCACTAACAGAAGGCTGCTTTCAATTTCAAATGCTGACGCGCGCTTTGTTTGTGAGACTGCTCGCGCATGCGGCTGTGCGACTCCGTGTAGTGGTTTAGTGTACTTGTGCAAAATTAACGTAAACACAGCCAGTTATGTCTTAAGGGATTAAACGGACAGGACACACCGCATTACTACTTTTATTTCAAAAGAGATGGGTGCGTGAATGCAGCTTAATAGATCTCCCGCAGTCTATGATGTCATAGTAAAAAAACAAGTAAAGTAAAGATGAAGAAAAATCACTCACAGTTCTTGAATGGAAAACGTTCAGATAATCTATAGGCTACTGAAAGGACTTTTTGTTTGTTGTTTGTTATATTTTTCTATGCTCCTCTGTATTATTTGTTAAATTAGTTATATTAGTTTAAAATTCTTAACATACAACTGTTTTAATAAAAAAAAAATATATATATATATATATATTATTTTTTAAAAAGTACTTAATTACTTATGTAAACTAATTAATTAATAAGGGGGGAAAGGTAGATAAAGAATCGTTTTGGAATCGGATCGTGACTCCCAGAATCGGAATCGGATCGGATCGTGAGGTGACCAAAGATTCCCACCCCTAATTTTTATGTGCTTTGTTGCATGTTGAGCAGATCAAACGCATTCCCTGCGCAGGAGTTCCTTTATGTCTGTCTGTGACAGGTGCTTTAAGAGATGCTTGGTATTGTTGGTGTGTAACTCAACTATCAATGATTTAATATTTCACTTCAAATGGAAAGCGAGAGATGTTGTGGAGAGAAGATCCTCAGCATAGCATCCTATTTTATAATTCACACTGTTGCCTGGCAGGTTGAGAAGCTCTTCGTGCAGCTCGAGTCAATGAGTCCCTGAGATTCCATCATTATTCAGGAGATGTGCAAAGTTTGTTTTGGGGCGGAACGCAGCGTGCTTGGGTCACGGATCGTTACTGGGAAACATCAGGGAATGAGGAAGGCAGATAAACATGGAAGATGGGATGGGAGATTAGAGGAGAGCCAGAGTTTGGGGTGAGCACAATTCTGAGATTGGAGTCATTTACATTATCCCTTCGAAGCTTTTACCATCCCAGGATTACACCAATGAGACCAACACTACTGCGCTGGATGGCTCTGCTCACTTTAGTATATATCTACAGAACACAAATTCCTCCCTCTTTCCATTTTTTAAACATAAACATACACACTCACAGCTCTTTTTCCAAACAATGTGTATCATGTAGCAATAATAACCATTTTCTAATTATAATGTTTACAGTCTCAATTTCTGATGCATTCAGAATCCATTTCATTTTCACCTGCTAAAAAAAATGTTTTTTAGCCCTCATGGTCTTAAAGTTGCTTTTAAAATCATTCTTTAAGCTTATTCCAATTAGGCCTATTCATGTCATGCTTGTTTAATAGGAAACTCAAAATAAATACCAATATGCGAGATAGCGTGCAACGCACAAACAGTGTGCACTTAACACAGACATGAATACAGAACAGAGAGGAACAGTATTGCAATGCAACCTTCATTTTTTTTTTCATAATAAACAAAATGGCAAACAAGGAAAAATATTCTACTTTATTAAAAAAAGGTCTAAAAACATTTGATGAGATGTTCCTTGTGCCCTTTTAGATTTAGGCCGAAGTCAGAAATGTTGTGTAATTTTTTTTAAGCAAGACTTTTTGAGGTTTCCAGTGCAGAATAACTGGAAAAGAGGCATAAAAAGCAGATGAGCCCATTTACAAAGCAATATTCAAGGCCGTCACAGATGGTGTGAAATTGGGAATGACTCTAGAGGTTAACATGCAGGTTCAATGGAGGGCTCACAACAATTAGGATAGAATTGATGTAGGATCCATTACAATTAATACAATGCATTTCACATAAAAACACAAAATTATTTTTTATAAGAAATGTACCCTTTTCAAACAAATTGATAACTGACAAGTAAAGTTACCCACTTCAGATGCTTATAAAAGATAGTTATAAAAGACAACAAATATGCAACTTCTCCAGATGTTTAAAGCTTTTTTTTTTTTTAATTAATCTCTGAAATATTTTGATTTATTATGGTCCTTTGAGAACTTTAATTTATATTATTCAGCTAAAATAGAGCAGAGCTAAATCAGATCAAATGTGAAAGTGAAAATACAGGGGAAAATATTACAGGGGAATAAAATAACATTTAGAATTCAAATAAAGTAGATTTTACAATAAATGACTATAAAAATGATTTGTATTTGTCATCATCAAAATGTAAACTCTACTATAACTCAGCATTACATAAATATACATAGTATTAAATAAAATTATGTATATATATAAATATACTATATGTATTTAAACGATTGATAGAACAATTGATAGAACGACAGAACAATAGATAGTATGAAGACTTCAGATGCAAAAGCCCCTAAGTGCCATCTGAAATGTTCTCCTAAAATTAGCATTTTTATCAAGCTCATATATTTAGGTTCAGTAATTTCACTTTAATGACAATAATTGGTCATTTTCATTGCCATAAAAGTGAATTAACTGAACATAAACATACAGGCTTGATAAAAATGATCATTCTAGAAGAAAATTTCATATGGCACTTAGAGGCTTTTGAATCTGAATTCTTAGTTTATATTATTTTTTTTTATAATATGAAATGATAATTTCATAATTTTTTCAATCAATTTTTTCATTCCAGGTGGATGAGGCAGATAGTCCTGTAAAACAGCACCTGCTCTCCTCACAGCCCGGTGTTGCCAACTCTAGCTAGGGAGAAGTGTCAAAATGGAGTCTCCATCAACAAATACATACAGTACCATTATTCTTTAAGTACTTTAGCCTCTTATAAGGATTCCAATGTACCAGCTGCAGAAAAGCCCAAATGTCACTTCCATCTATGCTTATCTATCCATTCAGAGGTGAGCTGATAACTTGCGTAATTCGATAGAGAGGATATGCAATAACTGAACTGTAATCCCCTTTACTCTGCCACAGCAATATGCAATAATGTCATGTCATATCTTGTTATACAACAAGATGTGAGTTTCAGCCTATGAACGAATGGGTAGATGTTGGGAAAGGCAATAAGAGACCAAAGAATAAGATGGTCTTTTTCTTACACAAAGCTATATTGTGGCTTCAGAAGACTTTGTATAAAGCACTAAAAGTCATTTGGACCACTTTATGGTGCTTATTTGAAGCTTGAAAGCAACCAGAACCATCTTAAATAAATGTGTATGTGTGTGTGTGTGTGTGTATATATATATATATATATATATATATTATATATATATATATATATATATATATATATATATATATATATATATATATATATATTATATAAGGGGGTATTTCTTTTTTGGAAAAAGGGCATTGGAAAAGGGGCATTGCTTTTTTACTGGGGAGCCCCGATAATTCTTTTCCTTGATATTTCAGAAATCAGGTTGCGTTTCATTATCAGCTGTCAGAACTGGCGTTGACAGATTTGCAAGTAAATCACTATTGGTCTGGTCAAACAGGTTTGCAAAAAGTCTGAAATTGTTTGCGATTCAGTTTGATTCATTTGGACAGTTCACTGAGGCATTGAATCATTTGCTGCCATTTCTGACACTGAAATAGTAATGGGTTCCTTAAACACTGGATGAGGTTTATATTCACAATTCAGTGCAGTAAACAAAAAACTTTCAACGATGAAGCAGCTCTTTATTGTGTGTGTAGCTTGTGAACCACTCTTTACTGCACAACCCATATATCCGTAACAGCATAAAAAAATAATCGATGGGGGGCCTGTGCCCTAGTTACTGATAAAAGGCTAGAAACCCTTCTGGTTTGGCCACCAAACCAGCCTTGACCAACATAGGAAACAGAAGTATTTTCAGTAGGGAAGTGTGCCATTACCAATACTTTTTGCTGCATTGGATCACTTTGTAATCCCTGTTTATCTGTGTATTACAAGAGGTTAAGAGTAGTTCTGGCTGCCTCAACATCACAGTAAACGGATACAAACAGGTTGTGGCATTGCGTGTTTGTCCATAAAACGCTCTATCATATCAGTTTGGTGTTGAAAGACTATGTTGCGGTGAAAAAAAAACATGCATACATGACTCCGGCCATCCCCAGCACTTTAAAAAAAGATGCCATTAATTATTTACACTTCCTGCCACATGCGTTCTACATGTTTCTCTTTCTGTGCATTAATATTTCAGCCTACTCCACGACAAACTCTTGGCTTCCTAGCGGACATTTTGTCCACATAAATCACACAGTGACATTATAGAAGCCTAAGATGGCCTTCACTGCCACTTACCACAAGTACACATAGGGGCACATTAATCTCGCCCTCTCTCCAGACAGAGCAGAGAGCCCGGCTCTCACAGCGCACTAAAATGTCACTAACAAACAAGGCCGCTCCGGAGAGGACTGTCTGTAAGTGCACAGTTACACAAAGACCATGAGGACAACTTGGAAGTCCGGTGAAAATGTCACGTCACTTCTCGAAGATAAAAGTCAGCTAATCTGCAAGATAACAGTGACTGAGTATGGTACTTCATTTTAGAACGGCCTGGGAAACAGGTGGAGTGAGAAGTTCTCCCTCAAGTTTCGTCTCTCACTCTTTGAGCCTCTAAGGTTGTGATTGGTGGTCGGGCATCACGTGGCTATCCTGTTGCTGGTATCTGGGGAGAGCAGTGTGGTAGCAGCAGCTGGAACTACGCTCCTCTTGGCCAGGGCAAAAGCCTCGCTGACCTCCCATGAGGCGGCGCTAAATGGATTTCTGTCTTTAATCCCAGTGTATGATTTTATGGTACACCTTCCCCACAGGAGCCGCAGGGGTTGCGGTGTACGCCGTACTTGAGTGCATGCTATGTGTTAGCACGTCAAAAATATTAATCACCACGTCAGAGCTTTTTTCTTCCTCGAGCCCTTTATTTTAGCAGCTAGAATGTGATTTACTCGCTATGTTTTTCCCCAGGCTTTAGCCTGACATGTTCTCAGTGTGTCTCTCTGATGCCGCTGCACTTTCATACCTGACAAAATCCGCTCAACCATGCCGGCTTCTGACTGTGCCGAGGAAGGTGTGCGTGGAATCACAATGATGTGTCAGTGAAGAAGCATCCCCGCCCCCCAAAGGCAGATAGCCAGCTGCATTTAGAGTGCCAGCCCCCACTGCCTCCTTACACAGGAAGTAATGAGGCTTGGCCCCTGAGCCAAATCAGCCCCAAACATAGATAGGACACAGAGACAAACATAACACATACAAGAAACTCAGGCATGAAGACAAGGAGGGAGAGGGAAAAGGAAATAAGGAAAAAAATGAGGGGGAGAGTATACAACATTAGAGTTGGAAATGTAAAGGCGGAGGACTATGTGCATCAGGGTTAAAGAAATGGAGTCGGAAGGCAGGGAAAAAGATGAGCGGCTCAGGTTTCAGTGCTGCAGCTAATGGACGGCTGCATGCCATCCTTCAGAACAATGGGATAATGATACAGATATGAATGAGAGATGGACTCTCATTGGGCCGATTTTTAAAACGATGTTAGTGTATCGCTTATTCAATTGGGCTCCTATGGAATATACAACATACTCTCTCTCCCGGTGCATTACCATACAAGTCCCACCAAAACATGAGATTGTTTTGTAGTCGTAAAGATGAATGCGTTCGCACATGGCCACTACCAGTGCATTTCATCATGTTCCTTGTCAGACGATCATCAGAGAGAAAGTCCAAGCAAGGGCGGAGCAGGCTTGTATTGTATTATACAGTGATGCATTACCCAACACAATATTGCACATTCAAAATCCAACTTACAGTCCACTACTCTTTTTCTAGTTGCCAATTCTATTCATAAAACTGCTTGGCCCAACAATAACACCTCCCTTACTTGATGCAGATGTATTCCAAGAACCAAATCTGTTCTCCAACCATCGCATGTCTTACAGTATAAAGAAATTGCTCATGCTTTTAGAACGATGTACACAATTCAATATGTCATATAGACCGAGGAATTCTGTCCACTGTTGTTTTTAATGATTTAGCCCAGTTAATCAAAGGTGTTTCACCTCATCACATTAGTGCCTTGGAGTATTTAGTCTTCATAACATACCAAAACCATTTTTTTTTTTTTTTTTTTTTTTGCTTGGATTGATGAAATTCACGCAGGTCATCCTTTAGGGCGGAAAATATGAAAATTCTTATAAATAAGGAAAAATTGCATCCCTGAGTAATGGAAGCTGATAATTCATCTGTCATCACAGGAATAAGTTGCAGTTGTTTTAAATTTTACAAGTTTTATTCATATTCCAAATTTTTGATAAAATAAATGCAGCCTTGGTGAGCATAAGATCATTTTTTTCTATCCCAAACTAATATGCATTTAGTTGTTGTAGTTGAGATTTTAATATTTGCATTTTTGGGTCAGGACCCACCATTTGAGAAACACTGCTTTATGGGTATACCCATAAATCCATAAAAACATTCTCACAGGTCCTGTGAATTTTAGCAATGACCCTGGTACAGACAATGTAAATGTATTAATAAAAGAAAAAGACAGCCATGTGGCCTGCAAGAACCATGACCGAAAGCAAGATTTCTCGTACTTCTCTGGCCCCAGACTAGGGCCCTCTTTTGCCCCTCACCCCTTCCTTATCTGTATTCGCCCCAGGGCACTTTCAGCTCAAGAGAAAATTCACTGCACTGTGAAAGAGAGAATGTGTGGTATTAAATTATACATAAGCTTCTCTTTATACAAGCAGTTTGCCATGTTCTCACTGTTGACTAGGGTATCGGATTTAGTTCCAGTATAAATAACTATAGAACAAAAAAAGAAAATACATATACATATATATATACACAGCCTAAAATGAACACTCACCAAGCGCCAAATGCGAGTAAAAATCAGTGTTGGCGAGTGTATGAAACTGTGTCAGTCCACAGTTGGCCCTAACAATTTTTTTAATTCTAACAATGCAATGTTGTGACAACATGAACGTGAACAAACGTGAATGAAGCTTTGTACGGTTGACAGGTCAGTACTTCATCATCTCAGCTTTTCCAATGTAAATATTCAAGTGCTGGAACACGCGAATTCACTCAAAATTATGTAAAAAAAAAATCCTGTATCGGCGAGTATCCAAGTAAATGGTTATGTCTTAAGTGAAGGCAAACACAAAATGCATGAGCGTGCATTCGGTCTTAATGTAACAGCTTCCTAAAAAATTTTTTTAATGCTAACCAAACAACAAAGACATTTTTTGTCTTTAAAAAATGTAGGCTATTACATGTATATTTGTTAAGCTAGTAATTTTAGCTGTGGTATCAAATTGTAATAGAGGAATGTAAATGTTCACTGGTATCAGAAATTTTTGGTATCAACCCCAACCCCCCCCCCCCCCCCCCCCCACCCCCCACCCCCCTTGTGGCACAGATTTGCAGGTGGGGCAAATAAATTATTTTAGGGCTTGTAGATATACACTGCATATGAAAATGACACCCAGGGGCATAAAGATGCAGATCTTGATTTGTTTTCCTTATAAAAATACATAAACAAGGGTCACTGCTTAGATCTGAATAGGCTATGCTATAAAACTCTCCAAGATCTCCAAGATATGATTATCGAGAAAGAAGCTGGAAGTACTGTGAAATGTCATTTAAGTTACCTCTGTAATTGTCTATTGTAAGGGGCTGTTTAAGGTCCCAAGACTGGATGATATTCAAACTCCACCCTGGCTAATTGAGTCTGACATACAAAATTGATGGCCTGTTTATAACACCTTGCTTTATAAATAAACAACATCACAGATTTGATTACAGAAGTACATCAAATTAGCATGCAGACTAATGCTAATTCCCCATTCCCAAATAAAACAGAACATTTTCAGTCGTTTAACACAAGCCTGCATTTTATATGGATACCACATTCTTTCAGTATTCATTAATGAATTGAGCAGTGTTTGAGAGTAACTAAACTCACTATCAGTTTCTTTCAAATTAGCGTAGCTTTTCCAGTAACAAGCTATTTTTACCAATGAGTACCATGTAGTGTGACTAAACACGAAACAATCAAACATGCTCCCGCCTGATATGCATGCATCTCTCATATGTATAGTGTTGCACAGTCAGATTCATTTTAGTAAACTAGTTTGTGCAGGGTTCATGTGAATGAACAGACTGAAGAAGAAAAAAACACAGTTTGAATCCCTACACTGCATTTTATATTTCCATTTCTTGCTGAATATTTAATTAAATTCTGCTGCTCATAACTTTGTTTCTGCTTCATATAAATTAGGTAAGCTGTAAATAGAAATTTGTCTATAATAATTTTATTCAGCAATGAAGCATTAAAATGATCAAAGATTGTTTCTTGGCTTTTTTTTAAATTGCAAAAATGTTTTCCAATATAACCTCTTAAGATCCAAGCCATTTTTGGGGATTTCCGCCTGGATTTAGCCAACCCAAATTAAAAAGCATATTGTTCCCACATACTTTGGGCTAAACTCACAATTTTTGTGTCATTTTACAGGAAACCCTTTGCAGTTTCATAAAACAGTGCTAAAATTGATAAACATTTAAGCATATGTTGTCTGAGCTTTAATGAACACAAAAAAAAAAAGGCGCTTTTTGATTTTTTTATTTTAAATTAATTTTTGAAAGTGTTTAACTCAGGCCGTATAGGGCATAGGGATATGCAGACAAGTATGGCTATTTCCTCTATATGGCAACAAACACTGAAAAAAAGAATTATTTCTCTATAATAAAAAATGAAAAAGATATTCAAGCAAATCTGAAGGGAGGAACATTACCTTTTTTTTATGTAATTTCTACCTACCCAAATCTAAACTCTGCTTATAGCCAAACCAATTGGTACATATGCAATATTCCAGTGTAATTTTAAAGAAAACCCTTTAAAATTGTATAAAACACTGCTGAATGTGATAAATATTATAGTATATGTTGTCTGTGCTATAGTAAACAAAAAGAAAAAAATAGGCGCTTTTATGATTTTGATCATTTTATTCTTTCAGATGATGCAAGTCTTATCATTTGACAAATGATTTCACTAAAATCTGTGGTCTATTAGCATCTATAAAAGGATCATAATCCTCCAGATGTATTTCATTCATTATATGGGCATCAGTTTTGTCATCTGTGTTGTGTATCACCTCAACATCACCGGCCAGCCTGGAGATCTGATGCCAGCTGTGCCAACTCTGTGCCAACAGTGCCACACATCTTCAATAGAACCTGAAACAAAGAAATCACTGTTTATACATAGTTTCTGCATTGTAATAATATCACTTTCACAATATCAAAATGTAGATTTACTGAAATTGTCATTTTATTACACTTATGCAAAGTGAAACTAAGTATTGGGCAATAATAGACGCTATTGCGTAATAGCAGAAACATTAGACATTTATTTTCAAATAATACTTTATCAGATTGGTTGCTGTGCTTTCACATTTCAAACTAACAATAACTTTATCAAAAAATGAATATACATTGCTGAAAACTCAAAGGATTCTGTAACTTACCCAAACAATAGTCCTCAGAATGCGCACTCCAAACGTCCAAACGTCCATTTAGCTCGAACAGTTGCACCTCAAAGCTCGCGTTTATAAATGTAATTGATGCTTTTATATTTCTAGATGCATTTATAATTATCAAAACAGTTCAAAAGTATAATATATAAACACGCGCATCGCAGATATTCCTGTAAACAGACCGTAAGGCTTGACCCGGAAGTGACCGCGAGCGCGTCCGACACTCCGGTCTGTTGACTGGCCGCGTCAGACGTGACGCGTGCTGAGTTCCTGTAAAGATCTCTATACCATAATAAAAGCCTTTAGCAATAGCTAGAGTAAGCACAGGATCACAGTAAACACATTACTTGGAGATCTGGTGAAGTGCGTCGCTCACCGCGCTCATTGCGCATCTGCTTTCAGTTCGTTCGAAAAGGATTTTCTCACCAACAAAAGCTCACAGAAACGTGAAAATGGTCTCATTTGAAAGATAACATCCTAAGCTAAACGGTGATGTAGATTATGTGGCTGTTTGCGGCTCACTGAAGCCGACATCGGAGCAGGAATGTGATACTTTTATCTGTCACCTCTTTTTGAATGTATTTCACTGTGTGATTGTTTTGAAGATATTTCGATCTATGATTGTCTCACAATGTAATAACATACATCGACAGATTCCTTAGAATGAGAGCTTTATTGTAATGTATGGTTTGACTTATTTGTGAAATAAATAAAAAATAAATATTTGTAGAAAGATTTCTTCGCAATCATAAAGCGGAAATATTTGCCTGGGACCAATGCCTATTTAAGCTAATATTCCATTTGCTATGTATCATAAAACCGAAAGTGATGGTATTCTGTGTAAAGTATAGATTCTAAGCTTTCAAATGATACCAAGAATTACTTGATACCTTATATGGAAGACCAATAAAACAACGTACGAAAATCATAACAAAGATTTTTTATCCCGGTACCGGGATAGCGGATTTTAAGGGGATAAGTATAGTACACCTAATTGACATTGCTGTTACATAAAAAAAAAAAAAAACTTGATTAAATTATAAAATAAGTAGCCTGATAAGTAGCCTCAATGTAGCAAACTGCTAGAGATTGATTAAATAAGGAGTAGCTTGTAGCCTAACAGCTATAATTTCAAAACAGCAAGCCTAACACTGTTACTGAAAGTATTATCATACAGATGTAAAAGGGCATACATGGAGTCATACAGACACAGATTACAATGTAAATACTATTTCCCATGTGCAGTGGTCTCATATCTCTCTTCTTCAGTTATCTCTAGTGTGTGTGTGTGTGTGTGTGTGTGTGTGTGTGTGTGTGTGTGTGTGTGTGTGTGTGTGTGTGTGTGTGTTTGTCCTGTGCCTCAAGTCTACCAAACCTACTGCAGTACTCATATCTTTACTTATCTAAATGGAATCTCCACCCTAAGACCTGATCTCCACTGACAGGACGAGAGCAGCCAGCACCCTCTCCAGAACTACACTTCCTGTTTGCCTTCTATCTGTCTCTCCTCCTCTCACCTTGAACATCTGCTTTAGATCAGGCAAATCTCTCTCTAACAATAGACCTGCTTTAAATGGGTGAACGTGCTTATGCTATTGTTAAAAAAAATTGGAAGCTCCAACACAGAGTCATTATTCTTGATATGAAACAAACAGAGCAAGTGGGCAGACCTTAGTCCACCTGATATAGAGAGGATAAAGACAGATGAAAAACAGGGCTCTCTCATTAACATGCAGAACTAATGAACTCAGAAGCAAGCACGAACACTATTAGACTGCTTGACTGCCTCTTTTGTAATGCCGAGAAGAGAGCTGGAATATGTATATTGATGCACATGAAGTTGGGAAGGGATTTTATTAGAGGAAAGCAAAATAATGAGACCTGAAAAAAAGGTGTTTCATAAAATCATGTTATCACAGACAGTGGGGCAAGCTCACGCACACTAGCATATCTACACATCCACATCCATGCATGCAGACAATCTAAATGTTTAGAAGATTGCACTTACGCGTCCTAAAGCGATGGTGTGGGCGAGTAGGCTTGGTAGAAGGGCCCTTGGAGGAGCGTCCATGGTTCCAGCGTTGACCAGGCTTGGAGGGGGACGCAAGGGTGGAGGTTGGTTGGGCTGCTTGGGTGGAGGTTGTGCTCGTCATAATCGTAGTGGTTGTCATGCCCGAGGTGGTTGTACTCGGTGGCCCAGCCCGTGAAGAAGGCGATGCGTTTTTGCTCCCACCCTCCCCGTTGGGTTTTCGGATCGTGGTGCTTCGCGGGGTGACCTCCTTTGCTCCCGGTTGGACAGGATTGGTGGCTCGGGTGGTGGTGGTGGTGGTGGTGTTGGTCACTCGCGTTCCTACTCGGTTATGCAGGTGTGGAGCTCTGTTCCCAGACCCTCCCCCTAACGCCCCCCTCCACTGCTGCTACTGCTACTGGCCGTGTGGTTTGAGGACTGCCCAATTCGAGTCCTTTGAACTGTACCTGTACCCTCAGCTGCACGGGTCGCTGAACCCGGAGCCACTGAGGGTGTAGTGGAAGTGGTAGACGTGGAGCCATCAGAGCCCTTCGGCAGGGCACTGGGTTTAGATAGGAAAATGGGGTCCTGTCCGATACGATTTGCGTCCACCAGGTCAGTCGGGACATAATCCTGCACTGAGCCTACCACAATCCATTTTAGAAGCATCAGGCTAAGGCCCAGGCCCACAAAACCCATCAGCAGGGGCACAACACAAAGCCAGGTCTGCTGGCGAGGCCACACGGCACAGGGGCCACAGCGGAGGGGCCCTGGGGCCCGGGGAGAGGCTTGTTCACCCCCGGGCTCTTCCAGGGTCATGGTCTCCATGGTGGCCCCTAGTGCTGTTCTCTCACTCATGCTTCTGGGGTTCAGGGCCCAGCCAGGAAGTAGTGCAAGCAGCGGAGGGGGCTAGGGAGGGAGCCAAAGCTGGGCATCTCATTAATATTCATTTAACACTCTTCCACAGCTACAGATACATGCAATACTGACTACTCACATGAATAGAACAGCAAACATCAGCCTATATACATATACATGAACAGATAAATATATAAATTCTATACAATACAGTAAACAAACCTTAAAACCCAAAGACACCAATAGTCACGTACACACGCACACATACACACACTCAATAAGGAACCGAACAAGACTGGGTTTGGGAGAAGAGTGGGATTTGGGAACAAGCCTCTGTTTAGTTCAGCTTCCCGTAGAACAGAAGGTAATTCCCAAGACGCTCCATATATAGCGATGAAAAAATAGAACAAAATTAAGTTTTGCGGATCCGTCTGTGTTCTGCCCGTAGTCAAATTTTCCTTGTAAATCCGTGAGTGTTTGAGCGAGGGCAGCTCCCTGCTGCAGATCTTTTCTCACAGCTGCATCAACGCATCGGTCGTCGCGGCTGGCGCAGCCCTGCCTCTGTATGTGTGTGTGAGTGTCTGTGTGTGTGGACAAGCTCAGGTAGCGGCAGAAGCACAGCTCCACTCAAGGGACAGCTCTGCGTCTCACTCTCCCCAAACACGGCACTTCGTCTGTGGCTACGCAGCTTGGATCTTCTCTCTAGTCTTTACAGCGGTGCATCAGTGGACACAGGCAGCCGGTAATCCACCCCAGAGGAGAGAACAGCGGAGCGCGGGAGAATGATGTACTATGATCAGGCAGAGACGGCTGCTAGGGTTAAATCCATCAGATCCTTTTCCCAATCCCTGCCCTTAGTTCTCCTGTTCTGTCAGTGCACATCCGAGCCTCTGCCCTGCATCCGTCATTGCACCAGAATTCAAAGGCAGTCCTGTATCTGAGCTTGCTACATTCCCACACTGAAAGACTCAGACCTTGGCAGATACACAGGCACACAGAGAGAGAAGCAAGCAGAGGGAGAGGAGGAGAGAGAGAGGAGAGAGAGAGAGGAGAGAGGAGAGAGAGAGAGAGAGAGAGAGAGAGAGAGAGAGAGAGAGGAGAGAGGAGAGAGAGAGAGAGAGAGAGAGAGAGAGAGAGAGAGAGAGTAAGCGATAGAATGTGCAGCAGAGAGAAAGCAGAAAAGGTGGGAGAGTGAGTGGGTGAGCATGAGACTGTGAGAGAGTGAGATAGAGAAGGGAGGGGGGAAAGGAGAGATCGCTGCTCTGAAAACTGATGCGGCTGCTTTTCTTAGAGGCTGCAGTGTGTGTGTCTGCATGTGTGTTTTCTGGTGTGTTTGTCTCAGAGGGGGGTGGGGGGTGAATGATGCTAGTTATAAATTTTTTGAGCAGCCACGCTTTTTCCTTCCTGGCCCTTCCTTCTTTGTTGACTGCATATGTCCAGATTGACAAATATGAACTGCTCAATTACTATACTTGAGCTTGTTTGTGACCAGACATGGAAGAGCAAGGAGGTTTTGAAGAAAAAGAATGAAGAATGGAAAGAAGTAGAGGAAAGGAAATGAAAGAAGGAGCAAGGAAAAGAAAATAGGAAAGAAGGAAAGAACGAAAGAAGGAATTAATGAAGGAAGGAAGGAAGGAAGGAAGGAAGGAAGGAAGGAAGGAAGGAAGGAAGGAAGGAAGGAAGGAAGGAAGGAAGGAAGGAAGGAAGGAAGGAAGGAAGGAAGGAAGAATTGAGGAAAAGAAAGGAGAAAGGAAGGAGGGAGGGACAGTGGGAAGGAAAGAGAGAAAGAAGGAGCAAGGGGAAGAAAAGAGGGGAGAAATTGAGGAAGGGGAAAGAAAATAAAAAAGTAAGGAGAACAGACCAAGGGAAGAAAAGAGCAAGGGAGGAAAGAATTGCTATGATATTAAATCCTGCAGTAGTTGAAGAGAAAGAGCAGCACATGTAAAGTAGTTGAAATCCGCCACAGACACCCGTCTCACAGACACACCCCTGAGTGCCTGAGGGACTGCATAAGGAGAGGCTTCTGGAAGACAGATAGGGACATACAGAGTAGTCTGTCAGAGTATGAAGACTTAATTTTAAAGTCTCGAACCAGGACACTCAGGGGGTAAAGACTGATGTTTTTTGTGGGAGGAGGCTACCCAGTCTGAAACAATAATAGAAATAACATTATTCAACATCCAGTCACTTTCAATCTATTTCCACTCTGCAGCAAAGTTGACCAAATAGGAAAACGTACCAAAAGGACAAGCTCCACTCCTGGTCCCATCCTCTAGTTTTATTTACTTTCCTCGATATCTCAACATAATCAAATGCAAATGAAGTTAAAGAGGCACTTTACCAGTGGCAAAATGGGCTTTCAATAAAATCGGTGCTAACAAGGCTGTAACTGAGATGTTCCTCTTCAGTCGGTCAGTTGACGCCACGTCGAGACTGACGAATAGGAATCCCTACAAAAGGGCCACAGCTGCTGCACCCCATCCAGCGTCCTGTGCAAGCCTTTATCCCTTCTTTCCTAGAAGGACGATAGGAGGAGGCTTACACAGAGTGAATCTGTCACTGTTGCTCCGTGATAACCCATACAGTGAGACATTGGATAACACTGGAAAGCGTTAGGGGTGTGAACCTACACTGGTTTCATGGTTCGGTTCGATTACGATTATCATGTCACCAATTTAGTTAATTTCAATATCGCGATGCATTATGATGCACTGCATCCTCAATTTTCAGTTTTACTTCAAAAGTGATATGTGCGTGCGCGTGTGTGCGTGTTCGCCTGTTCGGGAAGTCGCAGTGACAGAAACAGTGACATTCCCAGTTTAAGTTTCAAGGGAGTAAAGCCTGTTTATGCCATTAAGAAAATTAATTTCTGTCAAATCAATTTTGTTTTAAAGAAATGTTCATTTAAAAGCAGCGCTCTTTCATCAGTGTATATGTTAACCTAGAGATGTGCGCATCAACCGTCGCCGTGTCCGCTGTTGAAGGTGACAATCATCCATTTATAATCACACGTAACAACACAGAACATTTTTAATTTGACCATTGGGTGCGGATACTTAAATCAGAGAAAATTATTGGGCGGGTGGATGATTTGTTTTTGGCTGCGGATTCGGTTGACGTTGGAGCTCAACCGCTTACTCGAAAGCAGTCAGACTCTGGCCTTGTCCACACGGACACGGGTATTTTTATAACCGTGACTTTTTTACGCGGTTCGGCCATTCGTCCACACGGAAATGCAGTATCAGGTCACTGAAACCGAACATTTTTGAAAACCCCTGGGGCCTCATTTATAAAACTCTGTGTAGGATCCTTACTAAAAGTGTACGTGCGCCCGAAAGCAAAAAATGTCGTACGCAAAAAAATATTCAGACTTATAAAAACCGTGCGTACGCCAGAATCTGCGCAGAATTCACTTTATAAATAACAGTCAGCGTAAGATTGTGCGCACATGCGTCTCCACCCCGAAATAACCATATATGGAGCTTACAACGCCTAGTTTTACTATGCATATCCTCATCTGCATATCATTTGAATATGATTATTCATCCACGTGAATGGTACCATACATTAGGAAAATATGAAATATGGATGTCATTAATAAAAATTATTTAACAGCCTATCCTTGCCTTGTTTTTGAATAAATAAATAAATAAAATAGTGTAAAATACATTTCAGAGAAAGTTTTTCTCAATCTTTTCCACTGGCCAAATAGTATTTTTAATTGATTTATGATTTCATGTAGTTTAAGTGTTTAACACCATTAATGAGAATGGCATATTTAATTTAAATGTTTATATCAGAAGTTAAACATAGTTTAAATCATTCTTTTATTTATTTAAATTATTATTGTGAACATGCACTGTATTTATGATTAGGACGTATAATGAAGATGTATGGTTTTATAAAGGGTGCGTCAGTTTCACTAAACGGCCCAACGCGCTCGCTGGCGCAGACATTTAAGAAGGGATGGATGTTTGCTTCATGTGATAGGCTTGGTGAGTGAAATTATGTTTGTATTATCTTTATTTATATAGTATTTGCACCTGGTTAAGAATGCTGATAATGATAATTCAGGTTGATGCAATTTGATTTATTGGGTGATGTAATAGGATAATTTAGAAGTTTTTCATTTTAAATAGTTATTGCTATTTGGGCCAGTTGGTGTCGCCAAAACACATACTCTTCTAAAAGAGTGCGTACGCACGGTCAAGAGCATCCTTACAGTGCGCACTTATTTACTCCAAGTTTATTTTTTATAAATCCCGATATGTGCGTATACCCATTTTGTGCGTACGCAACGTTTATACATCAGGCCCCTGGATTTTCAGAAACGCCAGTTACAGTGTTGTCATGCATAGATATATACACTAGATGTCACCTTGGCTACAGCAGTTCATTGGAACGAATGCGTCAATAGAGCCGCCATCTTGGAACAGGGGAGCCCCTCCTCTTTATGCATCAGCGTCAATGTATAGGCAAAGGTCTAACGGAAATAAAATCACCATAAATCGTCATGAATGCCATTTTCTAGTTTTGTGGTTCGTTCCAACAGTCAGACATGTATTTATCATCGAGTCCAGAGAAATTTATTAAAACATTCTTCCTAGTTCAGATTTCGTCCGTGAACAGCACAATAGTCCACAGCACAATTTTGTGCTGTGTATTTCATACACAGCACAAAAGTCCGGCATCATCCATGAAAATTTTCTAAAATAAAATATTAGAAAACAATACAAAATAAGAATAAAATAAACAGAAATATAAAATAATACAAATTATACAACATTACCATTCAAAAGTTTGGTCTTTTTTTTAAAGAATGTAAACTTTTATTCAACAAGGATGCATTAAATTGATCAAAAGTGTCAAGACATTTATAAAGTTACAAAAGATGTATAGTTCATATAAATGCTGTTCTTTTGAACTTTCTATTTATCAATGTAAAATTGTATCACCGTTTCCACAAAGATATTAAGCAGCACAACTGTTTTCAACACTGATAATAACAAGGAATGTAGTAAATCAGTAAAAAAAAAGCAGTAAATCAGCAAAAAAAAGCAGTAAATCAGCATATTAGAATTTTCCAGCTTAACATTACATTACATAAACATTTACAATGCAATACAAATTTTATTTCTATAGCACATTTAAAACAACCGTTGACCGTTGATCAAAGTGCTTTCCAGAAATAAATAAATCCTGTTCACTCTAATCATATCTAAAAGCCATTCTAAAAAGATATGAGTTGAAACTACTGCCTTGCGACGTCAGAGTGTGCGCCGTTATCCACTATTTTTGACGTCAGATTGTGCGCCCTTATCCGCTGTGTTTGACGTATAGGCTGTGTTTGTTAGGCTTCTGATTGGCCAACGCGGCTTTACGGTTAGGGTTATATTGCCGCCTGCTGGTGTGGCATGCTCTTGACAGAGTTTGATAGCGTGTTTTTGCGTTTTCATGTAGACAGAGATTTTTTTTAAACCGAGCATGTGTGGACGATATTTTTTTTTTTTAAAAAGCCTCTGCCATTGTATGCTACCGCGACAAAGCACATACGCGATAAATGACGTCATAAAAGCGTCAGTACATTATAATCGGTTATGGTCTATTACTGAACTGATACCGAATTGTCCTCGTCTGCATCGCGATACATCGTAGAAACGATTAATTTTGACACCCCTAGAAAGCGTTCTCCTTCCTGTTTTCAGGCCATACGATTCAGGCCATATCCGGGGCGAGGGTGTTGGAGGACTCGAAAGGATTTTCACTCTGGAGTAATAAGGGTGCACAGTGCGGTGCAGCAAGCCGATAAAGCCGGACCTGCTTCTACCCGTTTAGAGTGAGAACACGGGAGGAGACCGGCTCTACACGTAGGCTATAATATCTAGTGAATGTGTAAGGTGTCGCCCAGCCCTCAGCTCTACAGATAGCTGTTAGTCTCGGCTTGACCGCGTCGCCGAAGAGGCAGGGACACGGGGGAGTTAAGGAACTGGAGCTTGTCGATCTCCCTCATGTCGGCCAGATTCCTGGACCACCAAGGTGGACATCGCATGATCCACTGACCGCGCGGTGACTTTCGTCGCACAAAATGCAAGATTCGTTGCGGCACGAAGTTCTTGGAGAACTTGTGGATCATGACCACCCTCATGCAGGTCCTTCAGCCATGGCGTTGCTGCAGGTCCATCAGGCCAAGGTACTGAAGGACCTGCAACAACGCCATGGCGTGCATGGCAGAGGAAGCTTCCCCACAGGCCTTGTAAGCCTAGTCCGACGAGACCCTACAGGCCCACGAAGGAAGACACGGTTCTCCGCGCCAAGTGGAGATAGGGCACAGCTGCATTGCAACGGCCGGCTTCACTGGCGGGATACGTGTGTATCCCTTAGCTGCCCCGCCATCAAGGATGGTGAGGGAGGAGGAGCCACCGAGACGGTTTCTGGCAGTAAAAGATGCCGTCCACGTCCCTGTGAGCTCCTCATGCACCTCTAGGAAGAAAGGCACTGGGGTGGGTTGCTGAGAACTAGCACGAGCCACCCCGAGATACCAATCGTCCAGCCTCGAAGGCTCGGGACACGGTGGAGGGTTCCTCTCGAGCCTGATCCTGTTGGCGGCCCGGGAAAGCATGGCCATCATCTCTGGGTCCGACTCGGGCACCGCTGGCACACCCGAAGGAGGCAGCGGCTCCGAGCCGTCGTCCGTGGAGAAGTCTGACCCACCTTCCGATGCAGCGATCGACATCTGATCGTGGCAGGAAGCACCAAATGAAATGACTGGTGCACACCTCGAGGATGATCCAGCACGTTCCGTTGGTAACTCAACTGGCTGCGGAGTGTGAGAGGGATGAGGGTTCCTAGTGAGTTGGTTCTCCGAAGGAAGCGCGCTCACCGTAATCCTCAGGTCTCCCGCGTCACTGCCCGAAGCAAACCTCTGGGGAGAAACACATCCAGAAACACACAGATAGAAAGTCCACTTGAAAAAGACTCGGTCTATCTGTGTAAGCTCTTTTAGGGACTGCTCTCACTGGTGCTGAAGCACGCAGGGGAACAGTCACCGCGAACACAGACAGGAATGTGCACCTGTCTGTGCGCTGTGTCTCTCTCGCTGGTCTTACCAGCCGTGAAAACGGCTGTTGAGCACTCTCACTGCGCACCTTACCACCAACAGCTTTTTTGTTTTGCTTAGTATTCAAAATACAAAAAAGGAAGAGAGAAGAGAAGACCTCTCGCACTGCTGTGCTGTCACACCTGCACCAGGGTGAAGAGGTCTGAGAAAAAGGCTTGCTTGAAGGTTTCACAATCTCCTGAGAGTTTGTAGAGAGCATCGAAGTGCTTGGCTCCGAAGCAAAAATCTGAAGTGCAATCGCACCTGTTGCTCATTATATACCCGTGCTGCGAGGCTGAGCAGCTGATGCAAATGATTACACGCAAATGTGCATTGACTTGTTCAGTTTAACTAATTACTTTCCCATCGTTACAACACCGTTAACGTTACTGGACGTTAAATGCGGTGCGTTACCATGGACGTTAGTTTGGTTTGAAATGTGCTGGGGACAGGGACGCATTCGGAAGTGCATTTTCAGATGTGCTGGGTACAAACTTGTCAAACTGTGCCAACTGGGTACAAACTTGAGTTCTTAAATGGTCTAGTGGTAGATATTTTGCCAAGTGTGTCAGAGGTTACGGGTTCTAATTTGCACTCGTATCGTTTTTTTTTTCTCTCATCAAAACTGAATATGTTCATCAGTGGTTATGTTATATGTTCAAGCAGGGACACGTTTGTGTGCATTTTCTTTTGTGATTTCACCAGAATGAAAAGAGAGTCTCCACAACGGACACACGGACACAACCATTACAACATTAAGATCTCACAAAGACTGGACTAAAACACAGGGCTTAAATACAAGGGCAAGCGAGCTGAACAGGATGACAAGGCGGTGTGGTCAATGAGAAACACCTGGGAAGACTAATCAACAAGACTGTGGACAATAAGCAAACAAATAACAGAATGACAAGACACATGGCAGGATCACATGACTAACAAGACCCAGGCTTTGACAGTCGGACAGTCGCAGTTTCACGTGGAGCATTTGGAGATTTTTAGAGATTAGAGACTCTAGGCCTACACTCAATGAACAACATCTCAACAATAAATAAAGGCCTGTCTCATATAGACGCCTGTCTCAAATACAAGCCGGTGCAGTTCGACAATTTGGGACAATAAAAGCCCGGGCTATTATTTGAAGTTTTACGGTAATTTAAAACAGAATGAATATGAATACATTATTTTAGGCTAAACGCAGGGATAAGAAACAACCATTCTGTCAGTTCCGCACAACCTCGTGAAGCAAAGCGCTGTTGCGTACAGGTTAGCTGTTTCTATAGTATTCCATTTTTATCATAATGCTGTTTAGACCAAGTATTTTGATGAATAATTGTTTTGTTTATAACCCTCTGTCGATCTGACTGTCTGTGGGTGAGGATACAGATATTTCATATTTTTATTTTAAACAAGACAAGGATACACAATGATTTTTAGCAATGTAATATAACTGCACAAATAGCATTTACAGTCAGCCTATCTCATTCCTTTAAACACTGCAGTAAGCTATCATATGGTTGGAAATATGCATATGGAAATTATATGCAGATGAGGATATGCATAGAAAAACAAGGTGATGTAAGCTCCATATATGGTTATTTTGGGGAAAAGACAGTGGTATTTTCACAAAGTAAAACACCTTACTTGCATTTTCAAGTGTTGTGCAAAGAAATGGGTGAGCTTCTTTCAGCTTGTAGTTGAAACAGTTTCATTTTGTTTTTCATGTTGTCAAAGCTGCTCATGGAAACTGTAGAGACATGAAAAAAATGTGAGGTTATTGTCACGGCAACCAGATATATTATTTGCTTAAACGCATTCTGCAATGAAGTATCTGCAAATTAACCTGACATACTGAAGAAACGTCTCGGTTACGTATGTAACCCTAGTTCCCTGAGTAGGGAACGAGACGCTGCGTCATCGCTGTGGGAACGCCCCTGCGTTGTGCGTCATGAAGCACGTATCGAATCAGCCCAATGAGAGATGGAACGTCATAGGCGGGTGACGTCATCGACCAGGAAACTATAAAGCACCCCAAACAACACAAGCACATCAGCTTCTGATAAGCCTGAAGGAAGCGCTAATGGGAGTGCCGGGAGTATGGCAGAACGATGCAGCGTCTCGTTCCCTACTCAGGGAACTAGGGTTACATACGTAATCGAGACGTTCCCTTATCCTAGGGAACTCGAGCTGCGTCATCGCTGTGGGAACGCGAATACCCACGTCGCCATAGGAGCAAGTGACCGTCATGTGAGAACTAGCGCACAGAGGACGAGAGCACCTGTGCCCCAGGGGTAGAAATTAAGTCTAGATCATAGAACTTAATAAAAGTATGCGGTGAAGACCATCCAGCCGCGTCACAAACATCACTTAGGGAAACTCCTGACAATAGAGCTTTAGGAGCAGCCATACTCCTAGTAGAGTGCGCTCGTACAGCCAAAGGTGAAGGCTGACCAGCTGACTCATAAGCAAGTGAGATAGCCTCGACCACCCACTTGCTCCTTCTTTGCTTAGACGCGGGACACCCTTTCCTGGGTGGCCCAAAAACACACAAATGGTTGTTCTGATTTCATCCACAGGGCAGCTCTGTGGACATAAGCGTCTAACGCCCTAACAGGGCAGAGTAAATTAAGTTTCTCCTGGTCTGACGACTGAAATGGAGGAGGACAGAAAGCCTGCAGAACTGTAGGTCTAACAACATTAGTAGGGACCTTGGGAACGTAACCTGGTCTAGGATGCAGAAAAGCCTTAACCATACCAGGCGAAAATTCCAGGCACGAGGGTAAACCGACAGAGCCTGCAAATCTCTGAACCTTTTTAGAGAGGAGATAGCAAGAAAAAAGATAATTTTAAAAGTGAGAAACTTCTCAGGAACTTCTTCGATAGGTTCAAAAGGAGCTAGGGAAAGACCTTCTAATACAATGGCCAGATTCCAGGAAGGCACCCTCGTGCGAACTGCTGGCCTCAGCCTCAAAGTGCCACGAAGGAAACGAGTTATAAGCGGGTGTCTCCCAAGAGAAACTCCATTGAAAGGGACATGGTAAGCAGCTAGGGCGGCCACATACACCTTTAGTGTGGAGGGGGATAACCCTGCGGGGAAGCGCTCCTGCAGGAACTCCAGCACTGCACCCACTGGGCAGTTAACTGGGTCCTGCAGGTGTTCTCCACACCAAGAAGTGAAAAGATTTCACTTCAAGGCATATAGCCTCCTCGTGGATGGAGGTCTGGAGTGAAGATGGTCTCAACAACCTCGGTTGAGAGACCGGAATCTAAGAGCTGGGCCCCCTCAGAAGCCAAGCCCACAGTTTCCATAACTCCGGGCGGGGGGAAATATCGCCCGCCTGAGAGTGTAGATCCCTCCTGACCGGGAGCTAGCTCCAAAGGAGAGCCGTCCAGGAGAGAAATCAGGTCCGCAAACCATACTCGGGCTGTCCAGAACGGGGCTTCTAATAGTAGGCTGACCCCGTCCCGGCAAACCCTCTCCAGAACCCCTGGTAGCAGAGCAATCGGGGGAAAAGCGTGCAGACGTGACCTCGGCCACGGCTGCACCATAACGTCCAACCCCAGAGGGGCTGGATGAATGATGGAGAACCACAGACGATAGTGCAATATCTCCGTGGAAGCGAATAGGTCCGCCTTGGCGTGACCGAAACTCAACCAAAGGAGCTCCACCACCTCGGGGGTGGAGTCTCCATTCCCCCGACCTAGGCCCCTGCCTCGACAGGGAGACTGCTACCACATACAAATACCCCGGAATATACATTGCTCTCAGTGATAGTAACTTCCCTAGGGACCACAGGAGGACCTGACGGGCCAACTTGTAAAGTCGGCGTGACCGCAGGCCACCCTGATGATATATATATATAAGAGACCATCGACGTGTTGTCAGACTGAACTAACACGTGATGACCTCTCAGGTCTGCTAGGAAGTGATTCAGAACCTGAAACACTGCCAATATCTCTAGACAATTTATATGCCATGATAGATGATGGTCCTGCCACAGACCTTGGGCTGGACGACCACTCATGACCGCCCTCCACCCTGTGAGGGAAGCATCCGTCGTTAGCGTTACGAGACGACAAAGAGCCCCCCAGCACAGAATCTTTGGATAGGAACCAAGTTCCTTCCACAAGACCAGAGCACGAAGGCAGCGCACGCATGACTTTGATCGTGCGGAGTGGATTTCCCCTCGGGGAGAATCCCTTGGTCCTGAACCATCACCGTAGCGGTCTCATGTACAACAGGCCAAGGTATAACGTTGGACACTGTTGCCATCAAACCCAACAGTTACTGAAACTGCTTTACAGTGAGTAGCTGGCCTAGCTTTACTAGCTAGACCAAACGGAAGAACCCTATATTGGAATGCCTCGCCCCCGAAGGCAAACCTCAGGAACGTCCTGTGTTGTGGAAGGATGGAAATGTGGAAATCAGCGTCCTTTAGATCTATCGTGACAAACCAGCCCTCGGGCCTGATTTGTGACACGACCTGCTTGATAGTGAGCATCTTGAACTGAACTCCCCTACCGAGCGATTTTATAGGCGCAAATCTAAAGTTGGACACAACCCCCCATCCTTCTTTGGAACGATGAAATATCGGCTGTAATAACCTAGCTCCAAACTGGGAGGAGGAACCCGTTCTATAGCCCCCTTTTGAAGGAGCGTTTTCACCTCTTGTTCCATTACCAGAGTCTGCTCGGGGCCCACACTATGGGCAGAACCCCTTCTAAGCGTACCAGTCTCTCGAGACTGGCCTCTGGTGTAATTTGAGCGGAAAACACAGCGCCCTGTAACGGTGCACCGGCAGGGAACAACTGGTTTGACTGCTCTGAGACCCTCCTCAGAGGGAGCGAGCGTCCCTCGGGAAAGCGCTCGCTGGGACCGTCTGCGCCCCGGCATGAAGGCGGGGTTGGCAGAACGGGCCCCTGAGGGCACAGAGGAAGAATGGGCACCGTAGAAAGAGGTGAACACCTTTCTCCCTATGTGGGGACCACCCTCAGAGTCAGAGGGAGTGAGCGTCCCTCGGGAAAGCGCTCGCTGGGACCGTCTGCGCCCCGGCATGAAGGCGGGGTTGGCAGAACGGGCCCCTGAGGGCACAGAGGAAGAATGGGCACCGTAGAAAGAGGTGAACACCTTTCTCCCTCGGTGGGGACCGCCCTCAACATAGCCAATATAACTGTCCTCAAATCAGTTCTATTGTTCTTTATTTATTTATTTTTTAAAGCTTTTGGCTATGAGTATTGCGTCTGGTCCCACTGACCAGCAGGGGGAGCGCGAGACACAATACTCTGCTTTGCTGCGCCTATGCAATGAGCTCGTAGACGGCCGGGGCTGCACCCGCCCAGCAGCCCCGGGGACGTGAAGTTTTAGTGGAAGAAACCTTTTAAAAGCTGCTGCCTGCTATTTTCTTCCTGAAATTATTAATGACAGTATTAACTAAGTCACTGAATAACCCCGAGAGAGAGGAACATCAAGATTAGAAGAAAACTTTTTTCTTTCTCTTTCATGTTGGAAAAATTAATTTTACCATAAATCGGCAACCTGACGCAGTTCTCGAACCACGTCAGTAATGCCTCCTCACTCACGTTCACGTCCTTTAGCAAATCAGCCCGGTATGCCTGCAATATAGACTGTGCAGACACGACGCAGCCTGACCTGCCACCGAAAACACTTTACAAAGCCGAAATGTTTCATAATGGCTTGAAAAGTATGCCGGTGCTTTAAATGACAATGCAGCCTCGGAAGAGAGATAGCTCGCAAGCGTCTCTACTACCCGCGGCAAAGCACCGCCTTTTATTTTCAAAAAGCCTAAATCAGAATATGAAAAATATTCTTAGTCTATAGAAGCCGGCTTCTTCCATAATCTCGACAACTCAGTATGCAGATCATAGAAAAAAAGGGCAAGCACCGGCGTGGAGATTGCACATGGGAAGGGAGAAATGTTTCATCTAACTTAGATTAACAACAGACTCCTAACCACTGGCCACTCAATGGTTAATGATTTTGATACAGCTCGAGTGAGAACCTCCATGAGCTCTTTGCTTTCGGGAGTATAAGGTGGCGAATCTCACATCTCCCTCATCAATACTGCTATTTTTATCTCGTCAGTTTTTTATAACTAGAAAGTTGCAGTACTGTGATCAGCCCGGGCGAAAGAAACCGCAGAGCGTGCTTCCGACCCGGGGCTGAGACACTGGATCTAACAGGTAAAGGCAGAGATAAGGCAGAGCCCGTCTCTAACCCCGCTGATAGATCCAACCCGCCGCCCTGCCTCAGCAGAAGCGGGACCCGAACTGCCCTTCTCGAAGAGCGCTCGGCGGGAGCGGAGCGTCCTTAACAGCAGACGCTCGCAATGCTCACAATCAGCTCCCTCGAGAGAAGATTGGGCATGCTGCACTCCCAAACAAACAACACAAAGATCGTGTGTATCCCCACTCGTTAAATAACGCGAGCAGGGAGGGACACACTTTCTAAAACTGCTGTTCGTTCGCCAATATCTCTCTTATATATATTATATATATATATATATATATATATATATATATATATATATATATATATATATATATATATATATATATATATATATACACATATAAATTGTTTGTGTGGTGCAGAGTATGTAAGGACAGACAATATTTCACACAGGGACAGATTCACATATAGCGCGACTGAAGGCACAGAAGCTGATGTGCTTGTGTTGTTTGGGGTGCTTTATAGTTTCCTGGTCGATGACGTCACCCGCCTATGACGTTCCATCTCTCCATTGGGCTGATTCGATACGTGCTTCATGACGCACAACGCAGGGCGTTCCCACAGCGATGACGCAGCTCGAGTTCCCTAGGATAAGGGAACAACTTTCCCTTCTCTGCAGTGTCACCCTATTGAGTACCACAAACAACAGAGACAGTTAGCTAGATTGACAATGAAGCTACTTGGTATTAAGTTGGAGAAGCTAAGAACAGAAACCATGACTGATTTACTGTAGACACACCTCATGAAATCAGATAAACCCAGACATTTTGCCACGCTAACATATTTCATAATCGCAAAATACTGAAAACACACAAACACATAATAAAGAAGAAGGTTAAAGCCCTCATTCAAGCAGATCCCTCTGCAAACAATCAATAACAACCTTTATAAAAACCCTTTCCTCTGGGGGGCACTAGACTGTGAACGCACACCCACCGCAATTGTGATCTGGGGTGGATTTGGACAGTTTAACACTCTGACAGCACTTGATTGACGGAGGGGGGTGTCTTTGCAGAAGCATGCACAATTAAATGTGCAGTGACCTCACATAGGACCTCCTTCTAATAAGATAGGAGAGGATGAGGGAGAACATAGTGTGAAACTAAGAAAAAAGGGCACATGCATGTCTTTGTTTGTCAACCAGAGAACCAAGGGGAAACAAGTGATTGACAGAGGGAGAATGAGAAAAGCAGGTACATCAGATGTGAACAAGATACCACCAGTGGTGCAATTCCTTGTGTGGAGGATACAAATATTTACACCTTATATAAGACATGCCATCATTTTCAACACTGGATGTCATGTCAGTAGCACATTCAAGAGCACAGCAACTCTTCACTCAGCATCACTTTAGAGATCGAAAATATTACTCACAGTACAATACTGAATGATTTTGAGCCTTAGTAAAAGGGACATGGACTGTGTAACATCATGAGCAAAATATTCCCAATGTATTGAATCTCCTTTCCTCTGCAGAGCAAATGAAACCCATACCACTGAATAGACATTGTAAATGACAGGACTGTCAGTATACATCTAAACATTTATTTGTTACCGCATGGATTTAAATAGCAAATGGGCCTTATAAGAGAATTATTAAACCCATCGGCAAAATAAAATGAAAGAAAGAGTCATTAAAGGAAGGCAATCCTTTGTTGGGTTAATGTCTTATTAGTCTGTTTAATTGAGTAATCACTTTCTTACTGGTCATTTCTTAATCTGTGGGTGCAGTTGACCTTGAATTGAACTGGATCCATCGTTTATTACAAGCCTTGCCAGAATAGCATAATTGCATTTAGGAGATTGGAAGACATTCCATCTGTTCAAAGGGAAGAGTCTTTGTTGCCATTACATTTGAGACTGGACTGAGATCCACCCACATTCACACATACCCGCACATTCCATACACATACACACGAGAAAACAGAATGCATTTTCTGTAGCACACGGGTGAGAAAAGCTTTGTAAAAGCTTTAGAGTTTGTAAATACAACATAATGCACAAGGTTTAAAATGCCCAGGCTTGGAAATGATAAAAATAATACTAATAATAATACAATTATCTGTATAGAACCTTACATAATATCCCAGAGCATGTAATCAATGAAACAATGTTGACTCAGTGTTGACGCGTCAACGCTAATTGCATTGAATCAACATTACTAAGTGATGTTGCTTTAGTATCACTCTTGCACCCTCAGTTAATGTTGAAATAATGTTGAGATTTCAACCAAAAATCCCCATCCACTGAATTGGCTCTATCACTCTCTCTCCTCTCCAACTATAGCTGGTGTGTGGTGAGCGCACTGGCGCCGTTGTACTGTGGCTGCCGTCGCATCATCCAAGTGGATGCTGCACACTGGTTCTTGTTGAGGAGAGAACCCCTGATATGATTGTAAAGCGCTTTGGGTGTACAGAAGTACATATGAAAGCGCTATATAAATGCCTCATTCATTCATTCAAAAATCAACAGTAATAGTATTGATTCAGCATTACAAAGTGATATTTTATCAACATCACTTTTGCACCCTCATGTTGAAACTATGTTGAACAAAAAAAATCAATGGTAATGCTATTGAATCAACATGATTGATTCTACATCACCGATGCGGAATCAGCTCTGAAATTAACAAAAATAATCAATGATAATATTGTTGAATCAGCGTGACACTATGATGTTGAATCTACATACTGCTGAAAAATAATCTTTGGTAATATGGTTTGATCAATGTTACAATGTCATGTTGATTCTAAACACATTTTGTTGAAACACTGAAAATATAACTGAAAAGGAATGTCTAACAATGTTGCCATCTGATGAACCAAGTTAATGTTGAAGCAACATCAATTTTTCAACTACACTTCAATGGTGCGTCAAAAAATTCCTGACAAAATGTGGCGAAAACCTTTTAACATATAAATGACACCTTTCCAGCAGTTGAGTCAATTTATTTTATTAAATAAATGACAAAATATCTTAAAAGATCATTCTTTAAAAAAAGAAAGGGGGAGAAATGTCGAACCTTAAAAAAATACAATTGGCTTCAGAAGTCTGATGTCATGACAGTGGTCCAACGGTTCAGGTTTTAAAAAAATATTTTTAATTCTGTCTTACATCAGACTACTGCCTCTTTTCTTTTGAGTTCTCTGAAATCTGAAAAAGAAAGCATGTTACTCAAAAACGAATCAATTCTGTTGTTATACATGCAATCACATTCAAGAATGTTAATATAATAAACACAATATGATTCACTTTTTTAAAAAAGTAGCTGAACACAAAATAATCAAACTACGAATATAATATCGTTAAAATCTGTTTATTTAATTTATTTTTCTAAAATCTATTAATGCTTCAATATCAAAAGAAAGCACTATGGCAGGGGTGTCTGATTTCATCATCGCCAGCCCTGAACAGACCTGAGATAGCTAATCAAGGTCATTCGGATCAATGAAAACTTCCAGGCAGGTGCTGGATCTAAACTCTTCATGAAGAGAAACAAACACCTCGTAGCTTTAGCCATTAACTATATCTCAGTTAATTTTCTGCTAAACTACATAGCATTCAAGTAACAAGTTTATCTTGTAATAAAAGAGCTTAGTTTTCTTCAACGCTAATTTCTTTAAAGGGATAGTTCAGCCCGAAATGAAAATTCTGTCATCATTTACTCACCCTCAAGTTGTTCCAAACCTGTATGAGTTTCTTCCTTCTGTTGAACACAAAATAATGTTTTAAAGAATGTTGGACTTAAGAAAAAAAAGAGACTTAACATATACTAATGACAAGCTAACTTAAAAGTGTTAGAACTTAAAACTTAAGAGTACTTAAAGCTTTGTCTGTATGGTAAAATATTGGACATATTTTTGGACATTCCAAATCAGCTTTACATGATCTCATAACAGTGGGTATACGTTACATATGCTGAAAATCTGCATTAAAATACCTCAAACTAGGGCTGTGCAATATCACAATTTTAAACCATGCTACACCGCACAGTTTATCAGTTGCAGTTCAGGCGCCCCGTCCAAACTGTACAAGCACATCACGTACATTCACATCACCTTACTAGTTAAGCTTTTTATTCACACACTGTTCTGACATAAGCTTTTCGGAGCGTTCACCCGAAGTGCATGCACACTAAAAGCCTGTCACACAGTGTGAGTAGAGTACTGAACTAAGTTCTCTTTCGTGTCTTACTGCACTTAAACTGCCAAATACACACAAGATTTACATAAACAGTAGTTTGTGTCTTAAGTGAATGTAAACCGTTCGGATGCATGTCAGTATATTAGATCCGTGCATTCAGTCCTAAAGGGGACCTATTATGCCTCTTTTTAGTCTCAGGTGTCCTCAGAATGTGTCTGTGAAGTTTCAGCTCAAAATACCACACAGATAATTTATTAACCATGTTGTAAAGTATACCATTTTTGAGTGGAAGGAAAAACATGCTGTTTTTGTGCATGTATCTTTAAATGCAAAAGAGCAGCTGCTGCTCCCCATCCTGCTTTCCAGAAGAGGGCGGAGCCTGTTCAGCTCGTGCCTATGACACTCTGACAAAAACTAAAACATCTGTTTGGTTTCGATTATCATCTCTATCTATCGCGGTCAAGCTCATGTGTTTTCTGAGAGCACACACCCAAACACACAGAAAGCTGGCTGTCAGACGGCGCATCCCGTGAGTATTAAACTAAGTTCCCTTTCACATCTTATTGCGCTTAAACTACAGGGGTTGGACAATGAAACTGAAACACCTCTCATTTTAGTGTGGGAGGTTTCATGGCTAAATTGGACCAGCCTGGTGGCCAATCTTCATTAATTGCACATTGAACCAATAAGAGCAGACTGTGAAGGTCCAATTAGCAGGGTAAGAGCACAGTTTTGTGCCGTGTATCAGGATGACAATGCACCAATACACACAGCAAGACTGGTGAAAGATTGGTTTGATGAACATGAAAGTGAAGATGAACATCTCCCATGGCCTGCACAGTCACCAGATCTAAATATTATTGAGCCACTTTGGGGTGTTTTGGAGCAGCGAGTCAGGAAACATTTTCCTCCACCAGCATCACGTCGTGACCTGGCCACTATCCTGCAAGAAGAATGCCTTAAAATCCCTCTGACCACTGTGCAGGACTTGTATATGTCATTCCCAAGACGAATTGACGCTGTATTGGCCGCAAAAGGAGGCCCTACACCATACTAATAAATTATTGTGGTCTAAAACCAGGTGTTTCAGTTTCATTGTCCAACCCCTGTATCAACCTACACACAAGGTTATGTCAAAAACACAGTTCACATAAACACAGTCCATTATGTATGTGAACAAACATCAAGTAAAGACATCGCATGTGTAAATAAAAATGTGTATTAAAGTGAAAATATTGTAATGTACTGCTAGCCTGGCTCCGCCCTCCTACGCACTTCCGCTCAATTTTATTTTCCTTCAATTACTACGTCTGGGATTGTGCTGTAGACCTTGGTTTCCAGAAATACTTTTTATTTGTAGGACCAATCAGCGAACAGAGGGAGTGGCTGAGAACGATGACGTTGATGTCGACTCATTCGCCATTCGGTCCGTTGTGGCAACGCTGCCGAATATCAAGAAGTTAAAGCCGGAGCAAGAACAATCTTTGCTTAGTTTTGTGTTTATGGCCATCCTCCCACGGGGTTCGGGAAAATACATATGTCACGACCAAACGTTAGCGATTGGTTATGGCAGATAGAGTGACTCTGGGCAGATCCAATAGTTTTAGACTTCAATAGAATACCCGCCTACAAGGAAGTTAACGCTTGTCAATGGAGCGGTGCCAGACTCGCTGTACAAATGAAATGTACGAGAGTCTGGTAGAACCAGGCTAATGTACTGCTACATATGCTGTAAAAAAATAAATCAAACAACTAAAGAAAAACCTAAAAATCACTCACTGCTCTTGATTGAATAACTTTAATAGCTTTAATAAAAAAAAAACATTTCTTGAATGCTGCTGTGGCAAGGAGAAAAACATGGCGAGCTTTGTACAGCTCACTCAGGGCATTGTCTATGCTAATAGGGCAGAGTTTGTCAGCAGTCGTGGGCGGGGGCTGTGCAATGTGTCATCACATTGTATAGAAAATGCTAACGGATTATTCTGAGACACTGCTTATGATTTATGGGGATTTCAAAAAAAGGAGTGGGTGACCCTTCAAAGTGACAGCAGCCTAATAAACCTGCTGCTGTCTGTCATTAATGTTAATCAAACAACAAAATACAAAAGGAAAGTCACTGCTCTTGACTGAATAACTTGAGTCACTTTAAGAATCAGTGTATATTTACTGTAATTCAAACAGTGAAATGTTTGTAGTTTTATTTTTAAATTTGTTTATTTAATTTATTACTTGAATGCTACTAAAAATATTAATGCACTGATTATTTAATTTGTATCATATTATATTTGACCTATTATTTATGATTTGCATATTTGTTCTTATTTTTAAAAAAATAAGATTCTGGTCATATCACCCACCCCTACTTTGGGCTAAATGGTCTATTATTATTTTTTTTCTGAATAATAGAATAGAATGATGACCCAGCCTGAGAAAAAATATTGTGATATGATATTTTTTCCATATCGTCCACCAATCAGCTAAAACAGGTGTAATGAGGTCTCTATACTGTCACCTACTGTAGTTGAATTCAAAAATTGTTTTAAAATGTGTTATGTTTGTTATAAATAACATTTAAATGGGGAGTTACAATAATGCCTGACAGATGCTATATGTAATTTTAAATACAGGTACAGTACATACATTTTGTGTCAGATTGCAATATAAAATGATTTCCTTGAAATCACTGAAATATAAAATGATGAGTCTATAGACAGATCTATCTCTCCATAAGTTCACGCTGTCCCTTTTGCTTGGAAACCTCTTAATCAAAGAGCCCTCTTAGTTAATGATGTCACAATGAGCCCGCTCGGGTGGGGAGTCCATGGCAGCTGTGAGTGACAGATTGTCACAGCAGCTGTAATAGACGCCTGTCACAAAGGATTACCACTCTCCTGTCCTGAATTAAGAAAGAGAGATGGGAAAAGTAGCCCTTTTGAACAAGGGCTTTCCTCCTTCAGCATCAGAGCAAGGGAGAGAGAGAGAGAGAGAGAGAGAGAGAGAGAGAGAGAGAGAGAGAGAGAGAGAGAGAGAGAGAGAGAGAGAGAGAGAGAGAGAGAGAGAGAGAGAGAGAGAGAGAGAGAGAGAGAGAGAGAGAGAGAGAGAGAGAGAGAGAGAGAGAGAGAGAGAGAGAGAGAGAGAGAGCACTCCGTGCAGGTTAGAAACAAGACCTTAGACTTGAAAAGCCTGGCTATTCCCGCTGAGTGTCTCACAGTCCAGAATAAACACGCACCAAAATGTGTACACAATCAGATGTACAGAACAGAAACAGACATGGGTTCTCTCAAGTTGTGGTCTATGGAGAGTCTAAGAGGCCCAGCTGGTGTTGGCGAGAGCAGCATGAAGCAAAGATGTCCAGGGAAGACATTATGGATGAGGGGACACAATCTGCTGTAGGGTTATAACAAGCACTGATCGTTTACAACCAGCAGGGGTCAGGCATTTTCATCTGAGATATAATCAACATTAATCACACAGACTGATCCATAGATATATAGATAGATAGATAGATAGATAGATAGATAGATAGATAGATAGATAGATAGATAGATAGATAGATAGATAGATAGATAGATAGATAGATAGATAGATAGATAGATAGATAGATAGATAGATAGATAGATAGATAGATAGATAGATAGATAGATAGATAAATGCATACAAGAATGCTAGACAAAAAGAACAACAGAAAGAAATGACAGACAGAAAGAATGAGAAAGGATGACAGAACAACAGATTATAGATACAAAGACAAAACAATGGATAGACAGAAATAATTACAGATAGAAAGAACGACAAAACAATGGATAGACAGAAATAAATTATAGCTGGAAAGAATGACAACAATGGACAGAAAAAAATTAACAGATAGAAAGAACAACATAAGGGATAGACAAAAATATAGAAAAAGAACAAAAATGGATAGATAAAAAATAAGGAAAGACAGAATAATAAAAAATACAGATTGATAGAAGGAAAGACGGAAAGAATGATAGATGGAAAGACGGAAATAACAATCGATGGAAAGACAGAAAGAACGATAGATGGTAAGATAGGAAGACAAATACAGAACAATAGAAGGAAAGAATGATAGAGGGAAATACGGAAAGAACGATAGATGGAAAGATGAAAAGAATGATGGATGGAAAGACGGATAGATGGAAAGACGGATAGAAGGATAGATGTATAGACGTATAGATGGATAGATGGATGGATAGACAGACAGATAGACAGACAGACAGACAGACAGACAGACAGATGTTCTTTTGACCTGCACACACAAGGCTCAGTTCCCAAGTGTCTCATAGGCGTGCAGCTGACCTGTATTTTTGGCCCATAGTTCTGAGGATGGATCCTCCCTAGAGAACTCGTTCATTGGGCCATAAATCCCTCTTACACTGAAAGGCGGCTCTATCACTTTCCAAGTTGGGGAAAGTCTATTTGTCTCTTCCATTCCTCCCTCTGTCCCCTCCCTTTCCTTCTCTTTCCATCACTCGTCTTCTCTCAACACTGATTTTCATTTAGATGCTGTTGACTCAGTTGGTCATACCCTCTTGTTGAATTCTCTTTGATTTAGCTCTGACACTCTCTCTGACACATACGATGCCTCCTCTAAATCTTCCACTGTATGACTTTGAGCCCTTTTACAGTATCACTTTTATTATCCTTCTGTGCCAAACAACTCATCTATTGAAAATTCATTAGATCTTGCTTGGGAGAGAAATTGCACCATGCGAAAGAAAGCAATTGGATTTGTAAGGCTGTGTCCTCTAAAGCTTTGATGGGCTGCTGCATGTACAACTCCTTTTGGTTTCCAGGTTTACTCCCTAAAGATGACCTTACTGCCTTCTTTTTACTGATTTCAATCTAAAAGAAAGGATGAAAATAGTTCTATGTTGCACAGTTTAACAGAGGTCCCAGCAATGCCAATTAAATGCATAATTAATTGTGACTCAGATGCAAAATGTTTGAAATGCAAATGACCTGCACTGTCCTGGCACTTCTGCGCCATGCTTGCATGAAAATATGTAGGCCTTGAAAAGGATGGTGTGTGTAAGTGCAAACAGCAGACAACTTAATGGAATCTAATTATACTTAGTGATGTTTTTGTAACGTTCAAAGAATGGTATATAACATTCATAAAGTCATTAAATGACACTATACAAAAAGAATAGATGTTTGAACAGCACACTGTTATGTTTGGATAAATGAACCTTATATCTGGAAGGGGAAAGGCTATAACTCAATCTTTCAAAAAGCTGCAACAAGAAAGAATTTTATTCATGAGACGCTCTGAGAATCATTTCATAAACAGGAAGACAGTTTCGCAATCTAATGACCATTGTTCCCTTTTATAAATGTTTCTGTGTGCATTGCATTGGTTCCGTTATTTCTCTGCGGAGCTGGTAAATTGTTCTTTTGTGATCATCGACTAAAGCCGCTGTAATTCTCTGAGCAATGTGATTTAATATCAGTGCCATTCCGTGTGCATTAAAGAAGCCATTTATTCAATGTTCAAAGAGATGTAATTATCTATTTATCATAGATGGAATGTGTTTTTAGTGCAGATGTAAAGGATGTAGGCCAGTAAGAGCTGTGTGTAAACCTCACTCCCCTGATCTCAAGAGTCTGATGCTAGAGGCAGTGTCTTTAGCGTGCTTGTTAGCGTGCCCGCCTCCCACACCAGAGACCCCGGTTAGAATCCCGCTCGGGGCAGGTCGAGTAGGATCGGTTACACTGATACGGCTCAAGGTTGCTTCACGCTCTATATGCTTGTATCATATGACTAGATATTGTCATTGATATTCTCATGACTTAAAGCCTCATAATGTCTCAGATGTCTCATTACATCTGGAATGAGATCCAGATGTAAACAAAAAGGAACATACACACATACCAGACTAGGGAAGAAACATGTCTAATTTCTAAAGGGTTTTAACAAACTGATAAGTTGGGTAGCTGTTCAGGCAACCCACTGACAAGGTCATTTTGAAAACTTGTAGCTTTGATAATCACTAAAAACAACAGAGAAACAAGGAACATTCTTGAAGAGCAGTAACTGGTTATTCTCATGAATTCAAAGATGAAGAAAAAAAATCATCTCCCGACTCAGAAGCCATTCTGCACAGCTAGAAAGCAAAGATTTATGTAAGAGGAGAGCAGGATGAGTCTGCATACTGAGTACCCTGACATCTCCAACAGAACAGACACAGCTTAATGGACCCGTGAAATCAACACTGACACTCTCGGCATGCACCACACCACAGAGAAGACTTCAGAATATGCTTTTGTAGTTCTTTTTACCAGCTGTTAATGAAGTATAGTACAAACTTTTGTATGTATATGGTGTAAATTAATGCATGTGGTACAGGCCATCAATAGCCGCGTTTCCACTGCCGAGCCAGGGCCGGGCCAGGGCCGGGCCAGGGCTAACAGCGAGCCAAACCGAGCCAGTGGCCTCGGGCCTCAAGCACCGGGCTTGCACTTCCACTGCCGGGCCAGTAGCCCCACAGCGCTGCCCTAAACCCCGACCCCTAACACGCCTTTCTGGATCAAACGTCATACAACTCAACCCATTTCAGCGGGTATTATGAATTTATTTATTTTTTAAGTTAGGAAGATAGCATGTATATTAACTCACCGGCCGTGGCTGCAATCCTGATTGTTTTGCGAGTTGCACTAACAGAGGGACGGTGACCCAGCACGCCGTCCATCAAGTCGAACCATGGAAAGTTAATTCTCTGAGTTCCACTTTGTCCATTGTGCGTTTGCCCTGAGTAAGCCCCGATCAAGCCCCGGAAGTGACAGTGGAAACGCGACTGGCCCTGGCACGCACTAGCACGGCTCGTCCCTGGCCCGGCAGTGGAAACGCGGCTAATGAGAAATTATGCACATTCTTCCCCAGTCCACCTGGAAACAAATTCAATTTGCCAAAGTTTGCCAGGTTAGTGGTATCAAATCTCCGAAGAGCACTAAATGTTTTGTTTTAAGGACTAAGTTGCAAGTAAACTGTACATACACAGGCATAACTGAATGTTCTGTTTTATTTACTTTCTGTGTAGTTATGTGCACTTTTAGACAGGACATTTCTAATTACATAGTCTACATGCACACTGCTGGCAATTATTGTAGTTTTCTGTACAGTTCAGTTATTTGAATGAATTTCTAATTATTGCAGCATTGACTATTTCAGAAACACCACCACATGGCATAAAACAAAAGTAGTCGCTCTAGTATAAGTTAAAGTGAACTAGACTTAGTCAATAAGTCAAAGAGTGTGCAAATACTCAAAAGTGTGGCTCCATGAGACTAAATTCTAAATGGCTAAATTGGTGGTTCTTAGACACAATGGTGACCAAATTTGTTCACCATAAAAAAGTAAAATGTCTGAGGTTACGACTGTAACCCTATTTCCCTGAGAAGGGAACGAGACGGTGCGTCGATGAAGCTTAGGGAACGCCTTCGTGTGATTGCCTCTGAAGCACATATGTCAAATAGTCCAATGGAATGAATGAACGCCACGGGCGGGTGACGTCATGACCAGGAAAGGATATAAGCACATCCGGTGCGTTACTCGCGTTAGCTTCTAGAGCCGAAGCAAAGTCGATCGCAGGGATGCAGGAAGTATGGCAGTGTGACGCATCGTCTCGTTCCATTCTCAGGGTACTAGGGTTACAGTCGTAACCTGAGACATTCCCTTTCGAAGAAACTCGCGATGCGTCGATGACGCTTTGGGAACGACAATACCCAATATGCCGTACTTACAAAATGGCAGATGATAAAACTGTTGGCAAACTAAGTAAGAAGCACCTGGGAAGCTGGGGCAGCATCTAGGTCCAAGCTGTAAAACCTCACTAATGTGAGCGGTGAGGACCAGCCCGCCGCATCACAAACGTCTTGGAGAGAACTCCAGATAATAAAGCTTAGAAGCCATACTCCTAGTGGAATGAGCCCTGACCACCAAATGGTTGGCCAGAGGACTCACAAGCAAGAAGAATAGTCTCGACTATCTATTTGCTCAATAGGTTGGATATTCTCGACAGAGAAGTCCGATGAACATAAGTGTCCAGTGCTCGCACTGGGCACAAGAGGTTCAGCTTTTCCTGGTCCGATAAATGGGGGAGGACAGAAACCTGCAGCACAATAGGCCTCGGAATAATGGTAGGCACATTAGGAACATATCCATGTTTGGAGTAAGATTGCCTTGGCCATCCCCGGTGCACTCAAGGCAGGTGGGGACCGAAAGGGCCTGAAGCTCTCGACTCTTAGAGGGACGAAATAGCTAGCAGAAAATAGTCTTAAAAGAAAGGGACTTCTCTGAGACCAAATCTAAGGGCTCAAAGGGAGCCCCAGATAGGCCTTATAGAACTATTGCAAGGTCCCAATCCCCTGCCTGAGACGGAAGGAACTCCTGATCGGGACCTCCAAGGGAGGGCCGTCGAGGAGAAGAATTAGGTCCGCAAACCAAATTCGGCTTGGCCAGGGTGGTGCTACTAGCAATAGGCTTTATACCATCCTGGCGGATTCACTCCAGAACTCCTGGGAGCAGAGCAACAGGGGGAAATGCGTACAGACGTAGCCTCCAATATTTGCTCCACCGCGTCAGGGTGGAGTCCCCTGGCCTCAGCCCCTGTCTCGACAGGGTGTCTGCTCCAATATTCTGGCCCCCTGGAATATACACTGCCCTCAGATAGCGTATTTTCTTGAAGGACCAAAATAAGAGGCCACCAACGTGTTGTCTGTGGGACAAGAACCAGAGTTTCCTCCATATAACCAAGGCGGGGGTATACTGCCACGTGATCTTGATTGTATGGAGTGGGTTTCCCCTCGGGGAGAACCCTCTGGTCCTCAGCCACCACTGTAAAGGTCTCACGTACAGCAGGTCAAAGGGAATCACATTGGACGCTGCTGCCCTGAGGCCTAACAGTCACTGTTCCAGAGCAACACATGATGGCCCCTCAGGTCTGGGAGGAGATGTCTCAACGCATTGACGACGACCATCATCTCTAGGCAATTCATGTGCCATGAGAGATGATGACTCCTCCACAAGCCCTGAGCTGAGCGGCCTTCCAATACCGCTCCCCAGCTGGTGAGGGAAGCACAGTAGCGGAGTGGCAATCGGGAGAGTCGGGACTTTTCCCGGTGGGCCGGTATTGTTTTGAGGCCGTGAGGGCCGGTCTGATAATAGTTACACTATAGTGATATTATATTAGCAATACCATCTGGCGACCTGATGTGCGGCCGCTGCCGCTGGTCAAACTGTCACTGTGTGCAGCCTCTCTGTCTCTGCTCAACACTGTGCTGCTCAACCCGTTCGGCAGGTCCAACCATGTCCAGGATTTTCAAAAACATAGGGGGATCATAGCGCGGCCCCTCCCCAAATGGTATAGCCTGTCGGCCCGGCCTTTGATGTAAAAAGCCGCCGAAATTTTTCCTCGTCATTTTTTGGAAGTTTAACGGACGGTCGGTGTGAGTGAGTAATGATGGAAAGGCAAAAAAGAAAACTGAAAGGTGGCGCTGAGAAGGTCAGACTCAAAAGGAAAAAAATTATGGAGGAGGAGGCAATGAAATGCTCCAAAATAACAGATATGTTCCGGGCATCATCATCAACGAGCAAATATACAACAGGTGAAATAAACAGACTCTGAAGCACTTGTTGTCGTCAAAGCTAGGTAGGCACAGATGGGAATTGTAGGATTTTCAATGGAATTATTGAAATGTAAATGATATTACAAAATAGAAGTAGACCTACACCACAAAGAGAAATCGCATGAAATCCAAACTGAGGAAAGACAGCTGTCCATGATCACTGCACTGCTTTAACGACTAACTTACAGGTAAGCGCAGGCTGCGCAGCTGTAGCGCGAGTGATCAGATATGATATCTTCTGATAGCAAAATGATTTTGAGACATACTTCCTTTAAGTTTCGTTGAGGCCGGGAGACGGGTTTAAGAACTGAAAACCCAAAGTGCTTTTAGAAAATTTGCTTAGCACATAGCAGCAAACCTTTGTCTGTCAGCGCAGCGCGTTTTCTCACTCGAGCATGTGGATATTTGTATTTATGAACATGAAACAATAACCATATGCTGACTTCATTTGCATTTTTTTTTTACCGTTCGCGCTGCTTGAGCTTAAATGCTTTTGTTCTTTATATTTTTTTGTTTACACATATTGTTTAACGTTAATGTTTTCAACTAAAATAAACCCTTAAGATATATAGTAAGCTATGTGTATATTGCCTAATTGTAAGCTTGTTCAAAAATGGTGAAAAAAAAATCGATTTCGTTTTTGATTCGATTTTTATGAGCCCAAATATTCAAATACAATATTTTTAAAACATGCTCATCCCTAATTCTATGTCGTTAGTAGTATTTTTTTTTTTTTTTTTTTTTGGCCGAGGGCCGGTGGTCTGTGAAATTTCCCGGTAGATTTTTTGGTCCCACTCCGCCCCTGGGGAAGCATCTGTCGAGATAGCAACTCGATGGCAAAGAGCTCCCAACACCGGAACCTGGGACAAGAACCAGTGTTTCCTCCATATAACCAAGGCGCGGGGATACTGCCGCATGATCTTGATTATACAGAATGTTTAATTTCTGAATCTTTAGAATTTCCCCTCGGGGAGAACCCTCTGGTCCTGAGCCACCACTGCAAAGGTCTCACGTACAGCAGGCCAAAGGGTATCACAATGGATGCTGCTGCCCTGAGGCCTAACAGTCTCTCGAACTGTTTCACAGTGTGTGACTGGCCTAGCTTTAGCTCTATTGTGGCAGTAAGGATAGCAGCTACACGAGCGGGCAACAGATCGGCTCGCATCATGACTGAGTTCCAGACCACCCCAAGTAAAGTGGTTCTCTGTACTGGAGAAACACACTCTTCTTGGCATTGAGCCTCAACCCCAACCTTCGCATATAACCGAGGACGACATCTCGATGCCGAGCCGCTAACTGTTCTGATTCCACAGAATCAGCCAGTCGTCTATGCAATTCAGAATGCGTATGCACTGGCGGGGCCAGAGCTGCATCTACGCGCTTAGTGAATGTGCGGGGAGATAGAGCTAGACCGAAAGGAAGTGCCTGAAACTGGTGTTCTTTGCCCTTGAAAGAAACCCTCAGGAACCTCCTGTACTGAGGGAGGATGGAGATATGGAAGTATGCGTCTTTCAGATCTATCGTGGCAAACCAGTCCTCGGATCTGATTTGAGTCACAATCTGTTTGAGTGTCAGCATCTTGAACTTGAGTTCCAGCACCGAACACTTCAACAGACGAAGATTTAGTATGTGACGCAGTTCTCCATCCTTTTTTGGAACAATGAGATAACGACCGTAAAGACCGACACAATGTCGGGTGAGTGCACCTGCTCTATATCTTTCTTAGCTAACAGGGCCTTTACCTCTTGCTCCATTACCAGAGCCTGCTTGGGATGCACTAACGTGAGCAACACCCCGTTGTAATCTGGAGGACGAGAACCGAATCTGCCTCTTACTACTAACTGCAGGACCCATAGAGATATATTCGGCAGTAGCTTCTGCGCTGCCAGAAAATCTACCAAGGGAACCAGCCCCTCGAGGCTGGCCTCTGGAGTAATTGAGACAGCCAGTTTAGGGGGCCTGAAGCATACTGGCAGGAACCACCCGAACTGACTGTTTTCGAACCCCCCTCAGAGGGCACGAGTCCGATGCAATGTCGAGTTGACGCTGCGCCAGAAGCTCGCTGGAGATCGCTGCGCCCCGAAGCACCAAGGGTGGCGGGGTTGGCAGAACGGTCCCCTGAGGGCACCGAGATGGAAAGGGCACCATATAATGAGGTGTACACCGTTCCACCCCGGTTGGGGCTGCCTTCACGGGTCTGACGCCGGTGGCGCCAATACCTTTCCTTTTGAGCCGAAGCCTTCTCAGCGTGAAGAACGGTCCTCGGATCCGGCTTCTGCTTTGAATGCTTTGGCTGCTGTGTTGCGTATGAGAAATTAGATGGCTGGAGCTGCTCACGCCCAGCAGCCCCAGGGGGTTGGACATAGCGAGGGAGAGATTCTCTTGTATCTTTCTCCATGATTTCCATCAAATTGAGCCAGAGGTGTCTCACAGTGACTACGAGGGCTGCCATAGACCGCCCAAATGCTCAGGCTAGGGCTGGGTACCGAGTTCGATACTTTTTAGGTATCGATCGAATTGCCTCGATACTATCGAGTATCGAAAAATGACATGTTGTTCGGTTCCAGATTTCGATACCTATGGAGTTAACTCGTCAACGCCAAGAGTTCGATACTTTTTAGGTATCGATCGAATTGCCTCGATACTATCGAGTATTGAAAAATGACATGTTGTTCGGTTCCAGATTTCGATACCTACGGAGTTAACTCGTCAACGTCAGTGCTCAAACAATGAAAATAATGCACATACATGCAAACTCTACACACACAAGACGCACAAACTCTCCGCGCGCATACTTTGACGCGACTCACGCGAGTACTGACACGCGAGCACACACACACACACACAAACTCTCCGCGCGCATACTTATATTAGACGCGACTCACGCGAGCACTGACACGCGAGCACACACACACACACACACACACACACACACACACACAAACTCTCCGCGCACATATTCATGAAGCGCGAGCACACACACATAATACCTTAAAGATGTGGAAAAGTCGATCAAAAGTGTGGGCATTTCTCCAGGCTCGATGCCAACAGCGCGTGATGCAGTATTTCGGTAAAATAATTGCAAAGACCGGTACCGTCCACGACAAATATGATGAAGACCTTGACAGTGCACAGAGTAAACATAAAAGTTGCTCCTCGATTGGTAAATGAAGAGATACCTTGTTGATCACTCTGACAGTGTTTATATTGCAATAAATAATAACCTACTGAATGTACACTGCCGTCCAAAAATGTGTTGGTTAGTCAGAATTTCTTTTCAGCAAGGATGCATTAAAGTTATCAAAGGTGACATTAAAACATGTGCAATGTTACAAGATATTTTGTTTTTAAATAAATTATGTTCTTTTGAATTTTTTATTCATCAAAGAATCATGAAAAAATGTATCATATTTTCCAAAATATTAAGCAGCAAACTGTTTTCATATTTCTGAAGGGTCATGTGACACTCAAGTAATGATTTTGAAAATTCAGCTTTGAATTCAAGTCATTTCAATAAATTTCATTTAGAAATATATTCAAATAAGATTTTAAATTGTAATACTATTTCACAATATTACAAGTTTTACTGTATTTTTTATTTTAAAAAAATTCAGCTTTGGTGAGCATGAGCTCTTTATAAAATGTTTGTTATTCCTTTGTGCACTGGCTAGGAGCATGAGTCAAACTGAAAAAAATAAAACCAAAGTTTTTCTGAGGTAATGTGTTATGTAATCTTGTTAAAAAGGATTTCATAAAATTGGTATCGAAAAAAGTATCGTTAGGAATCGGTATCGAAACTGAGGTATCGAAATTGGCACCGGATTGAAAGATTTTGAACGATACCCAGCCCTAGCTCAGGCGGTCTCCTTAGTATCCCTGAGAGATAAATCTGTGGCCCGACGAAGTTCTCAAACCGCATCGGGCCAAACTCCCTCACCTCTGTCCAAATACCCCAGCAGGTCAGCCTGATATGCTTGTAGCACTCCACAGGAATGCATTCTCCACGCTGCCTCGGCAGACGCGGGTCCTGCACCCTGAGAATCGCGAGGCTGGCCACTTCCCTCGAAAAGTGACAGGCGGGAGTGGAGCATGCGAAGCGAAAGCTGCTCACAATGTTGGCAATCAGCCAAGGCTGATACCGCATGCTCTACTTCCAAACACATCACACAAAGCTTGTGTGTGTCCCTACTAGTTAAATAACGCAAGCAGGGAGAACACAGAGTTTGTGCAATTGTTTAGTTTCCATAGTGTGTATATATATGTATATATCAGACAGACAACAATAAATATTCACAGACAGTTTTGACACAGAGCGCTTTGCTGAGGCACAAAAGCTAACGCGAGTAACGCACCGGATGTGCTTATATCCTTTCCTGGTCATGACGTCACCCGCCCGTGGCGTTAATTCATTCCATTGGACTAGTTGACATACATGCTTCAGAGGTAATCATGCGAAGGCGTTCCCAAAGCGTCATCGACGCATCGCGAGCTCCCTCGAAAGAGAACATATAATTACATATCATATACGTATAATATACCTAAAGGGTAGTTAAAGATAGCTCACACAAAAAATTTAAATTCTGTTATAATTTACTCACCCTTAAGTTGTTCCATACCTGTATAAACTTCTTTCTTCTGCTGAGCGCAAAAGAAGATATTTTGAAGAATATCGGTAACCAACCAGTTGATTGGCCCCATTGACTTCCATAGTATCCCCCCCCCCCCCCCATACTATGGAAGTCATTGGGGCTCATTAATTGTTTACGGTAGTTACCCATATTCGTCAAAATATCTTCTTTTGTGTTCAGCAGAAGAAAGAAATTCATACAGGTTTGGAACAACTAAAGGGTGAGTAAATGATAACAGAATTTCTTTTTTTTGGGTGAACTATCCCTTTAATATACTTAAAATTAAACATTGAAATTTATTAAAGGGATAGTTTACCCAAATAAAAAAAATCTGTAGTCATTCACATGACACAACAATTGTCCAGGCTTTCTGCCAGAAGATATTTTGAAGCATTGTGTTCCACAGAAGAAAGTAAGTCATACAGGATCAAAGGGTTCACTTTCTTTTGAGTACGGTGGGTAAATAAATAAATAAATAAAGGAACATGTTAGAAGTCTTGACCTCTGAGAGGTCTTAAAGAGAAAACTTAAAGAGGCCCAAATTACTATTCATAATGCAATATGTATTTCACAGTAGGCTTTTGTTACATTGTTAAAATGGAACATGTAAAAAAAAAAAAAACCTTGACCCCGGGTTCAGGCTATTAAATGAATAAAATGTATTATACTTTGAGCCTCTTTAAAATTACCCTCACTCCCATTTATTACGTTGTATGCATTTGTTACTAGGCCTCTGTGTTGCTGCGTATATACAGTATTGGCTTTGTAGTGAGGCGTTATGGTTTTTGTTGTTGAAATTTTAAAAAAGTAGGAATTAGACCAATTACAAAAGCAGTGAAAATCAAAGGAAGAACAGCTGCACTTTCAAACAGAAATGAGTTACGTTGTATTATGTGATTACAAACTAGAAACTATCCAAGCTGGACAACTTAATGGCTGACACATCAGAAGCAATACTTTAATCGTTTTAAAAGAACAGAGATTAAACTAAATTAGCTCAAGCATTTTTTGGTTTACATTGAACTACTAAAATTAATCTTAAATGTCTTCTTTTTTGTTTTAATAGACTGTCAGGTTGTTTAACAGACCGCTTTATAATGCCAAATACTGAATGTCTTTTCAGGCTAGAATCCACAGGAAGAGATCAAATTTGATAGCCGAAATCTATTTAAAGTGTGTCTCTTTGACATTAACATTGCCAGATTCTGCAGAAATCCTGATGATGCCATGGTCTTTGAAATTACTATTGGCTGTAGCAACACCTCTACGGGAAGAGAACAGCAATCTGAAGGCTCTTGCAGAGGTTATTTTAGAAATAACTAAGCTATCAAAAGGTAGGTATTAGTGTACTCAAAAGCAAAATGCACTTATAATGTCAAAATTGAATTATGACCAAAATTGGGTCTCTTATGATCAGTTCTGTGACAGGCTTAGCTATGCTCAGATTTTGAGAAAATGGAATGTGAAAATGTATAATCACAAAATCAATCAAGTAAAATTTCCAGTTTGGCATAGTTACGGTGTTTTGCATTTGTAGTGCAGTATAGGGCTGATTTCTATTAAATAACTGAACAAATTACAAAGAGTGGTTCAGAAAAAAATAGGTCTATTTGGAGAGACGGATGACAAGATTTATGCATCTGACTTCTGGAAGGCTGAATGTTTTGCAAGAAAAGATACTGGAAGTCATATTGTAAAAAAAAGCATCAGAGAAAACCTAAGACTACATAAAAGTGTGAGTGCCTCTGTTTTTTGTTTGTTTTTTTACCTTTAAAAGGAAACATCACAAATTCTGAACTGTAAGTACTGCAATAACAGAAAGCAGGAGCTGTCAAGAACTGTTCAGAGAGGTGCTTACTTACTCCACGGCGTCTCCCTATATAGTGTCACTGTTCTCAAGCCTCTATTGAATAGAGTCCACTCCCGATTTGACCTCTACCCTGTCAACAACCATTTAATGTTTTTTTGCCACACACTTCACTACACTTGCCACACACTGATCTCCAAGCGCAGACTGAGATTTATACACTTGCGTTCTTCCCTGTATACTCATATACTTTTGTATGTTTGGAATGTTTGATAATGTATTTTGAGTCTCCCCAAAGTGAACTATAGTATGTTATGTATGGGTCTCCCAAGGCAAACAGGTCCTAGGTGTTGGGTCAGACTAAGAGTGGTTCAAAAACCCCTTATGAAGAAAGATAAATCAAGGGCCGGGACCCTGGAGCCAGGCCCGGGGTTGGGGCTCGAATGCGAGCGCCTGGTGGCCGAGCCCAGTCCGAAAGAATGACGTGGGGCCGCCCTCCTGTGGGCTCGCCACCTGCAAGAGGGATCGTAAGGGGCCGGTGCTTAGTGGATCGGGCAGCAGTCGAAGGCGAGGGCCCTGACGAACCGATCTCTGGACACGGAAACTGGCTTTAGGGACGTGGAATGTCACCATGCTGGGAGGGAAGAGGAGCTTGGGGGGGAGAGAGAGGTACCGACTAGAGATAGTCGGGCTCACCTCCACGCACAGATTGGGCTCTGGAACAACACTCCTTGTGAGAGGCTGGACTCTATACCACTCTGGAGTTGCCCATGGTGAGAGGCGATGGGCTGGTGTGGGTTTGCTTATAGCCCCCCAGCTCAGCCACCATGTGTTGGAGTTCACCCCGGTGAACCAGAGAGTCGCTTCCTTGCGCCTTCGGGTCAGGTATAGGTCTCTCACTGTAGTATGTGCCTACAGTCCGAACGGCAGTGCAGAGTACCCGGCCCTCTTGGGGTCTCTTGGAGGGGTGCTGGAAAGTGCTCCGACTGGGGACTCCGTCGTTCTACTGGGGGACTTCAATGCCCATGTGGGTGGCGACAGTGACACCTGGAGGGACGTGATTGGGAGGAACAGTGCGAGCGGTGTTCTGTTATTGGACTTTTATGTCACAGCTTGTCCATAACGAACACCATGTTCAAGCACAAGGGTGTCCATCAGTGCACGTGGACCAAGAGCACCCTAGACTGGAGATCAATGATCAACTTCGTGGTTGTTTCATCTGACCTCCGGCCGTATGTCTTGGACACTCGGGTGAAGAGAGGGACGGAGCTCTCAACTGATCACCACCTGGTGGTGAGTTGGATCCGATGGCAGGGGAGGAAGCTGGACAGACTCGGCAGACCCAAACATACTGTGAGGGTCTGTTGGGAACATTTGGCCGAGTCCCCTGTCAGAGAGATCTTCAACTCCCACCTCTGGACGGAGCTTCGACCGAATCCTGAGGGAGTCTGGAGATATTGAGTATGAGTGGACCATGTTCTCCACCTCCATTATCGACGCGGCCACTCAGAGCTGTGGCCGTAAGGTCTCTGGTACCTGTTGAGGGGGCAATCCCCAAACCCGGCGGTGGACACCGGAAGTAAGGGATGCAGTCAAGCTGAAGAAGGAGTCATATCAGGCCTGGTTGGCTTCTGAGGCAGCGGAATGCACCCCGGGTAGTTGTGGAGGCAAAAAATCGGGCCTGGGAGGCGTTCGGTGAGGCTATGGAGAACTATAGGTTGGCTTCAAAGAGATTTTGGCAAACTGTGCCTTAGGAGAGGGAAGCAGTGCCCTATCTACACTGTTACAGTAGAGGTGGGCAGCTGTTGACCTCATCTGGGGATATCGTCGGATGGTGGAAGGAATACTTTGAGGATCTCCTCAATCCCACAATTGAGGATCTTCCTCAATTCCATTGAGGAAGCAGAGGCCGAGGGCTCGTCGATCACCTAAGCAGAAATCACAGAGGTAGTTAACCCTCTGGGGTTGGCAAAGGTGCCAGCGCGTTTTGCTGGATTTTCTTCACATAGTAGCACAATAGACTTAAATTACTCCGTCATTTATGGCCATACAGAAAAAATAAATATGAAAAAATTATCTGTGATATGTCTACTTTTGTATTTGTCCGAGAATTCATCCGATAGTGGAGCATCGGATTCAGGAGGAACAGTGTGGTTTTCATCCCGGATCTGGAACACTGGACCAGCTCTATACCCTCTCCAGGGTGCTGGAGGGTTCATCGGAGTTTACCCCAACTAATCCACATGTGTTTTGTGGATTTGGAGAAGGCATTCGACTGTGAAGTCATTCTCAGTCAGAAAAGGGTGGCTTGCCCGCTTCAGGTTGGTGGAGAGTTCCTGTCTCAAATGGAGGAGTTCAAGTGTCTTGGGGTCTTGTTCACGAGTGAGGGAAGGATGGAACGGGAGATTGACAGATGGATCGGTGCAGCTTCTGCAGTAATGGTCTGTCGTGGTGGTCTGTCGTGGTGAAGAAGGAGCTGAGCTGTAAGGAGAAGCTCTCGATTTACCTGTCAATCTACGTTCCTACTCTCACAGCTCTCACCTGAGCTGTGGTTCATGACGAAAGATAAGATGCCAGATACAGGCAGTCAAAATTAGTTTCTCTGCAGGGTGGCTGGGCGCTCCCTTAGAGATAGGGTGAGGAGCTCGGTCACTCGGGAGGAGCTCAGAGTAGAGACGCTGCTCCTCCACATCGAGGTGGCTTGGGCATTCTGTTCTGGATGCCTCCTGGACACCTTCCCGGGGAGGCCTTGGACACGCTGGAGGGATTATGTCTCCCGGCTGGCCTGCCTCGGTATTCCCCAGGAAGAGCTGGAGGAAATGTAAAGGGAGAGGGAAGTCTGGGAGATTCTGATTAGAATGCTGCCCCCACGACCCAGCCCCAGATAAGCGGAAGAAGATGTGTGGATGGATGGATGTATTTTGAAATTATGTAATGCTTATTAGAAGTAGGCAATTGCTATAAAAAAAATTATAGTCATGAAATGTTGCATACATGGAGAAGGAACATCACATTTACATTTAAATAATGTCCATGGAGCAGAACCCAAAGCTCAAAGTCTAGCTATGGGAGGAGAAATAAATGTGTGCTACTTACACAAAATAAGTCAAGTAGGCATTATGCTAATATATGGCACTGAAAAAGAAGAGGTTATAAACAGATTTATAATATCAAGTATAGCATTTGCAAATCAAATATTCAAGCTATATACTAATTTTATACCCACATGTTTCTTGAATGCAGATACTGTTAGCCTGTAAGCTTTAATGATACTAAGGCTGGGTATTGATATATAGATTAATTTGGAAATCATTCAGGTACACGTACATTTTTCTTAACGAAAGACAATCTCCCTCAACTAAGCTGTAAACTATACAGGGGAAAATGAACAACTGAGCCTAAATGATTAAATTGAATTACTATTTATTTTTTAGATATCTCTCTCATTTAAATAAAACGTTGTATACAAACATTTAAATTACACAAAGTAGTTTTTATATTAACTTTCACATGATATAATTATGTTTCCACTCTTGTGTTGCACTAAAACATTAAACAGTGGCTGTCATAAAAAGATTTATTTAAGCATGCATTAAATAACTGACACATCACTAACAGGTCAAAACATAATGAATAGCACATCATTTTAGCATTATGCTTCCTTCTAGGATAAATTTTCTAGCTAATTAACGAGCTATGAAAATTGAATGGCTTTCCTAAAATAAATGTGACATTATGTGGCATGTTGTTTACAAGCTGTTTTATTTGGTGTGGTAGAAATTACATCATAGCTGTAGGACATTAACAACTTAAAATATAGTATTTTACCTATTAAAGTTTTTTAAAATATAAAATATACCAATACAACCTCTCCAGTTCTACTTGCCCCTGCTCAGAGCGCTAAAAGGACGCTAAAGACTGCAGTATATCACCCTGTAGCCCAAGACTGGTTGCCCACTGAAGCTAAGCAGGGCTGAGCCTGGTTAGTACCTGAACGGGAGACCTCCCAGAAAATCAGGTTGCTGCTGGAAAAGGTTTTAGTGAAGCCAGCAAGGGGAGCTCACCCTGTGGCCTCTATGGGTCCTAACGCCCCAGTGTAGTGACGGGGACACTATACTGTCAAAGATGGTGAGACGTTAAACCGAGGTCTTGAATCTCTGTGGTCATTAAAAATCCCAGGATGTTCTTCAAAAAAGAGTAGGGGTGTAACCCCGGCACCCTGGCCAAATTTGCCTCTTGGCCTCTGTCCATCATGGCCTCCTAATCATCCCCATGTCATGATTGGCTTCATCACTGTCTCCTCTCCTCCAATAAGCTGGTGTGTGGTGGGCGTTCTGGCGCACTATGGCTGTCGTTGCATCATCCACAGGGCTCTAGAGTGCGACTAAAATTTGTAAAGGGGTGACTAAAATTTTTCCTACGTCACACCGGTGCACCTAACGTAGCCAGAGATAGGGTGGGTCTTTGCCTCTGATTGGCTGTGGTAGGCCTAGCCTACACTGCTCCGTGCTGTGTGATTGAAATTGCGACCTGAGCACCAAAGAATCAGTAACAGCAATCAGCATCAGCAAAATAAATGCAAGAAAACAGACGACGAACAATGAAAAGAAATAGACCTATATAATGTAAATGCAGTTGTTCGTTTAACGGAAATTAAGTTAGGGACCAGTAAGTTGATCCAACTGCATTTTACAGTAGAAGTTTTTTCTTTAAGAAAAGTAGCCTGTTCCCTCCAACACTCTCCCGGTAGGGATGGTTACCGAAACCCGGTATTAAACTTCTGAAAGACCGCTGTATCGATAAGCATGGACGTTATCGGTTCTGATGTCGGTACTGGAGAAATTAAGAAAATACACATACTATTTATTATTGCTTTAAAGACGTTATTAAAAAAGAAAATTATCTTGCGAGCCATTTCTGTGTATAAAGTTTAATACCAAACCCGGTATTAAACTTCTGAAAGACCGCTGTATCGATAAGCATGGACGTGATCGGTTCTGGTGTCGGTACTGGAGAAATTAAGAAAATACACATACAATTTATTATTGCTATAAAGACGTTATTAAAAAAGAAAATTATCTTGCGAGCCATTTCTGTGTATAATAATATTAAACCATTTTTGCTATTCGCAGTCCAAGAGAGAAAGAGAGAGAGAGATCTCTCATGCGTTGCCACAGCGCGCACATTGTGACAGCCCTGTAATGAGTGACGATGGAGGACAGAACTAAACATTCAAACGTAGCCTGGTTACACTTTAGGTCTGTGATATTAGTCTGATTTTATTTTAGATTTCGGCTTCCAAAAATTATAAAAAAAATAATATATTTGAGGTAAAACAATTAAAAACTACAGCCACATTCTGTCCAGCGCAACTTCCTTCCATTTGCAGCAGTACGATGTCATTTCTCCCTAAAACTCAAACTTAACGACAGAATCAGCTCTGTGATTGTTGTAAAATGCAGTCCAGCTAATGTTGCTAAATTGTGGGACGCGTTTAATAATAAAAATAACTATTAAAAGCACAAAAATCTGCACAAGAGATGCTGTTCCCAAGGCTACTCGCGCTCCAAAACAGACCGCAACGAGACAAGCAAATTATACTTTTGGGTTTCATGTGCGTGTCTTAAAC